>NQII01000088.1:1398906-1467299 GCA_002778355.1 Clitarchus hookeri
CTTTGATGCCGGCCAGCGACAAAAGAATTCAATAGGCATGGCATCAAACTGTACCTACGAACTACCCTGATCTCACTAAATGTAAACATGCAGGGAATTTCTACAAAGACTGAACCTGAATGAGTCTTTGCAGTAGAATGCACACCAACAGTGCATTAAGAGAACACACACATACTGTAATCTCTAGTGTGTTCCACATGTTGTACTGTCTGACTCTGAACAGTGTGGTTTTGCAGCCTACATAGCCACCATTTGTACAAAGAAGAGGCCAATAATAACTAGGGGGCGGAAAGGTGGCAGCAGCAGTTGTGGAAATTCAGAATAGCTCGACAGATATTTTTGGTAGTAACCTAGTACAAAAGTAGATCTTGGTGATGAGAACATTCTGTTGGATAAAGTGTAGCAGACCATGATGTCATGATCACAATAGCCTTAAAGGGGCCGCGGTGGCTGAGCAGTCAGCACGCTCGCCTCTCACCTTGACGAACCGGGTTCATGCTGCAATCCCTCCCCCCCTCGCACCAAAGAATAAATTAACCATCAACTAACGGATACAAATTTGCCCAGCTTCATCAAATATTGGACGATCATGCTGGAGCTTTCGGCCAAGGGGAATTTCGCCCACTACCGATATGCCCGTCTACAACCAACCATATTGCGTGTCCGTCAGGAGGGACCCCTGATTATGGAACCATCTTACCCTTCCTGCAATTCCTGGGTTGTTTTGGTCTCTAAAAAAGACAGGAAACTCGGATATTGTGTCAACTACAAAGACTTGAATGCCTATAGCACCACTGGCAATCAACCTTACCCACACACTCCAGGATATAGGGGAGGCAAAAATCTTCAGTATCCTAAGACATGCAATCGGGGTACTGGCAGATTTCAGTGCACCAAGACAGTCGAAAGTATAGAGCTTTCACCACCCCAAAAGGCAAAACCTTACAGTTCCGGGTAATGCCCCCGCCACCTTCCAGAGACTAATGTCAGCGGAGGTCCTTAATGGCTTCATCTGCCAATTTTATTTTGCCTACCTTGACAACATAATTGTGTACTCAAAAGAGTTCTGGGAAGAACACTGCGGACACCTCCAGAGGGTACTTTAAAGACTATATTTGCCTGGCTTAACATGCAAATTGTTTAAGAGCCATTTCGGGATAACCACCATAGATTACGTGGGCCACCTAATCACCCCTGAAGGGAACTACGCCCAGGCAACTTCAATACGGGCTATAGAGTAGGTAGAAGAGTCCACTAATAAGAAACAACTACATCGTTTCTTGGGCCTGTGCAACTGGTTGCGTGACAATGTACCAGATATTTCCTGCCAAATAGCACCCCTCAACCCCCTATTAGAGAATAAAACACTGTGGTTGGGGGAAGAACACTGAAACACATTTTGTACTCTGAAGAGAAGCTTCCACCAACTGGAAAACTCCACAGACCCCAAGGTGAGAGCTCCCTCACATTACAAACAGACACCTGCCAGAATGGGCTGGGGGCAGTCCTATACCAGGACGACCCCGCCGGATGACCCTAGGTCATCGCATATGCTAGCACTCATTTGAATGCCACGGAACAGAGATATATTAACGAACAGGAATACTTTGCCATGATCTGGGCAGTGAGGAAGTACCGATATTACCTAAAGGAGAAGCACTTCATACTCCGCCCATACAGCAAGGCCCTCCAATGGCTGCGCGAGTCAAGTAACACCAAGGCCAAGATAGGAAATGTCGGAATTTGACTTTGAGGTGCAGCACTGCCCGGGCAAGTCTAACGATCTGCCGGATTCCTTATCACACCAGCCAGACCTCCACAGGGGGGAGAAAGAAGATGAAGAATGGGAGATAATGACCCCTTTGAGAAGTCCGAAAGAACACATCCGACTCCTCCAGTTACAACTCATCCAGTGTCTCATCCAGAACCAACCCCAGTGATTTGAACTTCGAGATGACATCGTCTGGTCTTGGAGTGGACAACCTGCAGCCCCATGGAAGATCTGGATACCACGTAACCTGAGGGCGGCCTTATGCAGCCACCACCATGACCACCTGCAGGCTGGTCATCCCAACATTAAGGAGACGCTTAGGGACATAGGAGATTGCTACACATGGGACAGGATAAGCCGGGATGACCCACTTGACAGCCAATTTATTGGGGGCGTATCCGAGAAGTATGAAAGGAAACCGATACCTACTGGTAGTCACAGATGTTTTTCCGCTGGGTGGAAGAATTTTCCCTACCCAGACCCAGAACATTATCATTAAATTTGGAACTGAAATTTTCCCCCTGGGGATATCTACAGGCCATACTGGCCGATAATGGTACTAAATTTACCAGCCACAAGTGGCAAACGGCCCGCAATGCATGGGTGGTAGAGGCGTGGGCTACCCCTCCCCCCATACCACCACAAACTAACCCCACTGAGCGGAGAAACCAGGAGTTGAAGAAGAGCCTCCGCCTCAGTGTGGGCAAAGATCACCATCACTGGGATAAGCATCTGCCCAACACTCTCTTCACTCTCAGGAGAAGAAACAATGAGACAGTAAATACTAGCTCCAGCCAGCTCTTTCTGGGAAGAAATCTACGCCGTCCAGGTGACTGGCAGTGGGAAAACAAGCTCCTACAGAGATGCCGCAAAGGGAGGATGTCAGATTGGCAACCCTGGCCCGGATCACAAGGGTGGGCGCCACCCAAGACCATTACATAGCCCACAATCTAAGACAGAGGTGAGAAGTTTCCAGATGGACGAAGTAGTGTTCCTCCGCAGCCTCCCAGTCAATAAGGTAAGTGGGAAATTTAGCGCCGGACTCGCCGCCAAGTGGGAAGGCCTCTACAAGATTGTGGGAAGACAAGAGAATGTGATAACAGAGGATGAATCCATAAGGCCATCAAAGGATAAGTTCGCCCTTGTCCAACTGGTACCCAGGACCCCGAAGAAGTGCAAACAGAGGACATTGAAGAAGAGGGGGAAATGGAAGATGACGACCACCACCTACACCCGCCGAACTTCCACCGCCAACCTTGCAGGACTCAGGACCAGACCAGACCACAAGAGGAGAAAGTGTTCAACCAACTCCCACGAAGGAGGAACCACAAGTACTTCGGAGAGTAGTGTCTGTTAGGATGCTGTCAAAAACTTTTAATTTATATTAGTAATTCATTGTCTATATATATATCTCTCTCTCTCTTTCTTATTAATTAATTTTACTTACATTGTGCCGTGAAAAATTTGTTAGTTACAAAAATTGTATAGTAAAATTTTGAAAGAGTTTTCAAGTATTTGAGGGAGGTTAATTTTTGTAGGTATTTAATTATGTTCTCTAATCAAAACTTTATTAATTGTATTTAATGTTTCTTTTCAGTCATTTTATTGTTTTCCTACTTACATAAATTATTTGCATAGGTAATAAAATTTATTTTATAGTCACACCAAAGTAGTATAACTTCTAACACGCATACATAAGTACACGCACCAGTGTTTTTTTTTACCGAAAGGTGGATTTCAAAACTGCTTAATCAACTGTGAACCAATCTACAGTCAAACTGGCTAGCACAGATGAGGAATATCTTTTCTTTACAGAGGAGTTTAAAGTTCTTCAGCATCAACGTAGTAAAGACTATTCAGCTTTGATGGTAAAGTGAGCACTTTTGAAAGCCCTCTCATTTGGAAAAATAGTTAGTAAATATATTTTATTTTAGCCCTAGACGTTAACTTCAGTGTGTGGTGGATTATACACACTATGTTTATTACTTACAAGGTGATATTTATTTAGAAAATGGTTAAAGGATAAAAAATGACTGAATGGAATAGAGCCTCAAAAGTGCTCACTTTACAGTGAACAGCATATAACACATCAGGGTCAGGTTTGTAAACAATACAATGATACATTTTAATATGTGATTAAATTTTATCAACATAATTTAATCAGCAAAAATTACACTAATGACTGGCATCAATTTAATTAATTTTATTGTGGTATTGATAACATTTAAAACAGCAAAACCCCTATTTACCTACATGAGTATTACATTGGGTCAAAGAACATGGATATAAAATAGGGGGTGTAAAAATTTATTTCTATCGTACTCTTATTAAAATTTTATCTTTTTGACGGCAAAAGAGTACAAAGTGTAAAAATTTATATAAAATAGAACAAATATAAAAATTTTATATGAATTCAATTTCTTTAGATGCTGAGAAGAACACATGGTGGAATGTCACTCAGGAACAAGCAAATTCACTTTTCCACCAGACTGCAGTGTACCAATATACATTTCTTCATCACCACGAATCGACAGTGTTGTTTCTAAGCCAGCTTTCTTTTCCTGGAACAATATTACCAATTTTTTGTTATTCTAGTTGTGATAATGGATGTTATACCAACACAATAAAACCACACAAGCAATTAAGGTTTTATCATTAATAAATAACAATATGATTGCAAAAAACAACCTGAAAATCCATAAAAATATATTGAAAGGGTGAAATACCCCACAAAAGCTATAGCAATGTCAAGTGAAACTGTGGAAAAAATATATGAATTAATTTGAGGAATTATTTATATAATTCAATATAAAAACATAATACTTTATTTTTCCACTAACAGACAAGTATTTTATGGGAACACTGACTGATTTTTAATTCAATCATTACTAATGTTGGCATAATAGATACGTAACATTTCACTAAACTGAATTTAAGATATTGAGTCAATTCTCGATTCTGCAAATTTTCATTGTTCTCAAGAAAAGGGTTGTTATTGGAAAAACCTTTCTTAATTAAATTTTTCACGGTTCCCCAAAACAGGGTTGTTATTTCGAGAAAGTTGTTGAAACAAGAATTAACTATTTCTAGACTCAAAAATTCTAGAGAGAGTCCAGATGATTAAGTTTTTTTGCACTTTAGAAACAACGCTGAACTAAAATCACAATGTACAAACTTAACAAGAATAAAAAAATGTGACACATGGATATGGAAAGTATAATTACATCATAACAACAAAAAAACAAAACAATGCGTACTAAAGACTAGAGAAAGGGAGAAAAATTAAATAAAAAAGAGGAAAGATAATGCTGTATACTAAACACCAAGAATGATGGAGCCGCGGTGGCTGAACAGTTAGACTACTCGTTTCCCACCATGGCGAACCGAGTTCAATCCCCGGCTGGATCACTCTCAGATTTTCGTAAGTGGGAATCATGCTGGACGATTCCGCTGGTCAGTGGGTTTTCTCAGGTATCTCCCGTTTCCCCTGTAAGGTTTTGCGAATATTCTGTATACCAAATAAAAACGAAAAATGATAACTTTCATTTTCGTTTCAGTAAGGAATTTGGTTACTGAAAGTTGTAACAAAACAAAAATTTTCAATTTGCAATGAATTTTCAGGTGTTAAATAAATGTTAATTTAGTGCACCAGAAAATTTTTTTTTTGCCTGCAAGTCATTTCTTTGTTTTCATTATTTTACAGCTGAATTAACTACATAAAACTAAAATTTAAATTTAGGCAAGACTTGCTGTGGTAAATACTCCATACTCCATTTCCTACATTTTTTTGATTTGATTTTGCAACAAAGTTGTTATAAGGAATAACTTGCTAAAATGTTATGAAATTTGTTAATCTTTCGTTAAGGCTGAGATCTAGACATTATTTTTCATTTTAGTTTCCCGAAAGTTCATAACATATCTTTCGTTTTCGTTTTGTGAGAAAAAAAGTCGCATTCGCACAACCCTAGTCCCCTGCCCTTGCATTCCAGCGCTGCTCCATTCTCACCTCATCGCCTCTCAAGACCTCATTGTTAAGGGCCACCCAAATCTCTCAACTCAACCAAGAATGATCATCTGCTGCATCAGCACATCAGTTGCATTAAGACCATTGCAGATGGAAGGAGGGGTGCTTCAATATCAAAAATAACAATGACAGGTTGAGGACGAAATGACATGCAGTAAGTTGAGATGTGCCTTGCTCCTCAAGTCATACACACCTTCATCATGGGAGCCCGTTCCCAGTGAGAACTTGAACAGTTCTTACAGCTCCACAGCGGTATTAGTTCCAGCGTGACTGTGCGGTTCCCACAGTTGCAGCACTTGAAGAACCTCTTCACACCGTCCGTCACTTTCAGAGGGTGGCGCTCCGTCTTGCACAGCTCTGAAGCCGAGAACGCCGTGTACTTACACTGGAACAAGTGCAGAGATGACTTTTGAACAGCGGATTTGGCGGCCGCAATTTTAAATTGCCATTCGACAACTAACATGAGAAACACCAAAGCATTTTCAAACATCGTACATTGCCAGAGGAACTATACTATGTTCTTCTGTACATCCTGTATAGATTTTTGGCATGAACCATCAACATTCCAGTCTGTTCACCACAACAGAGCAACATCTTACGATAAAAGCCATCAGAGAAAAGACTTCAAAATATAAATGGATATAGTCATGAAACTGCCCGTATAAAAAAAGAAAACTGGCCTTTGCATTTACATCGATGGAGCAGCTGCAGCAACAAACAACGACGACATGGAGAGCCTGATCTGTTCTCTACTCTTTTCCAGTAAACTGGAAAGATGCTTGCATTTAGCCCTGCTCTGGGGCAACGGTACAGAAAACACTATCCTTAATACTGCATTTTGTTGTACTTAAAAATATTGTCAACCACCCGCAGTTTAGCTTAACTGTGGCCATGTTACAATTTATTCTGAGTTTCATATTTTGCAATTTGTATTTAGCATTTTGTAAAGTTTGTCAGAACACCACAGCATTCAACTGATCAACAAAATAAAATAATTATGACGTGGAATTGTTGAACCAAAATTGAGTCATAAGAAAATACATATTTCAGCATCTTGACTAGTCAAATAATTACTGTGGGTAGGAACCACATTATTTGATTTCAATAACCTCTTCAAACAAGCAAAATGAATACAGCGATGATTTGGTAATTTGTCAGCTGTGGAGTTGACAAAACCAGGTTGTGTGACCAATTCATTAACAAAAAAGTGTCAGTTGGAATGCAGCCTGAACCCATTTGACACCTTTCAATTAAATTACTACAAGACTGAAAAGAGTTAAGAACAGTCGCTTTCATGTCTGCAGTCCTAGTTTTGTCTCATCTTGCATGGGCAGAATAAAAGGAAACAAATCTACAAACTAACGAACATAATAAAAAAACAGAATTTTCCTGGTTAGTCGATCTTGCCAATAGGAAATTTTGAACACTTCAATTTTGACCTGACCTTCAATTAGGTACTGCACAATTAAAAGTGGTGGTAAAGAAGTTCTTAAAACCTAGCTTAGTGTCACATTGACCCCAACTGTAATAAACAAACCTTTCTCCCTTATCAGCTGTTTTATTACATAGAAATTCTCTTTAGTATCTCTTCCTGGCACACTGCACAACAAAGCTACTCACTTGTAGCATTAAGAATACATAGTACTTGCATTTTGAACAGTAGCCATTAACGAGGTTATGCAATACAAAATATTTAACATGCAAAAAACAGCCATCTTAGCCATTCGGTTTACAAACTTTGAGATGTGTATGATGATGTGCCACGGGCGACGTTTAACCAATCTAGCCCCGACACTGCTGCCCCCTCCCCTTTTTTCCCAAGCAAGAACCGTTAGGCAGCAAATGCGTAAGGTGCACCGCACCGTCTTTGATGCCAGGGAATGGTACGGAAGCAGGCTGGGCTGCCTGCTAGATGGCTACTTGCGCATCACACCCAGACCAGCCTACCACTACTCTCACCGCTGTACGCAGAGAGGTAATCGGAGTAGGGCTGAGCCGATACCGGTACCGATATATCGAAACCGGCCGATATCGTAATTATCGGAATTGTGCGCAATTCATGTTTAAATCGCCGATATTATAACCGATATTTTGCCCTAAGAATCTAAGATGATGCTGTTTTCAACTTGCCATAATTGGAGTGCTTTGCTCACTATAGTGAAACATCGTTGTTGCGTCCCCGTTAATGTCGTTTTCCCGTATCAGTCGATTTTTTTGGATGGTCACAACAAATATTCTATATAAACAATGTTAAAAAAAACCTGCATGCTACGCCCTTAAATAATTAATTTACCCGCATCCATCGATCAGATATTCTGTCCGAAAACCAAAATATATTCGGAACTATTGTTTATCTGTGAAAAAACTATCTTAAAACCGGTACTACCAAAATTCAGTAGCGCCAAGAGCAGGTAAACAGACACTCCCTAACCTCAAAAGCTAGTACAGTATACACAACTATATAGTTGTGAAACATTGCAATTGTTAACAACCACGTAATTTATTTTTGATAATTTAATCACTATTTGTTTTGAAATTACTCACGTCGAAAAACAGGTAAAACATAATAATTGCCGGCATTTCTTTGTTTCAAGTCAGCAAACGAATATTCGCGCAAATAAAACACGTATTATTATTGGATTGCGTACGGACCAGAACATGACCTTATTAATGGACGGGACGGATTTGAACTTTACTCTCGTGCCACAATGGAAACGTTATAATTTTTGGGTCAGTACGGTAAATAACCATGTAAATTATTTATAAATAATTTTTTCACTGATTAATTCTGTTAAGTTAAAATTACGCTAGTAACTTTTTTTAAGAGTAATGCAGTATCAACTGTCACACAAGATGGCGAATGTTGTTTAATTTGGAGAATTTAAAAACATTTTGCGGGCAACGGAATTTTTAGCGAAGTAAAATATAATTTCAAAAAATCGGATTTTTACATGTCAAACTCAACAATTTTTAGCACGTTTCTTTTTAAATCAATGTTTTTAATTAAGTTAGTTTGATTTTTGCCACTTTTGTTACATTTGGCAGAAATTTAGTGAACATTCGGCGAATTTTCGAAATTAAGTGCATTTCAATATTTTATAATACAATTCTTGTATTGAATGATTGAGATATCTTTTTTCATCCAGTATTTAAGATATGCCCGCTGTTCATTACAGGCAATCAACTCAGTATACCCAAGGATGAAAATAATTTTCTTTTTCAGGTTAGGTTTTACTTTTTGAGGAGAGAGGTCCACATGCTGAGTTTTTTGCAGTAGGTCCCATGAAAAACGAATAATAGAGGTTTCACTATTTGGTTTTATTTAATTAATCATTATTTTTAAATTGGTTTTTATTAAAGTACCCAACTGGCTGTCTTTATTTCCAAAGCAAAATTAGGCACGTTTTGCATGATTGCAAAACTGTTTACAATATTTGCAAATGTTTGGTTTCGAGAGGCGGTACATCATCGAGGTCCTATAGTACCACAAACTTAAAACGGCACATTGAATGTACGCACCATTTGAAATGTTATGTTTTTTTTTTAGATTTTCATTGCTTAATGACATGCTTTTGGAGGTTATTTTTGTGTTATAGATATGCTTAAGCTTAATATGTGGTTCTTAGATTTATATTTATCATAATATTTAGGTCTATCACTGAAACAATAAAAACGAAGACAATTAGAATTTTATTTAGGTAAATGTTAAAAAATTAAGTTTTTATTTTTTGAAACTTGCAATAATGTTGTTTTTCCTGGTCAAGGCAGTATCTGTATTGGTATCGGCAATATCGGAAAAGGCCCAAAAACCATATCGGCTCACCTCTAAATCGGAGCACAGTGCTCGGCCACATTCTGCAATCTTGGCTTCACTCTCTCTGTCTCCCCATCATCCCCTGCACTGGCCTAAGACTCAGAGCATAAATAGAGCTCGCAATCTGAGGTTTGAAGCAGTCACACTCAGCACCAATTGCCATACATCACGCTGTAAGACTGCCCCTTGATGTTAGCTTCGGCTATTCCAAGATTCTACCATCTATAGACAGTATCCGAGCTATATCCCCCTCTTGCTTCGAGTACGAGTTCGAAAGTCTCTGGGATCGACCTTGCCCCCCTACACAGTCGCATTCACAGAGAAAACTCCTTTCACCATTTGCGCTGACAACTTGGCAATATAGGCAAGGCCCCTAAAACCCAGAGAAGGGTACAGGCTGGGTTTGAGACAATGGTTTGCCAATAAACTAGCATATACTGTTTTGGCCTGTGTTTCACTCCCAGCTCTCTTTAGCTTCTGTAAACCCATCTCCTGTTCTAACTCCCATTTAGTCCAGACATCCAGAAGGATTTTTTCAGGAGTTGGTACCAGCCACACCCCTCCCTTTCCACCCTTCATGCTGTTGGTTGGGGGATGGTGATGTCCAGCCTGGCCGGCTAACACCGGAGTGGAGTGTGTGGCTACCACTGAGCCTTTCCGTTGAGTGCTTGGTGTGCTAGCGATTTTCCCACTCTACCTACGTATGCATGGGGGGGCCAATAAGTACTAGACCCTAGGGATGTAGCACGCAAAACCATTCCAAGGAGACTCGGAGCTGCCCAATTTCCCACCCTTTCCGATAACCGAGGAACGGGGACACGTGCTACGAGGGCAACACACCATGAGGGAGGTCACTGCCCTTCAGGTGGCCGCCCAGTTTCTCCTCCCCAATTATGGACCCCCTCGATTTTGACCAATCCTTACACCTCTAGTTCTGTCTCCCCCATGCCGTGTCATTGGGCTTGGCGGCAGAGATCAGTCAGGCAGGCCTTGGCTCTTGTTGGGGAAATTGTGGCGATCGTGCAGAGTTTACTCTTAGTTATGAAAAGAAGCCACAAGACAGAGGGGCTCCATATGCAGCTCATCACTCCGCTAGCTGATCCAGGGCCAAGAGAAGAACACGACCAATTCTTTCCACTAGTCTACCATGTTCCAAGGGCTCTCTCCCCCCTCTTTACTATGCCACTACAGAGCCACGAGAAAGAAAGTCGACCAAAGCCCGTAGGGAAAGTGGTTCACCAGCTTGTATCCCTAAGCAGTACTAGCACATTGGTAAGTATGTACATCCTGATGAGGGCTAACATCAGCAGAGGGCAATCCAGCTCAGTGCCTATCACAGAAACAACCGGCATCTGAACTCCCTTTTCAGCCCTCTCGGGGGAGTGAGGCCACTGATACCTGCCAACAATAGCAACCCTACAACAGGCGAAACATCAATGAATATAGAAAATCTGATCAACATAACATTGTAGCATGATCTAACAGACGAAACGAAGCTCCATTATGCAAAAATGAATTAACTAAATAATTGCATTTACAAGAAATGCCTGCTTGCTTTAATCTATAGAATTAATTTTTTTGAAAAAGTAGTACACTACTTGCCTTGAATGTCACAAGCTGAATATTTACAACTTCATACTCGGACACTACTTTCCTCATTTATGGAAGATCATTACGGGCATAGTTTCAACTCCTACGGCCAGTTTAAAACAAAAATTAGACCACCTCATACAAACAATTTCAGCAGCTGCACTTAACACACTGTATTTGAAATAAGCAAAACTATTAAATGCAGTAACCACATACTACCATTTCATGGTTGTATTCTCACATATTACCTATGTCACTTCAAGTTGGGTTTAGACCATCGTGAGACAGGTTAGTTTTACCCTACTGAGAAGGCGTTGTTGCCCCAGTATTCCTGCTCAGTACGAGAGGAACCGCAGGTACGGGCCGCTGGTTCATGCACTCGGTCGAAAGACCGGTGGTGCGAAGCTACCAACCGTGGGATTATGCCTGAACGCCTCTAAGGCAGTATCCCCTCTGAGAGGAAACGATAACTAAGAGTCCCTTAAGCCGAAAGGCTCTAAAATGATCATATGTGCATACAAAATTTCTAAATGACAGGACCACCTCCAGATACAGTCTGTGTGTTCATATACTAAGCCAAGGATCTTGGCAGAGTCTGGTCTCACTACACATATCAGACTGTCTTTGACCTGCATTTGGCAGTCAACCTCAACACAAATCACACACGTACTTGCCTACAAATACATATATATTATAAGGATAATTTTTCACACAAACAGAACTTGATTGTATAATCTAAAATGAGAACAGAGAATGTTTACCTTAAGACACCTTACAGCCTTGCATGGAACTTTGTACGTTGATAACATCTTATCTTCAAGTTTCTCTTTCTTCTCCAATCTATCAAAATACTCCTCCTGTGCTTCATTATCTCTGGCTTCAACAAGTTCCATGTGCCTTGATGTAGCTTCTAGAAGCTGCTGGAATTTTGAACTCACTCCAGTATTAGGAGAAGATGGCTCCGTATTCTGGCCAGCTTCCGCCGCCGAACTGACACTGCTTGTTCCCAATTTAATATGTTTGGGAGCTGGGAAAAAAATTTTGAAACTAGAGACTAAAAATTACATTAATGTACGTGTATTTTGATTTACCTTTCCTAACATGCAAGAACTAAATATGTATTTCCTTACAAGTCCATTTACCCTAATATGTGTAAGACAATGTTTTATTCAAACTCTTACTTCCAAATAATTAAGGGTGCTCTTATATTTGCATACTAAATATTTGAGATAGGTTGTGTTGAGTATTTGGTATGTTGAAACAGTAATGAAAAGTCAGAACTTTCATTTGCACTTATGATAAGAAAACTGATTGCCAAAGGCCTTATTGAAATGAAACATTACACGTTCAACTCATATTCAAGTGCTTATCGAATGTTCGTTCAGTTGACTAACAATGTAAAATTTTTGTTCGAGTATTCTCTTGTTATTTGTTAATTTTTATTGTAATATTTCTAAAATAACTGCATAAAACTAAACTTGAAATGTTGGGTTAGTTTTTTTCTTTTCTGAAGTTTTTCAAGAGTTTTATATTTAATTACTTCACTAAGCAGTCCACTCTTATAACTTATTTTTTATTTGAGGGGTGAGAGATTTGGGCAGCTCTTAACGAGGTCTTGAAGGCTAATTTTTGATGTGTGCTAACAGAAGTACAGTTATTTCCAAAGGACTTTTGTACTTGCAAAATCATTTTCAAAATATATAATATGGTGCCTTTACGATTAATTTTAACCAAAATGTGACACACAACATTTAATAACATCACACAAACAAGTCCTTACCTACTTCATAAAAAATACTGGGTTATTACATAAAATTATACATGGAATTCAATGCATATGAATTGTGCATGGTGGTCATAACAGCGCAGAGATTGCACTGTAAGTTGCTAGGCAGGGAATAACTAGCACTGGTTTTATCAATTCCAGTTAGTATATCTCAATAATTGGCTTCTTTATAACACTCAATTTAGTTCTACTACTTCAAGTCCAAGTTACATACTGACAATTACTTTAACTTCAAGTTGATGTTAATTATGGCTAGCTACCAAAAAAGTTGTAGAGAAACCCACACACGAGTTGCACTTTTTACACTATTGTGAATATCAAAAGGTGGTATTGTGCAGTTCAATATGTATGTAAATAATTAGAATTAACTTGTTTTAATACATGAAACTACTTTGTTTGAAAGTACATATTATTTTCTGTGAGGTAAAATGTCTCAAAGCAACACCAACACAATAAGTAAAATGTTTTTCACAGACAGTAAGTATTGTGTGGTGTGTGTGTGTGTGTGTGTGTATGCACACGCCCGTGCATTCTTACCCTCCTCGTCCTCCTCCTGACATCCCACTTCTGACTTAGCTGGAGAAAAATAAAACAAGAAAAAGAGAGAAGAGCATGACTGTGTGTGTACACGTATGTATCGTTCTCTAATCCCCTCCTTTCCTAACTCTATCACCCCAACAAGCATGCAGCCCACTCACTGATTAACAAAATTCCCCTCCCTCGTACTCCATTTCCATGTCTTTCATCAGACTTTCCACCTTTCCGAGGCCTGTTCCCTTATTGAAAGCATTTTAGTTAATCCATTACTGGCTTACTAAGCCTATCATAACTTCACCAGAGCCTCTTTAGCATACACTTTTCAAGGTTCCTGAAGAGCCTTCACATCTACTGTAATGATCCAGGGACTCACAAAGTTCCCAATGTGCTTCACCCCTGCAGGCATTCTCCTAATGTGTGCCGTTTCTCATGTCCCGTGGCTTGGAGATGGGGTTGGACTATGGGAAATATAGCATTTAAATACACACCCATCCACATGTCACTGTGCACCTATGTGCTTGTCTGGGAGCCACCCTCCCCCTTCCTCCCTCGCCAAACAATGTTACAATATGTACTCATTCAAAGTCTCGCATACAAAAAAAGATATTGTGGGAATAGGCCACTGGGCTACTAACTACATTATAAAAAGGAGACAGAATGCATAAATACTCACAGGGCAGTACTTGTGGATACACACACACACACACAAAAGTAGGTCGAACACATTTCCCACACAGTTACAAAAATCATGGAAATACAAATTTCAAAATATCATGTCTCACTGGGGTTTTATGGGTACCACACAAAACGAGCATTGAATAACACTCACTAGAATCTGCAACCATGTGTTGCAGTAGACTAAATACGAGGCTAAGTTTAATTTCTGCAAGAATGAGGAAACTAAATGCTACGTACTAACCACTCATGTCGGCATCACCCTCTCTCTTTGCCTTCGTTTTGTTCTTGTCTAAACCAGGAATTTTATTAGGATCCTCTTTTCTGATAGGTCCATTCTTATGAATCCATTTCAGTGCATTCAACTGTAAAAAAAAAAAAAATCCAAAATGTATTGCAGTACTGTGTTGTGAAAAACAAATCTTTGTCAAAAAGGGATTCAAAACCACTGATTATCGATGCTTGTTTTCAACTTCAGGGTAAGTCAAATTTTAAATGTAACTAACAGATTACTTCTGACTACTTATAACAGCCGAATTGTTACAAGTGATCTTTTGTGACTCCATATGTACTTGTGTGGAGAACCTGGTTAAGGTAAGTTTTGTGTTTTGACACTGCAAGGTTATCCAGGTAAATGCTACAAAAAAATGAAATGATCATTAGCGTAGTGAACTCCAAACCACTTGGATAATTAATTAGTTTCACAAACTACGTCATATTACAGGTCCAGTATAAACCATCAGGAGTATGACCTTACCTCGATGAAGACCCTCAAAGATCATAATACTGTAACCATAAATCACTAAATGAGTTTAAAACAAATTTTTGCAAAAAAGGACAAAATCTAGCAGTAATCAAATAAAACATGTCATGAAAAATCTGCAATATTATCACAAAGTTATCAAGTAGATCATTTAATAATGTTGTACATTCTGAATACCTCATTTCCCTATATTTATTGTTTGTCTTTTAGAAAGATTTTTTTTTGTTGTTAAAAAGGAGGAGGTAGATATTTATATTATTAATTATTCCTGGCATCTGCACAAACCAAGTCACATAAAATTTTTACTTTGCTTCACTTTTTAGAGGTGAGTTATTAAGTAAGTTTTCAGACATGGCGGTAATGACAAAGTTAATCATTCATCTTGTCCAAGTACTACACTCATATGCAAAAAAAAATTTATCCCCATGAACGGTATTGTGAGAGTACAATGGAGGTTTGCCACACAGTATTGTCATAGCCAGACATGTGTTCCATTTGCATTTAATGCTTTCAGGGATGTGCCACTGGGGGCAAATACGTCCCTCCAGCATTCATAGCTGTAAAAGACAAAATAAAGCCTTAGTAGCAATGTGCGCCACACGGCCAAATTCAGTGAACATACAGCATGCCACGACCGCATTCGACAAGCCTACAAGCCTTTTTCAAGATGGATGAGTTTGAGATAGGCAGCATTTTGGCCTCCAGAAGCAGGTTGGATGTTTCAACACATTTATTGCCACTTGAAATATTCTGCCTACGCTGTGAGTCAGTGTTGGACACAGTGGGAACAGGAGGGTACACACACCCGTCGACAAGGCGATTGCAGTTGCGTTCAGTTTAATGTTTACATGAATTCTACAATCGATACTCACTGTCTACTTACAACACTGTCAATTCTCATGTGTTAACATAGATTTACGGTGTTGACATGCAACACCATCTTGAATTCTTTCCTACATGAAAACGTGAATGTATAAATGGAAAGCTGTATTTATGTGTTTTGGTACCACATATCATAACACACAGTAAACTTCGTTACGAGAATGACTTTGTATAATTGCTACCCTCGTAAAAATCTAAACTGATGAATGTTAAGCCCAAAAAATCTACAACTGCATGTCAAAGTGTGACCCCCCTCCCCCTTACACCTGTGAAGACCGTGTTTAAACATCTCCCGTATAAAATAACAATGATTTTAATGCACCACGAGCGCTGTTGGATACATATCCAAGCCTTGACATTTGGTGCTCGTAGCACCAAACGCCACCACTCATTTTGCCTCTGTACCGTTCCTATTCACAAGCGAGTCAACTCTGCCGCCTGAGGGGCCAGCAATCAGCACTCAGCCATGCTCCAGTCTGATTGCGTGGACCCACCCCCTCGCTTGCCTTGCCATGGCCGGCAGGCACCAAATATGCACACTCACCGCACATCAGGGGAGGCTTCCCCCTCCTTGCGGCCTGCTCCAGCCATACCTCGCTCACCTTGCCAAAAATGTTCATTAATATCCAGCAGCACATTTTACGGAGTGTTATTTTCAAGTGTTTCGTGCAGTTAAATGTGCAATTATTGGGGTAAAATTTCTAATTTTAGGTATAATGCCAGAGAACAGGTCTTTGACATCACAAAACAGTCTTTGGAATTGAGTATTGGAGATGCTTGAACCAACAGATTCTGAAGTTACAGCAATGCTAGAATAAAATTATGAAAATAGAAACACTATAAAATTTTTATTTTACAATGTAAAAGAAAAATTAAATCTGTAACTGTTTCAAACCTGAATATAATGTACTGCATCTAAACTGCAAATACGTTTTTATTTATTGAAGTACGAATGTAAGTTATTCTTTTCTTGTACACTCACTGATGTGCAGATTTATTGAAGCAGACTATTCATTACTAATATATGCACTATACATATCTCATTGCAATATTCTGTGATACGGAAGTTGCATGATGTAATGGAATAATATTTAGTCTGTACACTTTCTCCAAAATGTCAATTCTGCCAACATTTGAAAGCATTAAAATATATTCATCAACACATGCCATGTACACACATACTATGTCAATAACCCAGAATAAAAATGAAATGATGCCATTTTGCTACGTTCTTACGGCAAAACATTACTTTAGCACGTTCTCGATGCGTATTTCTTGGTGGGGTTAAGTCCACAATGCCAGCGTCTCCTACGCCATGCCCCAGACGAGGGACCTCAATTGCCAGCATGGATGCCTGAGATGGTGAGGCAACCGATGCTGTAATCTGTGCCCTGAAACACACATTGAGCTGGACTGGTTAGTTACCTACCAACACAGAAAAACAGATTCCATAATTTCTAATAATGATTTCATTTCCAGTGTTGCAGGATGTGCAAGAGGGTTATAGAACTGAAATAATCAAGCCTTGTTCACGCACTAACATATATTTTTTCAGGACTATAAAAGTATAGAACAATATTTTCGTAACTACTTTTTGAGGGTTTTTAACTTCTTTTCACAAACAAACCAAAAATATTTTGTAAATTTCAACTTAAGATGATAATCACAGCAGGATAGAAAAAAAACTCATCTCTTTCTTTTTTCATAATTTAACAACATAGTTTTAAAAACAGTTAACAGCCACAGACTCAAGTCCAGCATTTGATGTGTGTCGACAATTCACATTTGTTTGTAACTACTGATTTACCTGCTACCAACTACTGAAAATTGAATTCGCCCTAGATGAAAATTATGTTGGGCTCTGTTTTTTTAAACTTAATATTTGACATCAACAGATGAAGGTTATGGGGTATTATTTTATTCTAGATACGTGTAAGTATTAAAATAAATTGATATATTTTACATTCATCTCCTGATTTTCCTGCGAAAAGCAATTGAAAATGAATTTCATGGTCAAAATATATGCAGCGCTCAATGTTTAATTTTTTTTGTGATCCTATATGAACCTTTGGGGTAATTTGGAAAATGTCTGCCTACTGGATAAAATAAATATTAAATTTGAAAACTTACTATTTTTGTGCAAGAGATAATAAATGTTATGATTTCATACAAGAAAAAAAATTTGTATGTACTTTTACCACAAGTTTTGGATTATAGGGAGTCAAATTCAATCTGTCCCAAAATTTAAAAGTCAGCAATTTTATGGAGTCATTCTTACGAATGGCGACACTTCGTATAATCAGGGCTCTACTGTAGTCTAAACAAAACACTGTCTCCTCAAGTTGAATACAATTATATAACACAAGTTTAATTTTAGTTCCTATTCAAATGGTTTATACAGTTTGGATAAAAATATGGCAACGAATAAAAATGATTATAAATGTTTTAATTTCACAATCAAATAGCCTACAATCAAGCACACAGCCAGTTATACTCACACAAGTTTTGCCTGCACCGTCCCTGCATCTGCTGTCTTCACATTGGAATCTGTATTTGTAGACGAACTCTGTAAAAGTGCACTAGAGAGTTTACGAAGCCTTTCTTGATCCTTCTTCGCTTGGTCGCCGCTTTTCTCAAGGAGAGTGGAGATGTATTTCGTACGAGTCTTGTTCTCTTTGTTACCACGTCCCAGAGAAGCTGCACCAACAGCGTCAGGTTTATAGAAATCCGATAACTTTTTCAGTCTCTCGTTATCTTTCGACATCAGTTTGTGACTCTTCTTCGCCGGCACTGCCGCGTAGCTCTGGCCTGCATAGAACACCTGCAAGTGTGACAGCGCAGATTACTCTTGTACCTTATGCATGTGATATCAGGCTACAGTTTGTTGAACATGTTTTTAAAGTATGAAAATGTATATCTGAATAGCTACTACTACATGTTCTCTTGACACACACATAAAATCACTTGTACTAGGCTTACAGATACAATATAGTAAGCATTTTACTAACCTTGTATTTTTACAAAATTGGAAAGTAAATAAATTGAAAGTTATTACTAAAACTTTCAGCTGCATACTACCAACAAAGAAGGCCCAGATTAAGCCAACAACCACTTTTCCCTATTATATGCTTACTAAAGTTGCCACATGCCCATATCTGTCATCAACTTCTTCTTCACCAAAATGTCATAAGAAAATAAGAAAGGCGCTTTACAGATATAATGCAAATGCTTAACCATTTTAATCATAAAATCTTAAGGATCATAGTAAGTGAACATGGCCAAATTAAAAAAATTCCTGGGCAAATGCTACTTGTTAATCCATCAAGCAAGAAACATAACAGCAACATTAAAATTTTTTTTTTTATTAAAACGGAGAGAAAATAGGTGTCTTGGTATTGCTTAGTAATAGTTCTCATGCGCAATATGATTGCACTGAGTGTGCACAAACGTGGTGTGTTGTCCCTTTGATGCAATTTCCTAACACTGTTTAAGGTTTGTTTGCATGAGGTACAGGAATAGCCTGCAGTAGAACTTACGCAGGGCTTCAGGAAACTTGGAAGTGACAACGAATGAACTATACCAAAGTTTAACAAAACGTATTGTAGTTACTCAAACACGAGACAATGTTTTATTCCAATACGTATTACCAAAAAGTCTTATTTTCACGTATAAAAAATTTTGACGTAAAAGTTTTTTGCTAGAGTAGTAGCAAGTAATGGTCAATGTTTTTTAACAAAACATGTGTTCCATTACAGTACAAGCTAACAAAATCTTGAAAACGTTAACATACTGTATTTTATAATTATAAAAATTTAGGAACAGACACAGAAAGTGTGACTACTTTACATTTCTGGTGCATCTGAGGTGTAATATGTACTATACATATTATTAACTGCAAAGAATTTGGCTATGTTAAATTATTTTCAAAGTGCAAAGATAAAATATTCCTGTTAATTGGATACTGAATCCAACTAATTTGTGGAAGCATAAATATTTCCTGCAGACAAAAGTAAAATTTTGGGAAACTTCTCACTTTCAAAAGGTCATCCTATATTCGGGTGAATACGTAGTTTAAGCAAAATTTTCATTACAGTTTTCAACTGTAATGTTAGTTATTTTTGCCTAAAAGTGTATAAAAATGACACCAGTAAATAATGATGTTAAGAATTTTAATAATATTTACAGAGTTTATAGCTCCTCTTGGTGGCATCCCAGCGCTAGGATCACACCGCGATTACCTTCCATTGCTGACGGAAAACCATGTTCAAGTTACCTCATTTTTGCCCAGCACTTTATTGCGCAGCTTGTCCAGGCCTCTGCCCGCACACGGCGACTGCAGCTCCATCCTGCGAGAGCAGCTCTTGTAGGCCGCCTGCAGGTGGAACACGCAGTACTCACACTGGTTCGTGTTCACAAACGACATGCAGTTGTCTCCGTTCTTCTTCCTTCACACCAAACAACATCACTCAGATCCAGCGTGTTTTAATAACGCAGTCCCACTTCAATACTATTATAAATTACTACTGATCGGACAATTCAATTATTGATTCCTCGATTCTGGCTGAAATCAAGAAATCCATTTTTTTTTTATTTTCAACTTCTACAAGTTCAATTCAGTTCTAAAAAGGTTTTGTGAGAAGAAAACAAATTTTTTTTATACGTAAATTAAATTACTATACATTTCTAATTTAGCACATGAATTTTCTGTGTAATATAGTTATTGTAGTTTTCATTGTGAACTGTGTAAATAACTATTGAGTCATAAATTTTCTGCTGGCGATGTTTATAAAATAGTGGAATTCCAGCGGCGGCAGCAGATATTTGGTCTGCAGAATGTTCGTTACATGACCACACTTTTTGTCATGACAAAAGCGTAGCATTTTGTTTTTGATATTAACTAAATGTAAGTAAACCAACACAATGTGGAGTATTATCATTTTACAGTGGCTGAGAATTACACAGCATAAAAATTTACAGTACACAAATTTTACGAGATCGGAAAAGTCTCATACTAGAAACTGTATACACGACGTACGAAATGCACGTTTATTATGATCCAACCTACATAAAACAAATTAGAGTATGATAGTAAGTGGACTAAATTAGTGACTTATCAATAGTATGTAGATGAAATGATACTAAAAATGACAAATACACAGCAGAACTTCTATTTTCACTTTTCTAGGATAAATGCAAAATATTGTAAATTGAGGAAAAGTGTAAATGAAGGGAAATAAATCCAACTTGAAGACTACCTTGAACTGTTGATGTTAATTTGGATTAATGAGCAGTACAGATACTAGTTATCTATTTTAAACTGCTAAGTATATAACACATTCTCAAGCTCTGTTTACCTACTATTTATTTCAGCTTTTGTAGTAAACATATTTTACCAACTTTAAGGATACGTTTAACCACATGGAATTGTGTGGAGGAGGAAACGGGGAGAGGGGGGACAGGTAAAACAAGGCGGAAACCATATTGGATTGTAGGGTGAATGGTTGGAATTTAATACATTGTAAACATATGGAAAATTGATGGGACCTGAATAACTTGGTGTATCTGAGGGGAAAATGTAATGCCACAAATGTAAAATTAAGGGTCTACTGTACATACCATCATCAATATTAATTGCTAGTCAAAAAGACTTACACTATACACTTCACTGTTGACAAATTAAATATTACGTGACTAAAGTATGATCAGCATGATGTAGACTGACTGAAATGAACCAACCTGGATTTACACATCCCAAAGTCTTTGGAGGTTCCCATAATCATCACCTTCTGGGGATTGTCCACACTCACTGCAGCTTCATCTCCACTACCATCACTGCGAAACACAGCACCATTAGCGCGGTCCATCATTTCAAGCTATTTTATCCACCAGAAAAACCACAGCATATTACCGGTTGTCTAGAGGCTTTGGATTCAAAATGCCCAGGATGGTACCAACATTCGTCTTCCAGAGTTCCTTGAAGCATTTACCAAACAGGAACACAGATGCCGTTTTCAGCCCTGCTTTCAAGTCGCTGATCCTCCAAATGGCATACTCTGCACCCTATAACAAGAAGTTGGTACAATTAACAAGTTTGGTCATTTCATTTAATCTATAACTGTGAACTGAGTAAACTGGAAAGGAAAATAACACAATTGTTACCTGAAACATGGAAAGTATTTCAAATTATGTTGAGAGATGAAATTATTCGCAACACCAATACACAGTCAACTCTCATTTCTACGGCCCCAGGAATAGCAACCCTCTCAAAATAACTTTTTTGGAGGAAACATTAAAAAGGTTTTTTTACCAATAATGATCCCTTTGAAGTAACAAACCCTTTTCCTGGGAACTAGTATGAGAGTTTTCACAGCGATAGCACTCCTGACAGTAACTAAGGAGCCGCGTTTACCCAACATAGATTAAACTAACTTTGGATTAGTTAACAGACTGTGATTAAACCTGTCGAGCTGTTAAAAGATATATTCAAATATTAACAGTCTTTTATCGAAGATCTCGAAGTTAACAGTAAGTTTCAAATGGAAGATGTGGTGTTACTGTAAGTTGCCGATTCTCATTTCATTTTACGCGACCAAGAGATGTAAAACAGAGCTGCATGTAGCTAGCTTATACAACAAATTGTGCCAAAACTGCAATTTTAGAAGACAAAACAGCTACAAAATGTACGTGAATATCGTTACCGCTTGCTGCCCCACTACCACACTGTTGCAGTGACCATGCTTCAATAATTTATTGAGAGGAGGTAAGGACAACAGTAAGGGAAGAAATTGCTTACCAATAAGGTAGGTAACCACCCTGTCTTTCAGGCATTGACACAATTACGAAGTTGTCAATCAGGCGGCGCTGCTATTGCCCTCTAGGCAGGCACGAGCTAAGATTTAAGACCGGGGTTGACTGTACAAACGCGAGGGGAGTAAATCACATTCCTCCGTTATAAAGAGAGGTATATGGGCAGTTGGATGAATTATTCATATTCATTGGTCACTGTACTTGCTTATATCCCTTCTAGCTACAGAACACAAAAACACAATGTTGGATTCAAATCCACCTTACATACTAACCTAACTGGGACTGGAGAATGGTTGAGAAGCTGCACTACCGCGACAGCCACATGAAGCAGGTCACGCGGTGTTCCCTAGCGAGCAGCTTTCACACAACACCATTTTATCACCTAGCAAAACAACAGGGTGAATGCCGATAGTGGGACAGCCAGTGGCTTAAAGCACTGGACAATAATTTGTCCACTGTCAACTCTATAACAACTGCAATCACCTTAACAAATACAGTGTAAAGTGGAACCTCTATGTATTGAGCCCGGATGGATTGAAAGTCCTCATCAATGGAACATCTTCTGTGGTCCCATTTCAATACATTCATTGAAAGCCCAAATGTATTGAAATTTTTTGTTAGCCCCCTGAGAAACGATGGATACAGAAATCCAATGTACTGTCACATCATAAGTTTTTTTTCTTTTTTATTACAGATAGAAAAAAAGCAATCTGCACAAATGTATTCCTTCCACATGCAAATAAAGTTTAGGTGAATCCCAGACAAACCTTCTGCGAGGTCCTTGCACCAGACTTGCTGACAACAACTCCGCCTACCACCCAGTCAGACGAGTGGTCTTCTCGCAGCAGATGACGCTTGAGGTTGGCAAGTGGGACCACCTGCCGGCCAACCATTCTCTCCTTCAGCGATATGGAAGAGATCAGAGGATTCCTGGTGGTACAAGAAACTGCATCAAGTGCTATTTACCATAGCAGTGCGTTTTGTACACAACTAATGAAATACCATACTCTGCAAGCAACAATTGCAACATATCTGAAAGGAGTACGCCACAGTAGAGTCACCACACATTTAAGTCACAAATTTTTCTTGAGCTGGGGACAGTAAGTGCCCTCAACCAGCATGAGGATCTACAATGGAGCAACCAAATAAACCGTAGTACCTAGGAAAACACCAGCCAATAGTCACATCTGTCAGATTTCTCACGTGTGAAAATCCGGAGCGATCTTGCTGGGAATTGAACCTAGTTCACCATGATGGAAGGCTGGTAAGCTAACCATTAATACTTGTAAAATAATCGACACTTGCAACGAGTTAAACAGTTTTATACTTTTAAATGTTAACACTGAATGCTGCTTGCTCAAAATTTTGGAGATAAAGGCAAAAAAAAAAAACATGTAAATATATCACAACATACCTGTAACCAGGCCTGTAGCCAAGGAAAGGATAAGGGGTCAGCCCCCCCCCTAAATATGATATGTAACAATATTGTGTACTGACGTATATCAGAGATCTACAAGATAAGGGACAACTGGTACGTATTTCTTATTTCAGTGTAAACTTAAATTCAACCATACAGCTTACACAATCCGTATTCCGAAAATAGGATCTCCATCTATTTCCGCAGTGCTAGGAGGTTTGGTGCCGGTTCTCGCTTGGCCTGGGACACATGCAGGAGCTGCACTCGCAGGTGGCAGCGGTCTTCTCCACGCTGCCCTTGAACCTGTACGCTGCTTGGCTCCTTCGTTGGTTGCAGAGCCCACGCTCTCGTTCAAAAGGTGCTTCACCGTCCTGCCGTAGGCAGTGTAATTTTGCTCTTCAAAGTACTTGTTGTCTTCATCGTCCGACGAGTCTGTGTCCCCTTTGTGCACGAGATGAGAATTCCGTTGTTTCGTGAACTGTCTGGAAAACTTTTTCTTCTCAATCGGTTTATCTTGGTCCGACAAGACTTTAGCCATGGAAACGTTTTCCACTGCAATAACTAAAATCACAAAAAAAAAAAAAGATTGAATTAATACACCAATACACGTATTTCATCATTTCATCAGTAAACTTTGAATAATTGGTGTAGAAGAACAGTGCAGGCAATTGATGATAACCTTCACGGCAGGAAATTTGCTACAAAGCACACTCCAAACATAACAAATGAAAAGGCACCAAAAAAATATGTGACTGAAAAACCATAGCAGCTGTGGAACTATTTGTTTATCATCAGTTTTAAAACTATGTTAATCCAGAAACAGTACATGCCATTTACATGCCCAGTGGATGCTGTCCAAAAATGATGCAAGCAGCAGTGAATCAAGACTAAAGAGTGTGTCCTTGTGAGTTGCGGATGCGTGGTGACTGAGCTTACGACAAGTACTAAGCGCACATNTTGTCCTTGTGAGTTGTGGATGCGTGGTGACTGAGCTTACGACAAGTACTAAGCGCACATTACAATGAACAACAGTGTTGTGCAAAGGTCACTTTTTAATTCACAAAATTAAAATTAAAAATAATATATGCAAACTTTACTTTAAAAAATGATTTAACAATAACAACATTTAAAACAAAGTTTCCCAATGTGTACGGTTAAACAGTGTCACACGAACATAATCAACTAAACTCAAAAATATGAAACCAATCTTGTGCAATGCTGTCAGTGGCAGTATAATATAAACTTTAAAAATAGATAGACTGTGTATTTACTTTAATCACATGTGAAAAGTAAGTGAAATGAGTAGATTGAATAACAAAGAACTAACTGCTGTAACCATTTATTTGAACAAAGGCAAAAAAAAAATGAGTGCTGAGTTGATGCAGTCTCTTACCAATACCGGTATGAACCGATACTTATTCGCAGATACAGCTGATACCCGATGCTGATACAGTGGACAAATGAGTATTGAACTTCTACTAGCAATCAAACTATTTTGGGAAGCTAATGGAAATTTGTGTTACGTCCGTGTCACACAATGACCACTTTGATGCTTTTAGGAAATATACAATACATTAGTACAATTATTAATTTCACACATATTCCCTAAAATCAAAGAATAAAACCACAATTAGAAAAAAAATTAATAACATGTTATCAATCTTGGGACAGGGCAACTTAAACAATTCATATTTTAAACTTAGCAGATAAAAAACATTTAATCTAAAAGGTTGTGTATCACATTTCTAAGTGTAATTCAACTTTGTTAATATTCATAAAATGAAAAATTAATAGTTTTTTTTTTTTTTTTTTTTTTAAGTTTAGTTTGTTATTTTACTGAGTAAAACTGAAGCAATGCCACAGTTCCCGGGTTAAGAATGTCGCATGTCAAATAGCTTTCCATAGATTTTAAATAGTGAAACGACAAGGTAGAGTTGAGCATGCAAAGTTGGTAATTCGGGGACCCACAACACAGGCTGTAGACGATTCTCTCTTATGGCACCACAGAGATCTCACCACAGCAGGATATCATCTCCCTCCCCGCCCACCCTTCCTCTTCCCGAGAGTGATGGTCTCTCAACTTAGTCTTACAGGATCACTCTGTCTGTTGACAGTATAAAAGTTTTTAGAATGCAAAAGAGCGCAATGAGAATATTAAGCAATAGAAGGACGGATTTATGCAGAGAAGTATTCAAGAATTGCCAAATTTTAACTCTTCCTAGCCAATACATTTATTCCTTGCCGAGTTTCACAGTGGATAATTCAGATAACTTTAACAAGAACCGTAGCTACCAAAAGTACAACACTAGAACTTCAAACAATATACATAAACCCTCAGTACGATTACAAATGGTCCATAATGGAGCCTTGTACGCGACCACAAGCATTTTCAACTAATTGCCCATGGATATCTGTAATGTCAAAGACCCTAAAGCATTTAGAAGATTATTGAAAGACTTTATTGTCACATTCTTTTTATTCTGTCAAAGAATACATGGAAATGTGAAGGTAGTAATATTTTTGAGTCTATATAACGTGTATTTATTTATTCTGTATGGTATAACTGTTTAAGTATGTCTTTTAATTATGACAATACAATTTTCTATTGGATGAAGTTATGGTTTTGTCATACGTTATTGTAAAAGATGACGTGTTCCATTTTTCACCATGTTTATTAGACTCAACGGAATTAATATAAAATAAATAAATAAATTACTTGGAATAAGAACTGCGCCTGCCGACTAAAAACAGCAGCAGTAGAGGCTGCCTTGTTCCAACATTGCCACCCTATGATACTGTTAATATCTGCAGATATTTAATATCTGGTATCTGCCTCAACACACCTCTAAAAAAAAGACGTTATAGAAAATTTACCACAAATATTCTGCTAGCATTTTACATTTGGTGTTGTGTAATTATATTAGTAATATTATAATCAGTAAAAACAGATGGATATCAAGGTAAAAATTTTCACTGTTGGTAAACTAAACCGTTCTTTTGTAAACACTCAAAAATTTGTTAAAACCTAATTTTTTTTTTTTTGTTTCATAAGAATTTTGGCAAGCACTTTTCAAACCAAAAACGAAAATAAAAGTTGTTAGTTTTTACTATTATTTTGGGATGTCAAATGTTCGCACAACCCTAATGAACAACTTAACAAAGAATCCGTAAATTTCACTGCAGCCAATATTTTCCTTTATATCATTATTTTTAATCAATTCCAAAATTTTCTCAAAACTTGTGAATTTACCACAAACTAGGTTCGTGCATTAGCACATTTTATTTGTCATAACATCAAATCCTACAAAACAAACAAACCCAGAAAAAACAAAACAACCTTATCGTTTGATGCCACAGAGCAGATCAATTTGAAACACAATACTGATTATAATGTAGTGCTAATACCTGAAGCTGTGCCATCACGCTGAGGAGACCACATGTTAATGGTTGACGGATGCGCACTGCTGGAGGTGGCTGGAGCCGCTCCGACATCTCTCTTTTCCAGTTCGATGGAAGGACTTGTTGGACATGTCACATTTTCATCACCGCCTTCCTCACGCAGGAATGCTTCGAGCAGCCCAATGTCGCATTCCTCGTTATCAGCACTCATGTTTACACAATGGTGCACGGGCACACTCTCTGCCGTTGGCTATCAATTACAAGCACGACCAAACTGTAAAACACCCGGTTGTGAAACTTTGTATACAAGTTCAATTACACTTAGTATTAGTTACCCATTTAAATGTAAGGTAAATATAAAAAAAAGCGCACTGAACAAGAGTAAAACTATAAAAACGTCCAAGACACTAGTGCCATGTCCTGGAGGACTCTGGGTCAAATATGCAGCAAAATGCCAGCCAACAATGTAACGTAACTTACCCTCAAGTACAACTTAACTAACAAACATAAATAAAAAATATCGTAAGTTTCATTAGTATCAGGTACTTGGTGGGTTGTAAGCCACAATAAAGAACATTAGTGTGTTGTAACACTTTCCGTTGTACTTATTTTAAAGTTACGCCCCTGGTATATTCGTGTTCTATGTGGTTAGTAGAGTAGAAATATACCATAATTTGGAATTTTTTTTTCAGTTTTTCAGAAAAGCCCCTAAACTTAATAATTACCGGGCATTTTATTCACACTGATTGAGCATAAACTTACTGGAATTCGCTTTAAACAGGTCTAGACAAAAAAAAACGAAGTAAGTGCAAATAACCTTCATAAATATTACTAAAAAAAATTACAGAAATCACTCTGATTTACGTTTAACAATAACAATAAACACTATTTTAACACTCGATTAGTCAACAAGCTTTCTGTGCTTCTGGTTTTCCCGCGTTAATAGTACATTTATTTGTGGCCTGCTAACAAAATTTGTACAGCATATACACTGCAATATCTAAGTTAGAAACTTTACTTTAGACTTATACAATAAGGTGGTGACATGTTCAATGAGACTGCAAATATTTGAAAAGCTAATAATATTTATTTAATAGACACAAGTAAAGCATAGACATTTGAGTGATATATATTTTTTTGTATATTAATAGCCAATAGCTAATACGTCCACGGCCAGAAGCAACGATTTCAAACGAACAATGTATATAGACATCAGCAAAAAATTTAAATAGAAAATCCACAAACGAAACCATGAAAATTGGCCAACATCTTAAACGGCACAAACAAAAAATGACGTCATATCCCCAACGCCAAGGTCCAAAAATCTTAACCATCACCGACAGTGGTTACATAAGAACTAGAGTGTAATATCAGATTTCCAGTTATCACATTTTATTTGTGGTAATGTGGCCAACAGCAAAGCCCACGGCCAAAACCTAAACAGAGGAGCAAAGACAAATGCAGTGTAAGAAACACCGAAAAAACGAACAAGGAACAAAACCAGGCGGTAGAGGCCCAACAATCATGGTGGGAAAGAAAGGCCATGGAACAAGAGATTGCAAGGTAGGAGATGGCCGATCATGTAGGACAACTAACAGAACACCAAACTCTCAAAATCAGATAAAAATATTGTGCTCAAGTAAAAACTGAGCGAGAACGTCACAAACTACCCGAGGGTCATGAAAAAGTACCGAAGATTAAGAGACAGGAAACCTCACACGAAGCCTTTGAAGGGTGGCACACAACGAACTTCAATCGCTGCCAGTGGGAAACTGAAACTAGAGATGGGAAAATCTGCACCACAGATACCGAAGGGATTAGGAACCATATGAAGTTTATATAAATGAGACAGGGATGCTGGCGTGGTCAAGCACTGGATCGGTGAATTTCCCATCCCGAGTTGGGAAAGCCAACTTGACGCGCGGTGTTACCAGAGTTGAGGATGTAATAAATATGTGCCTGGCGTCACAGCTCTGCGGCGAGCTGATGAAATGAGGATCGTTTCGGTCGACGCCTAGGGGACTCTGGTTAACTCTCCGTCATACACGATGGCGAGGCTGTAGGCCGCCTTGCACGCCATAATTAAATTACAAATAAAACACTTACGATGCTTGTGGAGTTATTTATTCCCTGAGACTCCTTTATGCAAACAACTATAATACAAAACACGTGGCCTTAAAGGGCCGGAAACTGCGAGCGATCACGTGGCTTTACAATATGAAACGCGACTGCACTTAACTATTCTCCGATAAGAATAACGTCGCTCTCCCCTCAGTGCTATAATAAATAAAACAATGATTCTGTTTGTGAAGTCTATGCCAATGAGTATGAGTTCAACTGGTGATGTCCGCACCGAGGGCTTCTGCGGAGCGAGAGACTTACACGTCTGGATGCGTCCAAGTGCTGGAGAGAACTGATGGAAGCGTGCGCCGGCTTCCGCCACCTGAAGGCACCGACGCCACGCGGTGAAACGATGAAGTACAATATACACTAAAAAATGATTATGAGATGAAAGTGACATGAATTAAATTAACCTAAGACAGCATAATGTTCCCTTAAACAAATACACAATAAAAATTATTATATTAATTCTAAATGTTTCCATTGTACCAGCCACAGTATTGCTAAATGTACAATGTCAAATGTCTCTGGCTGTGGCTGTGTCGACTGTCTGCCATGATGACAATTATGCTATTAATTATATACACTGAATAAATAAGAAACACTTATGCAATTACACTGATGATATTATGCACACTCTCACTCTTGCCCACAAGCTTGTCGGTGTGGTGTGTCTGGTGTGTGGACAAGACTGTGGCAGTCATAGTGGGCACAAAGGAGCTCGTGAATCCCTACATGACCCGGTACCCACACGAACAGGACAGTAACATGTAGTATATCCAAAATAACACATTGTTCCAGTATGAGCTATAGAAGCACTTATGGGGAGTAGGAGAAGACAAGGCCATAAATAAGCTAAAAGAATCCGATATAATCAGAGGATTTAAGTTATCACAATAAAAATTTTCGGTTCCTCGCTTCACGAATATTGGAGATTTGAGAAGTCAAGAGTGCCTTAATGGGAAATAAATAGAGTGAGCACCCAAATTCTTCAGCAACCAATGTCCCAGCAATGGACTGCTTTTCTGCCAACATATCTTACAGAATTTTAGATTAGAACTGAGTAATTGATTTTATCATTGTTAAGTAAACAAATGCTTTCTTATTTTAACTATGCAATTAGATGAAATTAAAATTTGTAAGTATTTATCTATACAAACACAATATCACTGTTAAATATATGACTTTGACGGTTTTATTGATGTGAGGTATGCCAAAATCAACTTCAACTTCGCCTAAATCGTGAAAAGGCACGTGGTCTTGGATACACACGTACAGCTAGCAAAAATTCAAATTACAAATACAAGAAACATCTAAAACAACAAACAATGTGATTAAACAAGGCAGCAAAAACAACAAAATTAGACAAAGCCATCAAGTCCAATTAACATGGCAAAAAGTCAAGCGGAACACACACAAAGTGACGTCGACACCCCGACGCCAAGGTTAAAAAATTTGAACCATCACCGACAGTGACTACAGAAGAACTGTGGGGTAGATCAAAAATCATACTATAATGTTGGGAAAATTCCATCGAGTGAATATGGCGTGGACTGGGAGAACAATCTTGCTGGCTGCACACAACCAATCTCTGTGTCTCGACATTGCATTAAAATTGCTTTCCTACCTACACGAATATCAAATACCTCATGTTTTTGATTTGAGGTTTGAATAGTTTTTAATAAACATGTGCTTTGAGATGTTTTTATACTTCCTCGTAGTAAATTGTTATACAGTATGATTAAATTCAAATTGGCAAGTATAACATTAATATAAAATTGCTTGTAATTTAAAAATTAAGATATAAATATCTGCTAACTGTCGATAATGAGACTTTGGCAATTGTGTTGCTTTGGGGAAAGGTCAATGTTGGGTACATGCGCAGAAGACGAATAATTGGTCTACCTCATCTTTAGTCTATGGTACATTCGCAGAAGAAGATAATCAGTCCACTACAGGCTAAGCACTATTTATTTAAGTCCATTCCTGAATCACAGTTGCGGAAGTGAAATCATATCAAACGTGCTTGTTATTACTTGTATGGCTGCATATGTCCGTAAAGTGAATATGTGGTAGTGCATGACACACGAGAGTGTCCTGAATATTCCTAGACTATTTGTCCCAAAATGTGTCCCTAGCTCAACCAGCCATATCACGCATCACAGCACACTCAGTGTAAGCCAGCGTGCACCATGAACACGTGTACTGCAGATGTAGTGTAGTGAAGGCAGTGTTCTATGCAATTTCCCACTCGCCCGGCGAGTTAGGTTCGTCCAGAGAGGAATGGAAAATCTTTCTGCATAATGTAAAAATATAATGAAAAGTTTTACAGCGAGATTTGTGGATTCTAGTGAGGGCAGGAAATATGTGTCATATTCGGCCGGCGGGCACCTGCATATTTTTGCACATATGTTGTACTTGTCGACTGATCGAGCATTCGTGGTTTCCCATACTGATCACACATTTGATGTGTATGTGGTACAGATGGATTGTATGACATTTTTCTAAAAGTTCTCTGAATTGCACACAATGCGGTAGACGCGGTTGCACGCTATAGACACAGTCACTGTGACATGGTACGGTAGCCTGGTCTTCAGTTGTTGTCGCAGACCATCTTCAAGGAATGCAGCAGCCTTTATCGTGTGAAGGCACTCGTGCTCATGGAGTGAATCGACTGGTCTCGTTTACCACGGCATGGTCACCCTAATTCGTGCATGTGTACGCAGGTGGCGACAGGGTGACAGTCACTTTAGAGTCTATTGCCTGGCATGGGCCAGATCTACACCACAAAATGGCAGCATGGATCGAGTTTTTCTTGGTCAATCGATAAAAATGGCGATTTTTAGATCCGAACTGTGATTTCTAATCCGTATATTTTACACTTGTAGTTCTGACGTTTTTTTCGTCACACTAGTTGGGCAAGCCATTTAATGTGGTCTGAGCGGTAGGGGACAGATAATACAGACTGCGTTCGGTGTTCATTTTTAGTAAAAGTCAAAATATAACACAAATACTCCGACTTTGAACAGAATGTGCGCGAACTCACTGGGTGAGTACGAGACCACTGTTCTCAGGATCATGGGACAAATGGTAACGTTCCCCAACACACGATACAAAAGTTACAGAAAAATGTAAATATAACCGGGGTATTCAGGCTCCCCAGCATGCCTTGATATTACCATTTACACTGTAAGCGAAGTACGCCACCTTAATGCAGTGAGGAATTGCTGGATAGGGCCAGGGCCCGAAATACAGTATGGTTAAATGAGAACGCACACTTGCAGTTAACTCAATAAGAGTTGTATTGTTGAGTTCAGTATACAAAGACACATCTACAGAATCAAAGTTAAACACATCTGATTCACAAATCCTGCCATCAGCCATAACAGAATAATGCAAAAAAAATTACGCGAAGAAAACTTAAAGTGAATTAAACCTCCGAAGTTGGAAACAAGCAGAAGGAGGGGTGCTGCGAATATGGTGGATACTATGGAGAAAAGTACAGAGGTTCCATTAAATTACGTTAGTCTATTGACTTGAAGTGATTAGAACAAAGTATGAAAGTTCCCCGTGATGCGACGCACATGCAGCACTTACGATCCGTGGAATCAGACTGCCAGAGATGGCGTGGGTGAGCTGTGTCCTTGCCGATAGCTTGTGCCACTCCGCGAAGTACCTTAATTGCTGACATCATTACATTAACATGCAAAATATACACACAACAAAACACTGAAATGTTCGGGATGAACATCTCTGATCCTGTGGAGAGTCAAGAGTTCTTAATTATGAGCTTATTTACACACTAAATCTTATTAGGTGGCGCCTCAAAAATCATGTGGGAATTTTATGTCTTTCAAGTTCTGAAGCATTCTGTGACCAGAATGCTCAAGTTGAATTAAAGACTAAATATTATCTATGTAACTGTTTGGCTTAACCAGATGCACACTTACTCTCTAAAAATACACAAAACACTTCTAAGAACGTGACCCTGATATACTGTACCTAATTAAATATGTATGTGGCATGGCTTTACTCTACGATTATGTTGCAATGCCATAAGGGCGAGTTACTCTAAAACTTGCCCATGGGCTATTAACTATTTTAATACATGTGTCTTCACTTGATTCCTTACCTAATTTAAATGATTACTCTATAGACACCACATACACTAAACAGGCACACTCGGTACCGAGTCATGATCCGTTCACATTTGAACGATTCTGAAATTCATCAGAACACATGGCGTGCGTGGTCCGAGTGCCGCACTGGTGCAGTGGCTGTGGGCCAATGATGTGCTGACATTGGCCACACCAGACCACGCAGGAGTAGCCCATGTCATTTGTTTGGCATGGAGGTGGCATATGTTGGCATAGGAACGCAACAGCAAATTTTGGCTGAAAAGTCATACTTTGCAAAAGATTGCTATCTCCTGTTTTACAGCAAATTACGCAAATGTCAACATTTCCAGTCCATCATGAATCCAGTCATGTGCGCAGTTATGTGGTTGAGCGGGTGGTGTGCAGAGAATCTTCGCAGAGGCTCTAGCTCTTTTGCTTACATGGGTGTCCTGCACTAATGGACAGCAAGTTTTGGAGGGTTTTGCCGTGGTAACAGTAAGGGGGTGGGGTGCATGGTCTCCTTCCCCAACAGGGGGTAATGCGGCCAGTGGGAGGGGTGGGTGCGCAGAGACAGTGGAGGATAAGAGAGGAATAGTCACTCCTGTTATCCCTAGGATTGCAGCACCAAGACTGTGTCACATTTTCGCTCCACTATCGTAAAAATGGCGATAATAGTGGCTCTGTAGATGGTCATCCTTGCAGCAGTGGAATTTAATCACTCGGAAGGACACAAATTGACACAGTTCATGAACGTCACAGGGTTCAGAAAGGCGAGATTTACATGTCTGGGGGCGACAGCTAACCAGTAAGTGAATCTGTTCGGGTTGGCATGAGACTCTTGGGGTCGACTGTGGTAAAAAATCCCAGGCTAAAGAACCCTGTCACCAGTGCCCTACGCTATCATGTGTGGTGGCTGGCATATTGAGGCTTATCAGACATCTGAATGCACACACTTGCCGGTCAGGTGTTTTATGGCTCCTCAGTATGGCGTTCCAATGCATGAAACATAGCACTTCAAAAAAAAATTACACTGGACTTACATGATGTAAGCAAAAGGTAGGCTGCAGATGGTTCTGATCTTCTATCTCCTGGAAATTCAACATCAGGCGGGAAATAAATTACAGTCTCTGCATCTTGGTTCGTAATACGAATTGTATTATGGAACAAATAAGTTTGTGCAGTAAAATGAAGTGGGCAGGCAGAACGAGGTCCCACGCTGGTATATGCTGCAACTACATGAGGTATCTCACGGATGTAGAAACACAGTTATGTTACTAAAAAGTGAAGTAATGCCGGAAGGGAATCTGTCTAGTCCTGTCGGGAAGCGAACTCTGGTGTGCACGAGAGAAAACAAGAAGGTTCCGAACAAATTAGTTTATATTGTAAACTGCCTGGTTGGCACAAAAGTTGTTTCACCACCGAGCCACGATATGCGTGCCTGCCTGTATGTTTTCTAGTGCTAGACTAAAGAGCTGTTGGTGTGGCGGTGGTAAGATGGCTGCAAACACCCACCAACAATACAAGTTGCCTTGAATAAGCTAAATTTTATGAGATGAAACAAATAATACTGGATGAAGCTTTTTTACATTTATATGACGTCAAGTATCTACTACGTATATGACATATTGGCATTAATAAAAATATATGTAATTATAATAACTTTCCCTTATCCTCAATTATTTGTAAAATCGTCGAAATAATTGTAAAACTCATACCACCGGATCGTTTTGTTGTCTGAAAATGGTAGTCGCTAAGGTGTAAGAAAAATAGATTTTTCTACCTCTCTCTTGGAATATTCCGAATGTCCTAACACAGTGACTTTAATTACTCAGTAATTTATTTTATACCTACAAAATGGTGGAGAATATTTGTTCTATATTTGTTACTTTAGAAAATTATTAGTGGTATCTATGGGTGAATATTTTACCTTGATAGTTCCTGAGTTTCACACCAGGGGATGTAAGCCCTCTTGCAAGACTTCTTTTCCAACCCTGGCTTTTTGAAAATTTGCCGCCTTTGATTAGTTCGCGGCGCGCTGTGGCGAATGGTGGTTGTGCTGTGTGGTTGAAAGGCGCGCGTCGCTTTCGCCATTGCTATGAGAGGGTACATGTCGACCAACCGATAAGCTTCCACAGCTAAGACGAGTAGAAGTTAGAAGATGGCTCGAAAAACAACCGTCGTTGTTACCGTGTTGCTCTTCGTGATGCTTCACCTAGCTGTCGTAGGTGAGTTGACGAAATGTCGCCACGTGGTTTAGTGGCGCACGTGCTGCACGGAGTAGAAATTGTGACGTATATATAATTTTTTTTCTAGTTATCGACGTATGCCATGTACTCTGCTTTTACCTGCTTCAACATATTGGTTCTTTGCAGATAGTTTTCTTTTAATTTCAGTCCACAGTATAAAACTTCATTTGGTTTCGCGTGCAGTAGTTTATGGTTTTTGAATTGTACATATGCATGAGTAAATGATTAAGATCAACTGATCGTTCAGTTGTATGAAAAAAAAATATTCTGCAAGGGATAGGCTTGATTTTTTTTTCTTTCGGGTGACTGTGACAGTGTTGGATAACTGTCATTCACAAGTAGAACTAGCAAGTTTTGGAATTAAAAAATTTGCATTTTACTGATGTGTTGCATACTATGCAAATACGGATTTTAATATCTTCTTCGCGTAATTAGTAGTTTAGTATCGTAAAAACAAATAGTTCTGTTTGCCATTTTTATATGTACACAAAATAGTGAGTGCATGCAATCGTGCGTGCGTGTGTATACAGAATGTTGAATAGGAAGTAAACTGTATAAATCAGTTAGTTTTAAGGAATTTTAAGCTGCAGTAACTTGAAAACAACAGAGTTCATCCTCGTGTAGTAGTGGATGAATTATAATTTGGAAGACGATTTGGAATGTTGTATTTTCTATTGAACTGGTAATTTCTGACAGGCATTTGGGGAGTTGTCGGTTTTGTTGCAGTGGGGTTAAAATTACACGTGTCGCTTATTCCGTGAATACTGGCGTTTTCCATGCGTTCTTCTTCCCACTTCTGAGAAGCGAGATGTAAGTGAATGGCAAACACGTTAATTTAAGACTACTGGTAATTAAAGGCCGTTTTAGAAAACCAAGAGAGCTATATTAGACCAGTCCATATAATTCGTACGCTACACGTTAGTAGGCTATACATGTTACTGCGACGGGCAATATGATGGCCTACTAATGGAATATGTTACGCTTAAAAAAAACTCTGATCCCTGAGCATTTTGCTGATGAGGGTGTCCATCGTTTCTGTACTTTCAAATTAAGCAAGCAGTGCCTTTGTTGGTGCAAAAATATTGCCATGTACGGGTTTTTTATGATGTATTATTCAGCACTAGGCGTAAGTAAAATAATAATAATTAATTTAAAAAAAAATTGTTTTAACAGTTAATGTGTGTCGTAACAAACGAAAAACGTTACGCCGAACTGAATGTTCCTACATAAAATTGCTGCCAGCATAAAATAACCTAAATATTTCAATGGGGCATTTGACTGCGTCATTTCGCAGTACTACTAGAAATGGACGGCATTTGACTGACTGCAGAAATTGGCGGTAACTAGTCACACACATTATTAGCATAATCTGTTCACGATTTACTGATCACATTTGAAAGCATTGCATGTTATTAAGATAACGGCTTTCCCGAAAAACAAAATCTCGGAAAATAGTATAAATCGACACTACTAATCATACTGTACGAATTTACTAGGCGCATCGATATTCGTAGTACATTCTGCCAAGCACGATAGTGCACACACACAATTTTATTCTTTTTACGGCCAACGCAAAGCTTCGCGGAGTTCTGCTGGCGTGTCTTAAATCACTGTTTTAGGGATTTCCCCTGCTGGCGCTGGTACTCTGGCTCGGTGCGTAAGGTTTGGCTACGCTTGTACCGTCTTTTTCAGTGTGAGGAGGTTACGCACTATTTGCACAGGAGGAACACCGTAAAAAGTGCAACCTATTGTGAAGTTGGGTATCATTTGGTTAGGTCCTCCGTATTCGGCACGGCTAGGCGGCAGCGGTACGCAAGACTTTTCAATTACCACATTAACATGCAATACTACAGTGCAATTCACAACACTCAATGTACTTTCCATGCTAAAACTAGACTATAAATTACGTTACTCACGTATGTAAGCGGCGAATATAGCGTCTTGGTTTTGTATTGCTGGTAACTCTCATATAGGACACGTTTACCTTCTATTCTAACGTGTCCAAACTCCACAAACACTCGTGTTTTCTCACAATTATATTTAACACTTCACATAATCGCAAAGAAACACTTCGGTAGCACTCGTAAATGACTAGGCTCCACACGGTACACCGAACTTCCGCACACTACCAGCATACAACAGTAAAGTTACATAGTTCATGGTTAAATTCAAAACGGATTACCATAATCGATGCGCATTTGTTTCCTGTCCGTGCATTGTTGTTGCACAAATGTATCATGGTGATACACATAAACTGCAAGTAAACAAAACCTGGGAACGCATTTTTGTAAGATATACTGTATATATTTTTTTCTACTACTTCCACGTTACGTATTACGATCCTCTCATAAATATCAATCAATATTAAACAGAATTAAATTATATTCCGACACTGCTTGATTGCCATTTATATTTGCACGTCCTTAGCGCGTCGGCACAAAATTACCTACCCTGTGATTCACGTATTCAGAATTAAGGTTTGGTTTCCAAAGGTGTTCTCGCATTTAACACGGTTCAGCGACCCGGTTAAAATAAATTTCAATTACATTTTACTTGTTTTACCGCTAAAATTTTCCGATATTCATAGCCCTCTTAACTCACATATCATGGTATATACTACAAATTACGCTATGTCCCCATGAAATTCGTATTACTTGTGATTGGTAATGCCCATATAAACCATTTTCAGGTATTGATAATACCGTTTTTCGGAACAGCCGCGATTCTTAATAATTACCCAGAATTTTAAAACTACTCTGGAAGAACTTTCCATGCATCACTATCATAGTATGCCCGTTACCGTTAAAACATATTCAAGTATAGCAGAGATTATTTTTTCGGAGGTTGATTTGAAAAGAGCTCAATTAAGGTGGCCACCTGGTTAAAGGAATTTTGCACGTCTGAGGCCTAAAAGCCAAGGAGCGCTAGGGGCGACCGAGACATGCGCATCAACTCTCTCATCACCTCTACGCGCAAAGTACTTACTGAACTGGCGTGCAATTTTGCCGTCGCTAACGTGCCTCTGAGACTTTCAGTGGAGACCCTGTCATTTTATGACGTAATAAGAAAAAAATTTTGATGCACGCCTCTATTCATTTTTTAATGTTTTGAACCGGAATGTATATATCTAAAAATGACCGTGAAAACACTCGTTTGTTTGAGCCATTTTAACTTATCACAATCAAATGCTTTGGAGAGAAATGAACTGAAAAACGTATACAGACTCGTAACGTTTCTTAAATGCTATTCGTAAGCAGACCTTGCTCCGATGTTGGACGGTTTTTAATTAAACTTTTCCTGCTGGAGCTGTGTACACCGTTCAGCGGCCATCTTCACCGTGAACAACCGAATGTGGCGCACAGTCGCTGCCATCAGGCAAAGCACCATGCGCCCAGCCGTACGCGTCCAGGGTTCTGACGTCTATGGGGAGTTACCTCAGTGCGCGAATTACCGACACACAAAATCAAGAACCTAGTTTGAACTGCTTAACATATTTCGGCGGGATTTGCAGTAATAACGTGTAGCAACCACATTTATTCATACACATCGATTATATGACTGTCTTTATTTTCTGATAGTAAAATTAATTGTTGTGTGTCTCGTTAGTTTGACAAAATATTCCTGGGTCTTTTTTTTTATTGCGTCCGTAAGATATTATTTTTAATACACAGCAGTACAAAGATATTGGAAAAGTCAAATTACAATAGACAAAGTTTACACACTGGACATATTACGCACACACGCATCATATCTCTTCTTCTTGCTGTGACTAATCTTCTTCTAACAACTTTCACGGCTGAAGCTGTACCATTCTTCATATCCTACAATTTTTAGCGCCTCAATGGAATAAATGCTTCTACTATGTACTCGAGACTATAGATATGCCCATGGATTTTAAATGGAGTTAAGGTCGGAAGTCTGAGAAGTTATTTTAGTTGTTTTGAAATGTTCCAAGTAACCATTGTCATTACAATTTAGCTGTATTTTCGGGTCGTTGTCATGTTGAAAAATGTTGGAAGGTAACTTTAAAATTTTTCTGCACTTTGCTTAACATGCTAAAGTTTAGAAAGTCATTATACACAAACTTGTCAATTGTAACATCAATTAATTGAATATTCCCGGCATCTTTCGCAAACATACACCTCCTGAAACATAACTGAACCTCCGCCATGTTGAACTGCGGGAAGTGCATTTGTAACATTGGCCGCATTAGCTTTCCTCCGTACCCAGTGGGCGCCATCCGTGACAAAATGGTTGATCTCAGTCTCGCCTGACCAGACGGCATTGTTCCAAAGTTCTGCGTAGGTATTTAGATTTTCTTTAGCGAAGAGCAGTCTTGCAGCACGGTTCTGTATCCTGGCGTAGGGACTATTCCTTGTCATCCTGCCATTATAACCGTAATTACGTAACGTTTTATTACTGGTAGCAATTCCAAGTTAGGCGCGTAGTTTGGGAGCAGTTGTACGCGGACTGGATTTTATTCGCCCCAAAATAGTCTTTCTTCCTAGAAACCTGTCAACTCAGATGTTTATGTTTAGGTTTTCTCAGTACGTTCCTAACATATACTTGATATTTTAAATTTATTTACATTATGCTAAACTGAGTGTGACTCTTATTCAAGATTTGTTCTGTTTTTATTAAGGAGAATCCTCTAAGCGCTGAACTTATTATCGTCTCTTTCATCTGGGAACCAAGTTCCTTACCTTTGCACATATTCTTGAGACCACTGCAGGTTGTATGCAAAACCTGCCATGGTGCAGTGGTTAGACCACTCTTCTCCTACCATGAAAAACTGGATTCGATGCCCATTAGGCCACATTGGATTTTTCTATATGTGAGAAAAAACTGTGTATGTAGATATTGGCCACCAGGTTTCAATACAATAATTTCTTTTCCTACACCATTTCATTTTGATACAGCTTCATCCACACCTCGTCTCACACTCTGTTAGGCACAGATCATATCTCCTCTATAATAATTATAACTTGGGATATATAAACTCTGCGGGCTTCCCTTTTACGCGAGAATATTTTTCTATCTAAACACTTTAATTTTGCGTGTGGAACATAGACTCTTATATTCTGTAAAATTTAATTTCTATAGATAATTTTTTTTATATAAATACCATAGTATAATTACAACTGGGCTAGAGGAAGTGCATAAACATGTCAGAGCACTTGTTTACATAAACAGTGTTGTACCCTCAAATCCTATCCACGTCATTTATGACAGTCGTGTTGGCAGAAAAGCAGTACAATGTTGGAAAACATACTGGTCCTGCGCAGCCAGCTTAATCACTCTACAGTCTGGAGTGTACGTTTTATGAAAAAAGGATCCTGAAATATTCTTATGGGCTCTAGGAAATGGTTGTCACGCCAGTGAGAAGCATTGGAGAGCGTCGGTGTATCTCCCAGGGCAGGGCTGCGAGCTGTGTACTGGAGGAGGAGGCTGGGTCAGGAAGGGGGGGGGGATGGGCGTGCACGCGGGTGACTAGCGGGCATCTGTAAACACCGCGAGTCTGTGCGCTGCACGCCGGCATGCGGGTATGCTCTTGTTTGCACCCCCCACCCCCCGGTTCAGGACCACCCTGACGTCACGTCAGCCCTTGCAGCCCGTCCGCTCACTCTGTCGGTTTGGCTTTATCACCGGCACTTTAACGTGAACGTGGTTGTCAGACCGCCCGACTCCCACAACCGGAACCCGGATTCCATTCCTGGATTGTGAACGCGGTAGCAGTTACCATTGACCTGGAGGTTTTCTCGTGATTCCACCCTTTCCCCACACCATTACGCCCCGTCGTGCAGTGAGTTATGGGCGATCTGGGCGACCGAAAGTTGATTGTAAATATTTCAACGCAGTTAACTGTAGGCGGTTCACGGTTATTTGAGCACTTTTGAAACAAGAAAATACCGTATATTTGGCATAACGAGAAATTGATTCTGCATCAGGACTACACCCCCGCTCACAGCGCCTTCCCTATGAAGTAGTTTTTTTGAGCGGGCAAACGCGTCTCTGAGATCGAGCATTTCCCATATTCGCCAAATTTGGAACATGTGTGATTTCTGCCTGTTCCTCAAAGCGAAGAGAGCGTTGCAAAGAAAACATGTTAGTTGGGGGGAAAAAAAACGGGTAGACCTGTTGACGAGGCTGTGAGTTGATGAGCTGCAGCACTGCTTTAAGTATAGAGGATATGCGAGTATATTAAAGGAGATTAACGCTACGTTGTAATATCTAGACACTAAAACAGGGCATGAAATTTCAAGTCTGAAGGTTGTTTGGTGGCCTTTTTTATATTCATTCTGAGAATGCCTCAATACAAGTCTCGTATGTTCGTGTCGCGAGGCTCGGTAAAAAATTGCTGCGTTGCCTCATCGAGTATCTTCTACAGGTCAGCTAGACTATAAAACTATAAAGATTGCTATAGAAGAAGAAAAGCCAATGCAAAATGTCTACTCGTTTTGACGCTGTTTCCCTGCCCTGACACAAGGTAGCGCTGTAAACGCCTCTTGTACACTCGTGACATCGTTGTGCGGGGAAATTACGTAACTATCACGAAACATTTGCCCGCCTCTTTGCGCGAGAGTCAAATTCATCTTGGGGGTGTGCCAGCGGAGGGGAACACTATGTTTTGGCTCTCTTAGAGATATGTCTTGTGATAGTTACGTGTCTTCCCACATAGTAGCACCACGGACGTAGATTTAATTACTCACTAACCTTGTTTCAGCCCTATCGTTAAAACGGAATTTAGGTGATAGGGCTCAAAGGACAATGGGTCGAGGTAGAGGATTGGAGGATTTTTCCACCGTCTTGGAATATGTCACGGGTTGTACGCAGTTTTGTGTAAGTTATTATGTCTGTACTTTACCTTAAGGCAAAGCCGTTGCCGTCATTTTTTCTACACGTTTTTTTTCCGGTGGCCATCTTGTTTCCGCTTTTCATTTGATTACGCCTGTTAGGTGCGCATATTTCTCGCTCTTGACCAACATCTTTGCTTCTCCCGTCGTCCGCTAAAGTGTTTTACTGGTGTCCGCCATCTTTGTTTACGTCCGCTAGAGAACGTTACCTTTGGCTGCAGTGACTGAATTAAGGTCTGCACGATAGGTGCAACAAATACACCATCCGTCATCTCGGATGATGTAGCAACGAGTGTGCCCCCATCAGGCACTCGTAGTAAACTCTAGCTAGACTCTTCATAGCGTCGAAATACGTAGCTCATTTCCGTTAGGTCCTGGTTCCTACATGACATCCTCTACAATCCCCAAAAGTTATTTGTTGCACGTAGATTCTACTTAAAACGTATGAGAACCATGTATCTTTCACCTATGAAATCTGTAATAAATGATAACTGTCAGGCCATTGGAGTCGGTCAAGTTACGATACGACGCCATTTTTAATGACATCACAAGTGCAGTTTCTCCACTTGTTGCGAACTGCAATTTAAATAACTTAACAAAAACTGTTTTTCTCATCTGAGTGTTTCGTGACAAACTCTTGCATTGTCAAAAATAAATATCGCTGCACGTTCGTATTCACACATACGGTCACGAAAGAAGCATTGACTGATAATGAGATGGAGACAATGCTTTAATGTTAGAACAGTGTACTCTCGGTCAGATGTTTAATATACTTTGTTATTACAAAGCAAACATTTGTTTAACCGAGTTGCGCTCACTTTACATATTAAATAATGTATGTGACTTTTAACTCATAAATATGTGTCGCATGTGGCGTTATACCCAAGAGTCGCTAGCAACTGAGCCCACGTGAAACCAACTACAGTATAAAGCGTTTTCTCATTAAGTGTGTTGCAATGGTTAAATCATTTTTTCTATACAAAAAAAATCAGGAAAATATACTTGCATGGCTTGTGGCCTAAAGTGATTATTAAGATCGTATAAAACGACACCAAGGCAAACAAGTCACTCAGTTTGAGTACCTACAAGGTGACGGTCACCCTTATTTGTGTGCACTGTTTTTCAGAGACCGGAGTGGCTAAGTGTGTAACAACAAGGTGGTATTTTTTCGTACATTTGGACATGCGATTAATGAACCGTCATGTAATTTCAGCAAACACTCAGGGTTACAAAGTTTACTCTGATGTGGAAGTAGAAACTCCTATTATTTTTCTGACGAGGGATGTTATTCACAAATATTTTTTCGCAGGTTGATCATCTTAGTTTGCCGATGCACTGTGCGAATTAGTTTTCTTTTGCCTGTAATAGTTCCCAGCATTTTCAACCGAATCTTTATTTCCCCAATTTCAATGGCGAATAACATACCTGATAATCACCTTTGGCTACAAATCGTATGTACAGTAGCTCACTTTAATATTCGGCCACCTATGATTATCGCAGTTTCATGGCCTTATGTTGCATTAGAAATGAAGATAAACATACATTATATCGCACAACCATTCTTGTGTGCTTTAAATTAAATGTAGTGGTAGCCAATAACGGAAATCAGCCATGCAACTTGACAAACTATATGCTTTTGTCATCCCATGCTGCATAAGTACGCTACTTTAATATTCGGCCATCATCATTAAAACTCAAACATAATCCTCTTTGCAAACTAAACAAAAAGTCTTTTAGTACCTGGTAGCATGGCCATTCTGTTTAATTACTTCTCACAGGCGTTGTGGCATATTAGCTATTATTTTCCTGGTACTTTCGGAGCCAATCTTATTCCATTCTTCCTTGAACCTTTTCTTTAATTCTTTTGTGGACCTAATTGTTGTAGTACGCAGTCTTCTTTTAAGTTCATCTCACAGATTTTCTATGGGATTCAGGTCGGGTGATTGAGGAGATGTGTTAATGACTTCGGGACAGTTATACAAAAGCCAGCTCTTCACAATGTACGACTTGTGTTTTGGATCATTATCTTGGTAGAACTTAAACGTGTTCCTAATGCCCAGATTATCAGCCCTCTTGTGTAGGTTTGCTTTCAGGATGTTGAGATCGTCTTTCTTTTTCATTGTTCCATCGACACCAACAGCCTCTCCAACTCCTGCTGTAGATATACAGCCCCAGATCATAATACTTCCTCCACTGTGTTTCACAGTAGGTTNTCTTTTTCATTGTTCCATCGACACGAACAGCCTCTCCAACTCCTGCTGTAGATATACAGCCCCAGATCATAATACTTCCTCCACTGTGTTTCACAGTAGGTTTGTATGTTCCCAATTTTTAGCTCCTCATTTGGCTTACGCTATACAGATACCCTTTCATCTGAACCATACACATTCAATTTCGTCTCATCAGCAAAAATAACATAATTCCACCAGCTTTAATCTTTGTCAGCCTGGTCTTTTGCGAACTTAAGCAGTTTTCTTCTATTCACCTCATTAATAAAATACTTATTTCTAGCTGCCCTGTCATTATATCCTGCTCTTCTGATAACTCGTCGTGTGGCTTCTGGATGGACATTCTTCCCACATTCATTGAGTACCTCCGTGGTAAGTTTGAAATAACTAATTTTCGGATCTTTCTTTATTTTCCTGATTACTGGACATTCTTCTCTCTCGCTTAGTTTCTTTGGCTGTCCTTTTTGAGGTACCGAATCTATTCTGTCTTCCTTCTCAAACCTTCTTATGATGTCTCCGACAGTGGAACTCAGCAAATTCAAATGCTCCGCAATTTATCGTTGAGATTTCTTCTTTGTATGATGCAAAATGACCAGCTGCCGCTGTTCAGATGTTGTATTCTTGCCCCTACGTCCCATTTGCTTGACTGACGCAGCCAACAGAGCTACCCAATACAACCTCTCAGCGCAGAGAGCGTGCAGGGAATGACACGAGGTACGAACGCAATGTGCATCGTGCCTGTGCCACGCGTCCACCACAACTGGCCGAATATTAAAGTGACGTACTTATGCAGCACGCGAGGACAAAATACTGTGTTTCATTAACTTGCACTGCTCATTTCAGTTATTGGCTACTATTGCATTTAATTTAAAGCACTCAAGAATTATTGTGCAATATGTTTTGTGTTTATCATCATTTCTAATGTAACATAAGGCCATGAAACTGCGATAATCATCGGTGGCCGAATATTAATGTGAGCCACCGTATATTTCTACCAGATTTCACACGTGAAATCATCCCATCTCCCTTCCAATTATTGCAACACTATTATGAGAACACGCTGTATAAAGACGCGCTCCCTCACTTCAAGCAGAATGTGTGAAATTGTTATCCGCAAAGCTGCCACTGTGGAAAGGATCCTCGGTGACGGTGTCGCTGAAGCATCAAGATCATCATCGCGGAGACTGGACCGGAGAGTCTTTCCGCCTCAACTCCTGGCATTGTTCGAGAACTTTAGAGCTCTGAGTCAGAATTTTAATTGGTCGATAGCCTACTACAAACGTCGAAGCCTCGTCTGTGGGGTGCCACGCTGTTATAGTGGACACGCTACTCGCTTTCTACCAAAGCCAAACGGGTTCGATTACCGGGGTCAACCCATATTTTCTCATGTGTGCAACGCTGCAGGCGCCTTTGGCCAGCGGGTTTATTTGGCGCACTCCCGCACTCGCCACTGCTCGATCTTCACCTCATTTCGCCCCAATTGTAGCTCGAGGACCTCTCAACTAAACTCGTCGTCTTTGGCATGCATGAGCATAGCCGTGCTACATATAGCAAGAAATAACTTATATATATATATATTTCCCCTTGGGGTGCGAGAATTTTCGCACTGATATTTTTACGTGGGCAGTATTGCGGACAGTGCCGTGGTGTCAGGGTTTCCTCGGGGCATTTCTCTTTCCTCTCCCGATTTCATTCCTCCGTTTCTCCACTCCTATGTCGTCACAACTAGTTCATTCTTCGCTCTGGCCCGGATGACAGCTCAACAGAACAGGCGAGTATACAGAAGTGAAATGGCTGATCGATTCCTTTGACGTGGGCGTACTTATGTTCGCTGATTGGCTGTACGAGGCTCTGGATGTGTGCCTTGCGTCTGACCGGTTATAGTCCATTCACGGTTACTTCACACTTTTCAGAAGACCTGCTGAAGTTCTACTTCCAGGGTATTCCTACGCCTCACGCAAACTAAGCTTAACTAAGTCTAGAAAATTACATCGAATACGTGCGCACTCAGTTGTAATGATATTTTGTACGATAACTATTTCTTACTAGGTGCTACCAACACACATGTTTTCTCGCCGTTTTTCTTCATATGTACTATATAATTTATATATATATATATATATATAAATATATAAATGCGAAAGTGTGTTTGGATGTTTGTTTGTCCCTCTTTCACGTCTCAACGGATCAACAAATCGACGTGATTTTTTGCACAGAGATAGTTTGAGGACCGGGAAGTGACATGCTACTTTTTATCCTGAGAAAATATCTTATTTAAATTTCTTATTAAAATTCTTATTGGAAAATTGAAAAGTACACAAACGGAATAACAATTCAGCGTCGCAACCGAGCAACAGATCGACGTAATTTCTTGCACATAAATAGTTGGAGGGCTGAGAGGTGATATTGTACACTTTTTATCGCAAGAAAATATCTCAAAAAAATTTACAAACAATAATAATATTGAACCAAGTCGGAAAAAAGTTTACCGCCAGCGCGCTCTCTTGCAATACGCTGTGTGAACCGTTAAAGATGGAACAATATCATGTCGTAAAGAATTGTGTAAAATAAAAATACCTAAAAAAAAACTCCGCGGTAGCATATATCTATCTATAACAGAGACATACTAATAAGTGTTTTTACCAGAGATAAAACTTTTCCCTCCATTATCAAATTTACTGGGCGCATGTGTCTATTCGCTTGGGACGATTTCGGGAAACCATGGAAAGCCAAAATGAGAATGGCTGGACTGGGATTCGAACCTCGGTCCTCCCGAACACGAATGTATTGGCTTGCCCCTGCGCTACTGTGCTCAGGCCGTACCATGAAAGATCGGGGGCTGCGCTTCTGTACTGGAGTAAAAGATGACCTAGGCTACTTTTTATCCCGAAAAAATATCTCATTCCCTCAAATTTTTTTTAGTAAAATTATCTCTCGGGGTACAATGCTGCGTCAATGCTAGAAATATCGATATACCGATACTTATAGATATGTCGATACTTATCGATATATTGATAAGTATCGAAGCTTGTCGATGTATCGATATGGAAAAAACTTATTGATTGATATGTAACTGAACAATATATCAGTTCTTGCTATATATAGCCTAACTATTATGTAAATGAGAGAGTGTTTGTTCGTTTGTCCTTCCACGTCGCAACGGAGCAACGGACCGACGTCAATTTGTATACATAGATAGTTGGAGGGCCGGGAAGTGACATAGGTTACGTTTTATCCCTAGGAAATATCTCATTCCCTCGGGGAAGTTCTTATTGGAAATTGAAAAAGTACACAAACGGAATAACAATGCAACGTCAACAATTTAACGTCGCAACCGAGCAACAGATTGACGTAATTTTTTTGCACAGAAATAGTTGGAGGGCTGAAATGTGATATTGGCTACTTTTTATCGCGAGAAATTATCTCAAAAAATTTACAAACGATAATAGTGAATCAAGCGGGAAAAAGTTTGCCACCAGCGCGCTCTCTTGCAATACGCTGTCTAAACCGTTAAAGATGGAACAATATCATGTAGTAAAGAATTGTGTAGAATAAAAAGACCTAAAAAAACTCCGCGGTAGCATATATTTATCTATAACGGAGAAATAGTAAAAAGTGATTTTAGCATTTAACTCACCAAGACGTTAAGTTTTGTAATATGTGTAGAGTATAGAAGATCAATACTAATTAAACTTCAACTTTATTTAAAAAAAAAAACCTAAAAAATTATTCTCTAGTCCACGCGAGCGGAGCAGCGGGCACAGCTAGTATGTATGATAAATGAATTATTATTATTTATAGATAAAATACAAGTAAAACTTCCCTTTAACGAAAAATAAGGTACTTTCATGTTAAGTCATAAAACGCCTGTGATACGTGGCATATTTACGACATAAATAAACACGTCATACATGGGGTGATTTTTCAAAGTTTTAATTAAAAAAAAAGTGTGAAGAAACCGTGAGTAGACTATATTGCATGCCGTGGGAGATTCCCTGTTGGTTGGGCTGCCGGCTGGCAAGTGATTTACCGGGTGCTGATTCGCTAAAATAAATAAATGGCGTGTGGGGAGTGCAACCAGGGCAAGGCGACACCCTCCGAGTGACTGTCTTTCCAGCTGGGACCCGTAGGTCCCCGGGCATGACATAAATGAAACCCTAGAATGGAGCGGCGCTGGAATGCAAGGGCGGGGGAAACGGGAGTACCCCGAGAAAACCCGCCGGCAAGCGGCATCGTCCAGCACGATCCCCACATGCGAAAATCCGGGAGTGAACCCGCCGGGGATCGAACCCGGATCGCCGTGGTGGGAGGCGAGCGCCCTGGACACTACGCCACCGCTGACCCTGCTGACTAGCTAACGACGTCCCGATGTGTTGCTGGCCAATGACGCAGTTTTGCTGGCATTCCTGGGACAGGCGGCTTTTTCACATCTGTATCCTTAAGTATTCTGCGACAGGTTTGTGCCTCGGGCATGAGCAGACTCCAGTTAACGCCAGACACTTATCTGTGTTGTTAGCGGCTGGGGTGGTAGAGTAGCTGGGCAAGTTTCCGCGGGGGCCTCTTCAGATTTTCGCACTGGGGAACGTGGCTGGCGTTGCCTTCAGGCTACGTGTTTTTCTCGGTGTACTCCCGTTTCCGTTGTACGGCACGTAGTTGCAATCTAAGTTGGTGCGGCAACGCCTGCAGGACGCAGCTGTCAGTACGAACGTGTACAAGAAGTTGCATATCACAAAGGCGCTCCAGACAGTATGTTCTTCACTCCCGGTGGATACGCAGATGGTTGTACTCTTACTTGGTGATAGCCGAGTATCATCGGCAATTGCCATTTTTGTTTTTGCCATCCGATGAACGTCCTGTATATGTTTACTGGGATNGATAGCCGAGTATCATCGGCAATTGCCATTTTTGTTTTTGCCATCCGATGAACGTCCTGTATATGTTTACTGGGATTTCGTGTATCAGTCGGGGCAGAGAGTTTACAAACATTTTATTTATCATCCGGGTGTCTACCCTGCGTGAAGCAGGAACGTGCAGTCTTGGTTTTCGTGGGTTAGACGGTTTACACAATAAATACCTTGAGCATTAAGGCTTAAACAGTATCACTTGGAAGTTTTTCTTGGTTGAAACCTAAGCGTGCTCGATTAATTTTGCCTGATGCTTAAATGCCACAGAATAAAATGTCCAAAACCAGAAATGCGAGTTTCTAATTTGTTTTCGAACAACGATATTTCAAAGAAGTCTCGCAGTGCGAGAATTTCCAAAACATTAAATCGAGATAATAATTTTGAACTACTTAATTTATTTTGAAGCGAGTGGATTTATTGGCAGTATATTTGGATGCTGGTAACTACCATTTACGGCAATAGTTTATACAGTAGCTATATAGTTTTCGATTTAAATATGGCCATCCTTTTCCACAAAGTTAAGGATATAACCCACAAAGCCAGTAAACATGCTTAGATCATTGTCTTAAAATAAAATAAAAACAATATTATGTACAACTTTATGGTACTGAAATTAATGTCTTAAATAAATATAACTTAAAATAAATGCAATTTTTTTAACATGATCTTTCAAGAAGATGAAATTATGATAAAACTACAAAGTTTTTTTTGTATATTTCTCAAAATTTTACAGAACATTTCNTCTTTCAAGAAGATGAAATTATGATAAAACTACAAAGTTTTTTTTGTATATTTCTCAAAATTTTACAGAACATTTCTCAAAATTTTACAGAACATTTTATAAATTTCAAAGTAAATTTTTATATGCATTGGTGAAATTCCTATACGTNATTTCTCAAAATTTTACAGAACATTTTATAAATTTCAAAGTAAATTTTTATATGCATTGGTGAAATTCCTATACGTTATGATTTGAAGAATAGTGAACAATATTGTATTCGAACACTATACCTTGTGTTAACTATTGCTGTATGACGTGGTTTTGTCAATTTAAATACACATTCGATCATAAGAAACCTTATCTAAATATATATAGAAATTTCAATTCAGTTCTTGATTTTATATCTTGGACATTCACGCACGAGACCTTTCCGTATCCTTTAAGGTCAGTTTTGTATTTTCTGGAACTAAAAAATTTTTTTATGTCAAAACCGAAAATGTGACTAAATTAACCCTTGGTTTCAGTTTATTGTCGAACAACACTCTTTTTAAGATGTGTTACTATTGGTTGAATTTGCTGCTTAATTCTAAAGTATATAGTCTATTCGAAGTATTTTCATCCTTTTTGAATCAAACCTTTGAAAAAATCATCTCACGTACGACGTATCTGCTTGTTTCCTAAATATGTATCACAAGCGTTTTATACTGTTGTTAACATAAAAGAACCATATACTTGGTTAAATTGAACTTTAACTTACGTTTTATATATGGATTATAATATTTAGTTTATAATTAACGTGAAAGAAAAAAGGAAGAAAATAAGTTTGATGTTTATGCCTAGTGAAAAATAGTTCTTATGCAAAATAATGTAACATTGAGCGCGCACGAATCCGGTGCAATTTTCTGTGTTTGGGCTAAACTTGGTTTGCATGAGGCGGAGGGATATCCTGGAAGGTAGGACCTTAGCAGGGCTTCAGTAAAGTCGGAAGTAACAGTGAAGATCCAATAGCGCGTACCGCGTAGCGGGGACGCCCGCTGGCGCGGCGGACAGGTGGCCGGTAACGTACGTGCGGGGCGGCACGGGGGGGTGTCGACGACGTGCCAACAGGAGAGCCAGACGCCTCGTGTTGTCTCCTCTAGCCGCGCCGCGCAGGCTCGCCATCTGCTCTCGCCCAGTCACACATGTATATTCGGACATCTAAGAATAAACCATTCCGTCTGGCAGGTGGTCTAGCCAGCACCCCCCTCCCCCCCAACAAACAAAACCCTTACAGCATCCCCCCCCTTCTTCGCTCTCTCACAGATCACCAGACGTCTGCATTCCGATCAAGCAGGAGTATGAACTATTTGAGGATCCACAAGGAGTTGCGTGAGGGGGTGTGCAGTGGAGGCGATCGCTCCTGTCCCCTCCCCCCTCCTTAAATAACAGCTCAACTTAACCGCAAAAATAAAATGCTAAATTATATTATAACAAATTAACAAATATTCCATTGTAAACAATTTTGAGGGGAATTCGAAAGTTAACGCTTTAACCTATTCAGTCACCGTGTCCTCCATCATAGACAGTTTCAAATGTGTAAAACTTTTGCCCGGCACTGTACACAACAAGGTACCAGTGTCCAATACTTTGAGAGTCTTAAGTGTGATTAATTATAATTTTGAAATATTCTGCGTTTTTGTTTTACCATGAATGGTAAATGCCGATCATCGACCACGTAGCACGTAGTTTGCTGGTTGTAAGAACAGTGCGGAATGCGAGTACACCTCGTATCAAAACAATTATGTGATTGCAACACTTGAACTAGGAATTTTTTTTTTGTCGAAAGGGTTAACCCTTTCAGACCCGCGTTAATTTACGGTTTCACGTGTCTCAAAAAATAATATGATGCGTGTTGTATACTTATGTCGACAACGGTTGTTATGTTGTCACAGCCAGGCTATATGTTTAACTACAGTAATGTGAACCAGTTATGACCTAGACCAGTAAAACTGTTTGCAAATCATTTACTAGCAGGTAAGATCGCTGGCCATTGAGTTTCGGCGTGTGTGGTACAGGCCAAAAATTACCTTCGCTTGCGTGATGCACACAGTTGTGCACATTGGGTCTGAATGGGGTAAATGTTGAGAACTGTAAGCTTGCTGCTACCACCACTTTTCTTGGTTGACGGCACATTTATAATTCTCACAATATCTGTACTAATGGGGTTGTTATAAAATCGGATGTTCACGTCACATCATATATTCTCATCATACGAGTAATATATGGCGTGTTTTTGCAATAGACAACTAGATGACGAACTACTTTCTCTCTCTCAAAATTAGTTGTACAGTGATCTCAGTTTCCTTTTTAAATGAAAATATTAAACAATTGAATGAATGATCATTAGCATTAACAAAAGAAAAAAAAACTAAGCATGGAAGTTAAGGAAAATTTCTTAGATTGTAGAATATTTTGTCGACAGTGTATAACGTAGTTTATTTTACAATAGCATGATACAAACGTTTTAAAATGTAAATTTGAGCGTGTTACATAGTATGTAGGCACTAGAGAAACGCCTCTCTTTCCTCTTCATGGGTTTTGAGACTAGTTATTCTTCGTCCCCTCTCCAAATGTCTGGTTTGAATCCGTCCCTGATACGCACCCAACAGAATATCTTTGCTTCTCCTACTACACGCCAATATTTTTTTATGAACACAGAATTATTTTGTAAAGTTAACTAATGGTTTGCTAGTCATTTAAAAGATAAGGGTTGCAAAAATATATAGTGAAAAAATTATTTTGTAGCGGTTACAAAATGTTTTGTTGGTATTCACCTTGCCAAATAATTTTTGTGACTAGCACAAAATATTTTAGTTGTCACTACTAAACTTTTGTGGCCACTAAAAATTTATTTTATGGTGGGCACAAAAATGTTTTTTACTACAAAATAATTTGACATGGTTAATACCAACAAAATATTTTGTGGCTGCCACAAAGTATTTGTTTTTTTTTTTCAGTGCGATCTTCGCTTTGCATTTTGTTTTACGATATCAGTAAACAATAAAGGGGTTTTACAAACGCTTAGGAAACATCCACAACTTAAAAACTGTATCTTAATATTTACCCAAGTCACTTGGAATAAAATACTGGACACACTAACTTCTTTCTTAGATAATAAAGGATTTTCGCTGCGTAGCTGAAGAAAGTGCTAGTCTATACGATTCCTACTTAAGTAGTAAGAAGATGCTTGCACCGTATCAGAGTTTATAGTTAAGAGTACTTATGTCCTAGCGTCGTGGATTTGTGACCATTTCTTTGTCTCGTGGCCACTTTAACTATGTTTAAGTGGATTCACACAAATATTTTTTTTTGTAATCTCTGTAGTTAAATTGAGAGAAAAAAAATGTGGGTTTAGGAACTACAGTTTGGTTATACGTAAATAGTGATCTCAAAAGAAGTGACTTGTGGTCCTGTTGATTTTTTTTGTAACTTTAGATATATTTCCTGTTACAGACTAAAAATTCGATATACAGATTTCCGTCTTTTGATCATGTCCACAAAATTGATTCTTCCATCGCCAACGAAATAGTATAAATCGCATCGTCAACAACGATGGACGTAACTAAATTTCTCATCAAAAGTAGTTGCTAATTACTATAAAGTGGTTTAAGAGACCAGTAGTGTTCGTTTAAATTTGATTTTTCAACAAAGCCACGATTTTGTATGAATAAAATATATAGACTAACGTGAGTACACTTTAGTTGCATTAAAACTGGGCCAGAGAAAGCGTAAAAACGTATGAAAACACTTAACTACATAAACTGTCTTCTAACCTGAAATGATATTCAAGTTTGTTTCGATAGTGCTACGGGCAAAATGAAACATTTGAATGTTGGAACAAGGAGAGTGGTTATGCGCACTTGGCATACTATATTCAACTTTCACTCTCACTGTTCCTACAGCAGATTGCCGTTCTCCTACTGCGGAGCCGACAGTTCGTCCAACAGAATGCCAGCAATATTTATATTGTTCCGTCAACTACTATAAACGTAACCATATTGTAGAACGTTCTTGCGATAAAACAGGAGTTCTGCTGCCACCCTAAAAAACCGAGAACAAAACTATTCTGTGGGACGTTCCTCCTCTGATATCCCACCGTGTACGTTCAACGAGCAAGTTTTATAAGTTAACAACGCGTCTTAAATCACAGCAACACTAACCGTGCAGAGTACTGCAGAATTAGATTGACCCCGGTCAGTCACCGTGTACGTGATTGTGGACATGTTGCACATGCAGGATATTTATGACGAGTACTGCACACCGCGAGGTACCAGTACCCAATGCTTCGCAAGTCTTCCCGACGGGTGATCTGATCCGTGAAGATTACCACACCTCTCGTTTAAGAACGGATGATGGCAACGTCTTGGAGCACGCAGCACGTTGTTCACTGGTTGCAAGTAGTACACCAGACACAAGTACAGTGCGCATCAGAATATTACACGATTGCAACGCTTCGGTTCACAAATTAATGCGTGACCGAAAGGGTTAAGAATCCCGTACGGCAAGCAACACTTTTGGATGAGGTGAGGTGTACTAAAAAGATTTGCCTTGTTTGAAGGACTCCGTCGGGTGTCTGTCAGCCCCCCTATGGAATGAAGTGAGGCTGTGTCTTCAGTGGACAATAGATGGAATACGATAACGAGACACTCCTCTTTCATGTTTCATAAAACTCAACGGTCTTGGGCAAAGCCTAAAGCGTGTAAAATCCTCTTCTGCTTCCGATCTAAATCGAATGTGGATCACGACTGTAAGGGACGGGCGCTACGTCCGCACAATCTCTGACGGACCTCGTTAGGTGTCAATCGTATGTTCGTTGAAATTATTGGCGTATATTTCGAACACGTTATATAAAAATAGCTTTATAAGAAAGGCATGTATAAGCCACGTTAGGCATGTTCAAAGCATGATACATAAAACGGCAATGGTTTTAAGCACACTTACACTTTTGTTCGTTTTCCAGTATATGGGACCACACACAGAAATTTGTACACTTCATTAGACATCCTGAACATCTTTACAAAATTAAATATTATATCAGTGATATAAACTTGGTGTAAATATTTTGACTGTGTAAAAAATTCTAACAGAATTAAAATATTTTCACTTTAAATCGTAAATTGTATTTTCCCTCCCACGTTTCTTTACTCGATAAAAAATGAGTAAACCAAAATTAATTTATAATTACACGCATCTATTTTTATCGGGAAGAATTTTTTTGCTAGAGTCTTCTCGTCGTAGTGCACGTTTTTGGCTTGCCAATCAGTCTGTCTAACTCTTCGGTCACGTTGTTTTGTTATTTACGTATGTTTTTGTTATTTTTGGCTGCGCGCTCCTTGCAACGTGCCCGACGTTATTTCTGGAGCAAACTCGTGATTGCTCTCCTTTTTTATTTTTTCCCCCCACAGAGTCTCAGGAATGAGAAAATGAAATGAATGCAAACGACTAACATTCCCCAGACGGTAGGGGCGAGAGGGGGCTGCATATTTGTGTGGGCTGCATTCCAATAACGCATCTGCTGGAGAGTGAAAGGAGGAAGGAGAGATAGAGGGAGAGAAACAAAGAGAGTAAGGAAACGTGGCAGTAACAGACAGGGTTGACAGAAGTTGGTTGGGACAGACAGAGGCTTATATTTCACAGCAGAAGAATACAATTTGTGCAACCGTGACTCCCAGTGTTGGCTGGATTGGCGCGGTCTCTGTTTTCTTGTTGCTCAAATCTGATATAGTCTCTTCGCAGTTTCGTCACACTTTTTGAATCAAACCTTTGAAAATTCACTCATGCATGACGTGCTTGGTTGTTTTGAAAATGTCTTGTATCAGAAGCGTTTTATATGTGTTAAACATAAGTAAAGGTACCTTATTTTCTATTGAATTGAACTTTTAATTTTATTTTATCTATAAATTATATTTTATTTATAATTAATACGAGTAAAAATATGGAGAATATAGGTGAGTTGGTTATGCGTAGTAAGAAATAGTTCTTATGCGAAATATTATTACAATGAACGCGCACGAATACGGTGCGTTGTAACCATGGTATAATTTTCTATAATTGGTTAAGCTTTGTTTGCATAAGGCGGAGGGATACTGGAGGTAGAACTTACGCAGGGCTTCAGAAAATTTTTAAGTAATCCTGAATGGGCTATAGGGCAAATGTTTTACGAGATTGGTGATTCGTCGGAAATAGCCCGGACGTTTCAATATAGTTTCTTTCGTGAGGAATCAACTTATTGCTTGTTTGCAATACTTGGCAACACCCATGAATTTATCTAGTTGTAAATTTCGGCTTTGCTGCAGATAAATTGGTTGTACGCGTGAACACGAAGAAAGGCAGATAAGTGCGCTGTCAGGAATACCGTTATTCATCTTGTCTTTTCCCAATGGAACGGCATCAACCACGTGTGTAAGCCAACTCGCTTTATGAAAACACATTTAACGCAGCCTATTTTAAACGACCACAACCAACACAAAATAGTGGCATAGTAGAGTGACGAAGTTGTAATTGAGCATACATACATTCGGAGCTTCAGACTATTGTTGTATCTGGGCACTCTGAAGTAAATAAAAATGGCAAAACACACCGTGTTCGTGGCACGTCGTGAAGTTTCCTGTCTTAAGTGGCCTAAATCGCTAGGGCGCCAGTCTTCGGCGATTGGAGTTTTGGGTTTGAATCTTTATCAAGGCGTGTTCATTTACTTTACAGCATCCCAGCGTGAAGTGGGGCACGTTAACAAAAGAAGTAACTGAAAATTACAGAAGAATTTCTTACGATGTTCTAATTGTAAACACTGTAAAAAAAAATTGCTATGTCAAACATAATTTTAGTAATATTGCACTTTGAATATTTACTTTCATAAATAACTACATAACAAAACATTTTACACGCATGTTTTTAGGAATATATTACTTTAACATCAATGTTTCATGACATTTATTTAACCATTTTACCTCTAAATATCGTAATTGTTCAGTTAATTCCATCAGCCAATGTATTAAGGTATCAATGAAAATTTATTAGAACATGTTCCACACTTTAATTTTACAATAAACATGTGTACATAAAATTACATAAATAATTTGGCTGTAAAGGCTATCAATTCGAGCAATTAAACAAAGCATGAATTTAATTGTTAAAATTTTTGTAAATTTCAAATTTGTCCTAGGGTGAAATTTTACAAAAAAACTTCTTAGACCTCCATTAGGAACTAGAACAATACGTTTGAAATACATGAATGTATTAAAAATGACATCTTCAATTACATATTTTTTTTCTGTGTTTGTGTAGTAGTGCACTGGGGCAAGTGATAAACTCACGAACGATGTACACAACACTAGCGTGTTGGTACGATTACATTCATTTCGGTGTAAGAGTTATGAGTATTGAGTAATGCTGTAGATTCATAGTGACCAAGACTGTAAATTGAAGTTCTCATAAAGTTTGTTTCTAAATAACAAAAATTAACTCATTCATTATTCTCTTTGTCGTGCATATCTTCGTTAATTTTGTTTTTAAATTTAATTTAGTGACATTTTGTTTTAATTCACGGAAACTTTATCATTGAATTAACATAAATTTTTAATTGTAAAATTACACCATTAGCAAACAATTAAATTAATTGAATAGAATAGTATTTTATTGAATTTAGTTTTTATATTTGTGGGAGAATAGTAGCCCATTTCAGTATGAGAATAACACTACCCGCCAGGTTGCGTATATCATAAGCAAAAACAGCATAATTTCAAACATTGTAGCCATTTTCTTGAAAAGCGTTTCTTGAGATGTTACAGCTATTTTTAACGTGATAACTCTTATTATCCATCATAAAATCTAAGGTTTTAAATTTCTGTATTACGAAAATAAAATTGCAACCTGCTTAGTTTCTTAAGTTTCGCTGATCTTCGATCTCAGTTCAATAAATACTATTCAGGAATAATTTATTTTTGATGTAGTTTCTAATATTCTTAAATTAAATAATTTCTCTAATTTTTTACGTGCATATGCCTATATAGATCACTTAATAATCACGAAAAGTTTTAAGTTGCATTATATTAGGTCACATTTTGTGTAAAGGATACTTTTGCAACCCGAAGAAAAATTGCGGTGAGGAATGAACTCATATTTTGCAAACGACGGCCAGGATTCGGAAACATCACTAGACGATCGACCTCGGACAGAAAGGCTGTATTGATAAATGGTATTAATGCCACATTTAATTCATTGCCATAGTATTACACTCAATGACCAGATGTACATACCCATGACGAATACGTTTCCCATCAGGATTTTTATTAAAGGAGGTCGTAAGGAGTTCTTTCTGGGAAAAGTAGCGAGGGCATGTTTTAATACGTAATAATTAGATCAATATGCTATATTTTTTAAACTAAAAAACGAAGTGACGCGTTGTGGCTATTGTAAGAAGAATGAGAATTATGTTTGACTGGCTGGTATAGCCTTATGTAACCATCTAAGCTGATAATAGCATAACCAACCAAAAGTATTTTATTGGGACCTCAGAAAAGATAAACACGGTGTAAAAACTTTATTCCTAAAATATAAAAAACATAAATATTAACGAATGTTCAGAAACTCATATTATTACAAAGAAAATTAACTTTCAAGTGTTTACTCTCTTGATGGCATGGATATGTGTTGTATCTTTACGTATGTAATTTATTGATGGTTACTTTTAACTTTTATGAAGCCCCACTTAAGTTCTACTTTTCGGCTACTTGCTGCTTATCCTTCAGCCATACATAAAAAAAAACAATATACAGTTGTAATGTTGCACGCGCACAGTTATAGCCGGCTTTAAGTTGCCACTCGGCTATAACTTACCACTATACTAGCTCAAGACGGAGTAACATGACTCTTTAAAATGGATGCCAATTAAATATGAAATAAAGTCAAGTTCCGGTTTTGTTTTGTTCCATACTTTTATTTACCATTTAAGTGAAACAGTTCACATACGAAGTTTATTGAGTACGAACAGGCATAACCAGACAAGTGCAGAACAGCGCCACATTCGTTTACGAATTAATTCATTTCTCAAAAACTTGTATCGCAAGAAGAATAAATGCAGCGGCCTCCCACACCGGCGGAGAATTAATCAAGCAAGTTCAAGTTTGCCGGTGTGGGGGTTAGCGCCACGCCCGACGCGGCCTAGGCGAGCACTGGATGACGACTCACTTCAAACTGACGTGAGTGGTGACAGGCACACTAGTACTTGTGCTGCCTATCACCGCCCCTATCAACAGATAAGGGCCTGGCGTGGGCTGTCACGCATGCTATCCACACGTTATCGAAACTGCGTCTTACAAAACTTGTCGACGCAGTCTGAAAAAAGCTAATCTAATGCTGACGCTTAACAAAAACTGCAACTTTCAAAACGGCAACCGGACGCCTGATAAACGTAAAACAGCAAACGTATTCCCGATAAACAAACTATCACGGTAAACGAACGACCACGGCTTTTAATTTCAAACCCGATAAAAATATTACGAAGCTTAGCAAAACGAAAAAAATGAAACACGTGTCCCGAAAATTAATAATACTGCGTCATTACAGTCTATAAAAAACACCAAGTAAACTATAGTTGTGCACTGGATAGGCATTAAAAATATTACTTTATATATTTAATAAGAACATCGTTTCCTATAGTTTTAACTGAAAATGTATGTTAATAAGAAACGTTAATTTTACAAATAACATAGCACAAATCGATTAAGAGATATTTTACATAACATCTTTTTATTACTACCTATTACCAACATCGACATTTAGTCTCTTTTTTCAATGCACCTTAACTGAGATATACATATTATAACTTAAATACAAAAAATTTAAAAATATTTTATTTAACAAAAAAATTAAGTACTTTAACAATAAGAGTAGTAGAAAGTGAATGTGAAATATGACACTTGTTGTACATGAAGTGTTTTTTTAAAGAAATGACTCAAAAAGTGTCAAAATAACGTGAATATATTGTATTTCTCTAAACAGCCCTGTGTAAACATTGTGTTTCATGTAATGTGTATATTTTATACGTGACGGGAAGATGTATAATGAGGTTATATAATAATTTAAACAGGGTTTTTGAAGCTTGATCAATCACGAAACAATTACGTACACAGCAGTATCCCGACTCCTGTAAGTTCTGCAATCAGCCATGCCAGCTTCATGCGCACATAGTATATGTACCAGGGTAGTCGATAACGTCCTCATTTCTACACAGTATGTTTATGATCTGATTTGGCCTGATTATACATTCAAATGACAGTTGGTACCCTGCTGTAACTTGAGAGTCCAATGAATTTACGGGACAGCAAATTTAAGGCGTAAAATTAATTTGTGTGTTAGGAATTCCCAGCTTGGCTGACGTTCGTCGAAGCTTGTGTTAGAACGTGTATTGTGTTTTGACGTCGCTTCAGATGCTGTCTTCTGTCCGCCATCTGTTACTCTGAATGCGGGCAGATAAAATGAATTACAGGAATTTAAAATTATTCACATCGTTAAAATTTTACGTATATTCACAGAATTGTTTTACGGGAATATGAAGTTAGTTCATGGAAAGGTAGTTCGTAAAGAATAGAAAAGGAGCTGAGTTCCTTACATAGAAAGTACGGAACGTATCTGCACTTTTCATACCCATATTTCTGGAAATAACAATTTCGAGGCTCGACGAAGCACTTTTCTCTGCTGTAAACAGAAAATTATAGTTTCTTGACTACTTAGGATATTCAAGCCACTTGCATGCATTCCTTCAAACATCGAAATGTAGCACGAGCGACCTGAAACAGTTAGCAACACTTCAAACACTCAAACAGTACTATAGTCCATTCATAGTTACTTCCAACTTTCTAAAGCCCAGTTAAAGTTCTACTTTCAGGGTATTTCTCCGCTTGGCTGTGTCTAGAAATTTACACCATAGGGACATCGCACCGCGTTCGTGCGCACCCGGTTTAATATTTTCAATGAGAACTATTTCTTACTATGTATTACCAACACGCCTATTTTTGCCCTGTTTTAATTCATATTAATTACAAATGAAATATAATTTATAGATAGANTTACTTCCAACTTTCTAAAGCCCAGTTAAAGTTCTACTTTCAGGGTATTTCTCCGCTTGGCTGTGTCTAGAAATTTTCACCATAGGGACATCGCACCGCGTTCGTGCGCACCCGGTTTAATATTTTCAATGAGAACTATTTCTTACTATGTATTACCAACACGCCTATTTTTGCCCTGTTTTAATTCATATTAATTACAAATGAAATATAATTTATAGATAAAACACCAGTAAAAGTTCAATTTAACCAAAAATAATATAATTTTTTGCTAATAAAACGATTTTGATACAAGACATATTTAGGAGGCAACCTAGCATGTCATACAGAGAGCGACTCTTTAAAGGTTGGATTCAAAAGGTCTGAAGAAACCGCGAATAGACTATAGAGACCGAAAAAAATTCGTTGCGGCAATTTTTTTTTTGAAAATACACGTTTATCTCCGAAATTGTAATAAGACAGTGTTCAATTCCNGTCATACAGAGAGCGACTCTTTAAAGGTTGGATTCAAAAGGTCTGAAGAAACCGCGAATAGACTATAGAGACCGAAAAAAATTCGTTGCGGCAATTTTTTTTGAAAATACAAGTTTATCTCCGAAATTGTAATAAGACAGTGTTCAATTACCTCTCCAAAGCAAAATATTTTAACATTTTTAAATGTATTTTTCATACACGGTAGAACACCCGCATAAAGAAAGTTNCCTCTCCAAAGCAAAATATTTTAACATTTTTAAATGTATTTTTCATACACGGTAGAACACCCGCATAAAGAAAGTTAAAAAATTTCCCCCTTAATCTAATTTTATAAACAGGAAATATTTAAAAGCTAAATATAAGATTTGCTTTGAAGTTTCTTGAATTAACTGAAAGTTGTGAGGTATTTACGGAAATTTCGCTATTGAAAATAAGAAGTGTCCGTAACTTTACAAAAATTTCTGTATAATTTTTAATCAGTAATAATATTCAATCAGTAATAATTTTCCGTAGTTCCTTGGGAATTTTTTTTTAACGGACGATTTCTTGTAACTTCTGGGGAAATTCACTCCATACAGTCTGATAAATGTTTTGTAACCAGCTGTGAAAACTGTTCGCGTGGAACTTCCATATTTCTCTTGGCATAAATAGAAACTTTTTAAAAGCTTATGCTCCACACTTTCAAGAGTGTTTGCGTCAATAACTATACGTTGCGTGTTTTTTTTTGNAAACTTTTTAAAAGCTTATGCTCCACACTTTCAAGAGTGTTTGCGTCAATAACTATACGTTGCGTGTTTTTTTTTGCTGGAGGCGTTATGGAAGGGACTGAAGTAGCAAAGTTTACGTACCGCCGCCTTAACAGGTACGAAGCGGGGAAAACGCTGTTCAATGCCGGGATCGCACAGCCCAGACAAACATGACACGACAGCCCCAACACGACACTTGAAACTGAACAGCCAATCAAATGCAAGATAGATTTGACGTAAGCCCGACAAATTCTGCTGTCCGACTAGCAGTTTTAGAAGTGATTTCTGTTTTCGTTGTGTCGTGCGGCACGGTATACAGTGTAAAACTTCGAGAAACAAAATTGTATGACGAGCTTTCCCTACAGGGGCAAATAACGCAGCTTAAAATTTAAAAAAAAAAAAACTATCTTACAGGATTTGACTTGTTACAGTAACAATTTTACATTCGCATGCCTTAGCTATAAAAAAACTCAGTCTTTGTCACAATAATGTATTTCAAATTACCCGTCTGCCCACCGTCTTTGAAACTAGCTTCGCCAGTAAGCGTATTCTAAATGGTTCCGAAAAATTATACTGTTTGTGTCACGTGTGTAAACTGTCGATCTGTAATTTCACGCAGTCGCATTGGAAATATAAATATCGTGTCGTGGTTGCGGTTTTTGTCGTCTCGTGCCGTGTTTGTCAGGGTATAACAGGCCAAAGGACGTTTTTTTAAAACTGCAATTAGTATATTCTTATTAACTGACGTAAACAGAACTGGGGCAATCTTGAAGAACGCTATTATTAGTGACTGGTAAAATTCTAGCAAATTCAATGACCCGTAGATTATATAGACCAGTGGCGTGTGGTGAACTGTTGCAAAGTAAGATGGTGCTTGCTCACTACTATACATTCTAGGGAAACTGAATGTATTCAGACCACTCACAAACGAGCAGTAAGCGACCCATTACACGCGTCCTGTGGCGTCACCTGCCGATATACGTTTTAGTGGCGGGAATGTAAACTAGCAAGCAACAAGGTACAGCACAGTGCTAACGCCAGCTTACCTTGCAACAGTTCACCACTCGCCACTGATATAGAAGTGTTAGGAACTTGCAAAATTCGNTAGAAGTGTTAGGAACCTGCAAAATTCGCGTTATTTTGTTGCTGCGGACCAAACTCCAAGACGTCGTATGCTCGTCTGACTTCTGCCATTGGCCAACACCTTGCGAGGCACGTCCCGAGGACGCTTTTAGCCAATAGTTAAGGCTGAACAGTACAGTCACTAATCTCCAGAAAAATCGTGACCTTGACCATCTCTACCGGCCTTCTCGCCACATGAGCGGTTTGCCTTTAAGTTTGTTATATTGGAGCTCTGATTCTGTACGAACTTTAGAATAATTTTCCCGTCACTTTTTCAAGGAAAAAATTTTAAGTCGTGACCGCGATGCAGGATTAAAAAATATACTGCTTTATAAAAAGCCGTAGTATTATTTTTATCGTGTGTAACGTACCTTGAGATTGCAGCCTCTAAGAACCCCTACCGTATACCTTAGCCACTCGATGTGGTACACAATGAGAGCGCCGACGAGGCGAATAAGGTTAAACCCTCTGTCAGCGGTACGATGGACCCTATTTATATACAGTATGAGTATAAGCGAATACTCCAACTTTGAAGATCTATAAAATCAAAACCAAACAACCTACAACCACGATTGACCAATCAAATGAACCGCGGAACCGTGAAGTTTGTTTACCATACATTCATAATGTTCAATGTGACCACCGTGAGCGGCCCGAACGACATATACGCGATAATAAAACTCGTTCAACGCTCTTGTAGCATGTCTGGTGTTACGGTTTGGATGGCGTTCATAACGCTCGGTTTGAGGTGGTGAGGGGGAAGCGAGCTCACATTCGACACGTTAATGTGAAGGGGACACTCTGATGTTTCCTTAATGTGCCGAGAGATGACACTGGGAGCGTTTGTCGTCTCACTATGAGCGTGCGTTTTGTGTTAGTCCACATCACGATGGCGACGGAACAACAGAAGGCGTTCTGTTATTCGGTTTGCTAAATGTGAATCGGTTACGACTGTTCAANATCACGATGGCGACGGAACAACAGAAGGCGTTCTGTTATTCGGTTTGCTAAATGTGAATCGGTTACGACTGTTCATCGTGAATTCCGCCGCAAATACAGACGTCAGATTTTTAGTGATGAAGCGACGTTTCATACAAATGGTAAGGTGAACCAGCACAACGTGCGGATATGGGGTCAGGAGCCTCCACATGAAACCACCGAACACGAGCGCGCTTCCCCCATAGTGAACGTGTTTTGCGCTGTATCCAAAGACACTGTTTTCGGCCCTTTTTTCACGAGCCCACTGTTATTGGAATCCGTCATTTGGACATGCTTACAGAGTGGTTGTTTCCTCAGTTAGAAGAGGCGGTGGGGGACTTAATTTTCCAGCAGGATGGTGCGCCACCTCATTGGCACCTAGCTGTTCGCGGATACCTGGACGAGACGTTGCCGCAACATTGGGTTGGTCGAGGAACAGCTGGTGACCAGGCTCTTCATCACTGGACCCAAGAAGCCCGGATCTTACTCCATGCGACTCATTCTATGGGGGTACATAAAATATAGTGTGTTTCGTCGACCATTGCCGGCTAACACTGACGACCTTAAAACGAGAATTACGGACGCCATCCAAACCGTAACACTGGGCATGCTGACAAGAGTGTGGAACGAGTTTGATTATAGCGTAGATGTCGTTCGGGCCGCTCGTGGTGGTCACATAGAACATTTATGAATGTATGGTGAACAAACTTCACGGTTCCACGGTTCATTTGATTGGTCAATCAATGTTGTAGGTTGTTTAGTTTTGATATTATAGACCTTCAAAGTTGGGGTGTTCTTTTATACTCGCCATGTAGTACCAGTACGAGACTTCCACGTGCCTCTCTGACATGTTAGGTCGTGAAATATATTAAAGCGCCTGTCTGTATAATTTTCTGGAACAATTTGACACTGACACAGTGTTACACACGCTATAGGTGCGTTGGGAGCAGGGATGTAACAAAGGATGGGCCCAACGTCTCCCCATTCCTGAAACTACATTGTGTGTGTATATATATGAGAGAGAGAGAGAGAGAGAGAGAAAGAAAGAGAGAGAGAAAGAGTTTGGTGCTAAGTTACTATCGAGAAACAATCATTTAAGAGCAAATATTCTTAGACTGAGTATTCAGAACGGCAAATATATTTTTTCATGAACTGTTTGAAAGTTTGGCGGTATTTCTGGGGTTATGGTGTATAGATTGTTAAAAAGTGTTTGAATTTGAGTTTTTAATTNATCACGATGGCGACGGAACAACAGAAGGCGTTCTGTTATTCGGTTTGCTAAATGTGAATCGGTTACGACTGTTCAACGTGAATTCCGCCGCAAATACGGACGTCAGATTTTTAGTGATGAAGCGACGTTTCATACAAATGGCANACAAATGGTAAGGTGAACCGGCACACCGTGCAGATATGGCGTTAGGAGCCTCCACATGAAACCACCGAACACGAGCGCGCTTCCCCCATAGTGAACGTGTTTTGCGCTGTATCCAAAGACACTGTTTTCGGCCCTTTTTTCACGAGCCCACTGTTATTGGAATCCGTCATTTGGACATGCTTACAGAGTGGTTGTTTCCTCAGTTAGAAGAGGCGGTGGGGGACTTAATTTTCCAGCAGGATGGTGCGCCACCCCATTGGCACCTAGCTGTTTGCGGATACCTGGACGAGACGTTGCCGCAACATTGGGTTGGTCGAGGAACAGCTGGTGACCAGGCTCTTCATCACTGGACCCAAGAAGCCCGGAACTTACTCCATGCGACTCATTCTATGGGGGTACATAAAAGATAGAGTGTTTCGTCGACCATTGCCGGCTAACACTGACGACCTTAAAACGAGAATTACGGACGCCATCCAAACCGTAACACTGGGCATGCTGACAAGAGTGTGGAACGAGTTTGATTATAGCGTAGATGTCGTTCGGGCCGCTCGTGGTGGTCACATAGAACATTTATGAATGTATGGTGAACAAACTTCACGGTTCCACGGTTCATTTGATTGGTCAATCAATGTTGTAGGTTGTTTAGTTTTGATATTATAGACCTTCAAAGTTGGGGTGTTCTTTTATACTCACCATGTAGTACCAGTACGAGACTTCCACGTGCCTCTCTGACATGTTAGGTCGTGAAATATATTAAAGCGCCTGTCTGTATAATTTTCTGGAACAATTTGACACTGACACAGGGATGTAACAAAGGATGGGCCCAACGTCTCCCCATTCCTGAAACTACATTGTGTGTGTATATATATGAGAGAGAGAGAGAGAGAGAGAGAGAGAGAGAAAAAGAAAGAGTTTGGTGCTAAGTTACTATCGAGAAACAATCATTTAAGAGCAAATATTCTTAGACTGAGTATTCAGAACGACAAATATATTTTTTCATGAGCCGTTTGAAAGTTTGGCGGTATTTCTGGGGTTATGGTGTATAGATTGTTAAAAAGTGTTTGAATTTGAGTTTTTAATTNGTTTGAAAGTTTGGCGGTATTTCTGGGGTTATGGTGTATAGATTGTTAAAAAGTGTTTGAATTTGAGTTTTTAATTCACAATTTGACATTTATTTTGTATGTACAGTGTCTTAATGATGCATACCTGCACGTTTAACATGTGGACGTATATTTAATGTTTGATATCAGGTACAGCATTTTTCAGAATTAAAAATAATATACTCTACGTTTAATTTCCGAATCAAAAGTTTTTAAGCCCATCGTTGACTGGCACTCTTTCATTCAGGAACAGAGTACTTATGAATGCAGAGGCGAAACAGCTGCTTAATCCGCGAACTCCGGCCGCACACGTCAATGGAATGGCTTCACTGGCCAGCAACATGGACCGCCTCTCACCAATCAGCGTCTGCCAACCTACTCGCCAGTCGGCAGTTTAACCAATTGGGAAACTTTCGCAGCATGCAGTAGCCAATCAGAAATTAGGCCTGTTCCCAGAGCTTCGCGCAGCCAGTCGGAGAATAGGTACGCCCACGTGAAAGGGACCGCCACGCAATTTCGTGTCTGTGTACATATCTTCACTGTGGCGCAGCGCTTGTCGTGCTATAAGCGGTCTCACAAACATCAAGCATTCTAGTGTTCCGTCCTTACTGCTGTTACTGGAAGACTGAAGATCAGATTTTCGTCGGACGGTGCACATGCCGCCGCGCCGTTCTGTTGTCGCTCAGATACAGAGCGGTCCGTGACGGGCTACAGACTGTCGAGCATGAGGAAACTCGGCTGCACAGACGTCTGTCGGGTACTGTGTAGTTAACGCAGGCGGACTCTCGCATCAGGCGCGGGCTTCCGTTATGCGCGGTCCGGCACTGCGTGTGTATGGG
>NQII01000089.1:2210-26061 GCA_002778355.1 Clitarchus hookeri
GCCTTAATTTGATTTTGCTTAGGTAAATAAGAATAAAATAATATCAAGAGTGTGTTTCTGTTATGCAATCTAGTGTTTCCCAAATATCATTAAAATACACTCTTATACATAAAAAATATATTAATAAATAAAAATGTCTTAATCATAGCAGTTGCATTATTATTTAATAAAAAATTTCAATTTTCATTGCCAAATACATTCGCAAAATATTGGCATCATTTTTGCGAATGCGAATGTTCAAGAACATGCGAATATTCGTGAATGCGAATGCGAATATTCATTGCATCACTAGTACCTAACCACACGAAACACAGACAAAGGCAAACTCATGACATTAAGATGCTGGAAAAGATGGGAGTGCTTTAGTTTCCTCAAGCACCATCCATCAGTTCATAATTAAAATAATACTAATATAAAAAAAAATTTAAATCAAAACAAATTTTTTTATATTCCAAGCATCTTCAATAGTACAAACCACGTACAAACCATTAGACACAAGAGCATCTTAAAANCAAATTTTTTTATATTCCAAGCATCTTCAATAGTACAAACCACGTACAAACCATTAGACACAAGAGCATCTTAAAATTCCCCTATTGCACTAATAGTAAACATGCAAATTATTTAAAAACAACAAATTTTCCAAACTGATGAAAAAACTCAAACTTACTGTGTTGACACGAACACACTTATTTTTTGCGTTCATGTTCTTTATATCAGTTATAATGTGATTTTCAAGAAATTTCCTCAATTCTTTGTCATGGCATCTCAACAACTGAAAGAACAAGGACAACAAATCCATTGGTAGTAGAAGATTCTTATTGCGCAGTAATATCATGGCTCTGCAAAATGTCTGCAACAAAAAATAATATTAAACAGTTATTATTTTCCTTTCTCTTGGATACAAGTGCAGCTGAGCAAGTATAATTTTAAAGTTGGTGTGTTGTTTCCAAACCCAGCTGGCCCAAAAATTATATTTTGAAAGTCACATAAAACTGGTGCAGTGCAGTGCAGAAATCAAGGACTAACACGTTTATACCATCTTTGTGTAAGCAAGAATTATAGCACTTACTTTCAACATATTATTGCAGCAATTCTTGTTTGTTAAAGGTTTTTANTCTTTGTGTAAGCAAGAATTATAGCACTTACTTTCAACATATTATTGCAGCAATTCTTGTTTGTTAAAGGTTTTTAAAAAAAAGATTGCATAATTATTAAAAACATTTAAAATTCCTAAAGCTCTAAAACTTTAATATTCTAGCAATTCCAAAAATTGAATCAACATTTTATAATTNAAACATTTAAAATTCCTAAAGCTCTAAAACTTTAATATTCTAGCAATTCCAAAAATTGAATCAACATTTTATAATTAAGGAATGCTAACATTCCAAAAAGAAAACACTGGTGTCAAGGAAGTTAAGTCTTTACAGTGGCCAAAGGCAGTAGTAAATTATGGCAGTATTTCCACGCTAAATTCAGTTCTAACAGTATTGAATGAACAGAATTTTCAANATTCAGTTCTAACAGTATTGAATGAACAGAATTTTCAAAATATTGTGTTCTAATGTGGGTTACGTGCACACTATAATAGCAGTTTTCTTGGGATATGCTAACCCCGCCCCCCTAACACCAGTTAGCTGTTTTCCTATGACAATTGACTCCACCTGATCCACCTAAAGATTATCCAAACCAACCAGGAGAATACATCTACCACTTGAGTGAAGTGGCCTCCACATATCCATACTATGATAACCCTGCCCCTGGCAAGAACAACCAAAATTTAGTTTTTGTTTAAATAGTAAAAACGTTTTACAGAGCACAGTTTTCACAACCTAAATCTGTGACTACTCATATGAAAATCTTTGGTACAATGGAGAGACACTCAACAAGTTCACTTGATGCATTACAATTATTTTACTTGTTCAACAATATTTCTTATTTATAGCTCCATAAAACCCTAACTATAGCCCTTACTGGGTCAAGGGTGTAGAGCACGACAACAAAGCTCTACAAACACTAGCACACAGAAAGAATATAAATGTAAGTGTAAAAACACACTTATATACACAAATGAAATATTTTTTTATGTACAAACATAAATACACAATAATATAAAATTAGTTATACAAGTATTCAAAATGAAAGGCTAAAATAATATAACAAAACAATACAAGTGTGATAACAACATAGGTATAAAAAACTGCATTGCACAATTAGATCCATTCCATATTAAAGAATTATTCTAAAGAATAGAATGAATGCTCCTTTAAGAAAGTTTTTATGTTATTTTAAAATAGTTTGGGATCATCTTGACTAAGTTTTTTTTANAGAATGAATGCTCCTTTAAGAAAGTTTTTATGTTATTTTAAAATAGTTTGGGATCATCTTGACTAAGTTTTTTTTAGATGACATTGTAATCTATTAAATAAAGAAATACATGAATAATACGCCCCCTTCTGGAAAAGTTTCAANTTTTTTTTAGATGACATTGTAATCTATTAAATAAAGAAATACATGAATAATACGCCCCCTTCTGGAAAAGTTTCAAGTTATTTAGCGGTTCATGAAGATTCTGGGCACCTCTTGTACAGTGAGAATGAATGAAATTTGTTTTTAGGGAAATTATGACTGTTATTGGTGACAAACATTAGGGATGTGTATATATACTGAGATATGAATTTAAGTATAACAAGTTTTTTAAAATGGTGGCACGTCTCACGTGGATTTAAATCACTTAATATCCTTATAGCTTTCTTTTGAAGCCAAAATATTTTGCTGCTGTTTGCTGCCAGAACCCAGTACATTATGCCATAAGACATTAATGCTTGGACTCTGACCTTGACCTCAGCAAATCATTGGTATTCCTTGGTTTTTAATATAAATAGTTCACATCACAAAATGTAATTTTTTTACCATCAATGATTGAAAAAAATGCACAAGTTTTTTTTTTTATGTTATGGGTACCCAAGCAACAAAAGTGCTGGAGATATTTTTCTGAAAATGTTTGTCTCTCAACATTATAATGTAAATTAAATAAGTGTTTTCAAATATGTAATCAAAATTAAGTAGCTAGGCATTATTTTTTTAAATAAAATCTGAAGAAATCAGATGTACAAATTATAAACTTAAAAATAAACCTGGTTTTACCATTCTCATTGCACTGTCCAAAACAGTGTAGTGGCTTTGAAGTAAGTTCATCAGCTCCTGTGGATACTTGTCCAACACATCTGGATAACAATGAGAAACCTGCAGAAAAAATTATAAATGTTGATGAGTGTAAACACAGTATCATTAATTATTTTCTTACAAGTAACCAGAGCACAAAATATTACTGTCTAGATGTAACAACACAGAAACATTTTCACAATTTAGATACGTGTTTTTGAGGATTCAAATCATATAATTAAAAAATTATCAAACTTATATCACTNAACATTTTCACAATTTAGATACGTGTTTTTGAGGATTCAAATCATATAATTAAAAAATTATCAAACTTATATCACTTAAAAAGTTTGGCTCAATTTACCTGGGCCATGAACATTACAAGTTCATCCAAATTCTTGTCATATTTATCAGGATGCAGACAGAATAACTTCACAAGTGACTGGTAATAACAATGTTGCTGCAGAAACTGCAAAAAAAATGTATTATCACTGTTTAGAACAAAATCAATTAATGAAAGTAAACACGTTAAATTTATTATATATAAAATATAAATCATAATTTTGTATTTTTGAAAGAACTGCAATTTAACATATAGCATGGACATATCATGTACTATTTAATCTCGATAAAGTTATAATTTTTATATTTCACTTTCCAAAAGAACATTTATCAAGAGTGTCACACCTACCTTGTTCACATATTGGTTTTTTTACATGAGCAACATAGAAATAAAGGTGATGTTCAATAGTTTTATTAGATAAAAAATATTAAAAAGGAACACTTAGTTAAGACAATCTACACATTATCAAAACGCACCTGTCAAAAATACAGAGTCACCCTTAATAAATATATAATTTTTTTTTTCGGAGCAAGTTGTTAATAATACAACATCTTAAATATGTTTTACTTATTTCACTATAGATTAATATTTTATGAGTTATTTGATTGTGTTATAACCACTGATCAGCAGTTCAATCGTTATGATGGTACTAAGGAGTAGCACAACTAAAAAGGGTACATAGCAAATCTGCTATTACATCATCATTCTGTGTTTCACGACAAATCAGGAAAATTAAATAAATATTAAGTGAAGGAATTTATTGCTTGGCGAAGAGGGAAAACCCAATACTGCAAGACGTAATACCAAAAGTGTTGGAACTTCAGAAGACTGATACAACATGTACCAAAATATGTAACAAGTTGTTAGCTGTCAAACCAGAAGATTTATGTGTGTCGTACTATATGCACATATCTGTACACAAAGTCCGTTGGAAAGTGAGTGGAAAGTAATACTCCCAGCAGAGCTGCAAGTGGAAGTAATCTTGACAGTGCACCGATTTCTGGAACTGTACTGAGCACGCACGTGTTATCAGTTGCTTCGTCATGAATTTTACTGGCCCTCCATGAGCTGCACTATCTGTCAGGTGCTACATTCCTGTGAAGTATGCCAGAAGTTTCAAGAATTTCGGGGAGAATTTGCAGGGCATGTTGCAAGCAATACTGCCTGAATCTCCATTGAATATGGTAGCAGCAGATTTTTTTGGACCCCTTCCCAAGTCCGTATCATGGACTATATATGTACTGGTGTTCTTAGATTTATTCACTAAATGCGTCAATTTATTTGCGTTAGTGTTTGCAAAGGCTAAAGCCACACTCAATAAATGCAAAAAATTTGTGCAAGAATTGGGTAAACCAACAGCAATCACAAAAGATAAAGGGACTCGGTTTACTTCTAAAGTCTGGTCAGCCGGGTTGACTAAGATGGGCGTCAAGCCTACCAGTATATCTGTGACACCCCCTCAGTCGAACCCAAGCGAGTCATTCATATGTGAGCTCGCACGCATTCTATGTATTCTTTTGTCACCCCAAACAACAAAGCTGGAGGAACTATTTGCCTGCAACTAAATACTTGCATAATAACGTCGTACATGAGTCAACCAGTCAAACGCCTACTGAAGTGTTGAAAGACACATTACCAAAAAAAGGGAGGCGGGGGAGGGAGTGGATAGAGAGATAATTTCATCTTATATCTTATTTAGCTATGGTAAAGCTAGGAATTCCTTCATGCATTAAGTCCAGTTTCACCTCAGTGGAGTGATATCACATTTTATCTTGCTCTTAAAATATATCTAGCTGGAGCCTTAATTAATTATTGACAAACTTATCTGTGCAAATATATACATGAGTGGACTAATTGACACAAGTCTGTTCTTAAATAACATAACATAATTTAACTACTTTATTTGAAATATATTGGAACAATTTCTTATCAATATTATTCACGATGACTTAAAAATTCTGGTTCCCGCACACCACAAAACTCAAAATGGTTTGGCAGGCAACATCAAACAGATTTAGTAGTTGAAACTGCACAACAATGATTATCAGTTCTGCACCACAACCACAGTTACGAACACTGTCAATGATCACAGATTCACTTACTACTACATACATAAATAATCTGACAAGTCATTTGTTCCATTCAAATGCTCAAGCTTACTTCCTCTTTGTAGGATGCAGGATCACGCTTAATGAGGTTCTGAAGCTGAGGAAGGTTGTCAGGCAGCTGGTTATTGTGTCGAACCATTGTGAACTGCTGCTGGTGTTACTACAGACAGAGAAAAAACCTAAATAAATAAGATAAATGATACACAATTAACATTCAAAATGCATATCCAAACAAAAACAATACCCTTTAGGACTTTTATAATATTTATGAAGTCAACAAAAAATTATAACCAATTCAAACTAAAGGTTTGGATTGTTTGTATTGAATCTGTGTGGTACAATTTTTTTTTTAAATTACTGATATTATTGTCTTTTAATTATATTGTTGGATTTACGTTCTAAATGTAGTCTACAGTCAAAATTATAATAAGCCTTTCTTGATGATTGTACAAAACATTTAAACCCATATAACAATATTTTCAAAGAAACCCAGCACCAGGGAATTATACTGATGTGATCTGCTGTTAAATGAGCTGCTGGCTCTTTTAAAAGCTCTGCTTAGTTTAATCTTTTAACCATTTTGTATCCTCTAACAACTTGTAAATGTGAACATCACCTTGTGGCTTTCATATCAAACACAATATTTACATTTCACAACTAGCATTAGTCCATTCATGGTTACTTCCAATNACCATTGTGAACTGCTGCTGGTGTTACTACAGACAGAAAAAAAAAAAAACTAAATAAATAAATTAAATAAATGATACACAATTAACATTCAAAATGTATATCCAAACAAAAAAAAATACCCTTTAAGAGTTTTATAATATTTATGAAGTCAACAAAAAAATTATAACCAATTCAAACTAAAGGTTTGGATTGTTTGTATTGAATCTGTGCGCTACAATTTTTTTTTTTTAATTATTGATATTATTGTCTTTTAATTATATTGTTGGATTTACGTTCTAAATGTAGTCTACAGTCAAAATTATAATAAGCCTTTCTTGATGATTGTACAAAACATTTAAACCCATATAACAATATTTTCAAAGAAACACAGCACCAGGGAATTATACTGATGTGATCTGCNACAGCACCAGGGAATTATACTGATGTGATCTGCTGTTAAATGATGGCTCTTTTAAAAGATATGCTTAGTTTAATCTTTTAACCATTTTGTATCCTCTAACAACTTGTAAATATGAACACCACCTTGTGGCTTTCATATCAAACACAATATTTACATTTCACAACTAGCATTAGTCCATTCATGGTTACTTCCAATNCACCTTGTGGCTTTCATATCAAACACAATATTTACATTTCACAACTAGCATTAGTCCATTCATGGTTACTTCCAATTTTTCTAAAGCCCTGCTAAAGCTCTACTTTCAGGATATTCTTCCACCTCATTCTAACAGATTAACTAAGTCCACAATATTACTAAAAAGGGACAATGCACCCCATTTGTTCACAATCAGTTTAAAATATATTTTTGCATGAGAACTATTTTTTACTTGGGATTACCAACACACCTATTTTATCTCTGTTTATTCATGTTAATTATAAGTGAAATATTATAATTTGTGCAAATAAAATATAAGTAAAAGTTTAATTAAACCAAAAGTAAAATACTTTTTAATATGTCACTATAATAGAAGTATAAAATGCTTGTGATACATGAACAATTTAGGAAACAAGCAAACACTTAATACGTAGGGTGATTTTTCAAAAGTTTGATACAAAAAGTGTAAAGATACTGCAAACAGACTAAATTTATATTTTGTGTATACATTTAGTAAAAGTTCACTATAGTAGTCTATTCACGGTACGTTAACAGAAGTATCAGACCTACATCTTGTTATACATGGCATATTTAAGAAACAACCAAACATGTCGTACATGGAGTGATTTTTCAAAAGTTTAATTCAAAAAGTGTGACGAAACCGCAAAAAAAAATATATGTAATAACTACGATGNTGGAGTGATTTTTCAAAAGTTTAATTCAAAAAGTGTGACGAAACCGCAAAAAAAAATATATGTAATAACTACGATAATTAACATATGCATAAGCCTATCTGCAAACCATTATGCTACATATCAGTTTATAAATTGTTTTCATGACTTTTTAAAATGCCATTACTATAGAATTTCAATAGAAAGTACACAAAGGGGTAATTATGCAGTTTAGGGGCTTTTCTGAACGAAACCTCCTTGACCAACAAAAGTAGCATTAATTGGTTCTGCACAGCTACCTTGTTCATATTTAAGAGGGGGTCATGTTAAAATAAGTACAATATATTAAAAAAAATTTAACAAAATTGCTAAATGTACGAGCAGTTTGGCCGGTGTGTTTACATTGGTCGCCATGTTTAATGGCTGCGCATCGCTCTTTCCCACGCTACCTACCGGCCGCGGATATTCAGGAGGGCGTAATGTTAAAATAAGTAGAATGTATTAAATAAAATAGTTAATAGTACAAGCAGTCCGCCACCTTATTTACGTTGGACGCCTTAATATTTGGTGNTGGAGTGATTTTTCAAAAGTTTAATTCAAAAAGTGTGACGAAACCGCAAAAAAAAATATATGTAATAACTACGATGATTAACATATGCATAAGCCTATCTGCAAACCATTATGCTACATTTCAGTTTATAAATTGTTTTCATGACTTTTTAAAATGCCATTACTATAGAATCTCGATAGAAAGTACACAAAGGGGTAATTATGCAGTTTAGGGGCTTTTCTGAAAGAAACATCCTTGATCAACAAAAGTAGCATTAATTGGTTCTGCACAGCTTCCCTTGTTCATATTTAAGAGGGGGTCATGTTAAAATAAGTACAATATATTAAAAAAAATTTAACAAAATTGCTAAATGTACGAGCAGTTTGGCCGGTGTGTTTACATTGGTCGCCATGCTTAATGGCTGCGCATCGCTCTTTCCCACGCTACCTACCGGCCGTGGATATTCAGGAGGGTGTAATGTTAAAATAAATGGAATGTATTAAATAAAATAGTTAATAGTACAAGCAGTCCGCCACCTTATTTACGTTGGACGCCTTAATATTTGGTGATTTTCGGCATCGTGCTTTCACCTTATTGGCTGTAGGTCGTTGACGTCATTGTAACGGTCTTTTATAGGTCATCGTCATCGAATTTCAGTTGCCGTTCAGAAGCGAAACAGTGCGGTTGTGTTGTTGCGGGCGCGACTTGTAACGTCCGAATCTGACCAATTTAAAACCTGATTGTGCAATAACGAGTGCTTCTGTGCGTATTTTCGCCTATGAACGTGTGCTTCTGTGCATAATATTCGCCTATGTGGCGGGTGTTACTTGTTTCGTCGAGTGAGGTAAGGTGTTCAACAGTTGAATTGGCCGAGGACAAAGGAATTGTACTTGCCACTACCTAGGTCAGTTAATTGATATTCTTCCTCCCTAACATCCTATATTTGACTACATTAGTATATTAGTTTAAAACCCTAAAATTAGAGGTTAGTTGAAAACCCTACTATCCTAGGTTAGTTTTAAAATGTAAAATAGTGATTCACTCATCGTGGGGTTAGGTTCTGTTAGGTTAGGTGGGCACATATTACGAAATTAGTCTGACGTTAATGCCCCTAGTATATTAGTGTTTTGCATATTTAGTAGAATGGAAATATACCACTTTTCTGGGTTTTTTTTGCGGAAAAACCCCTAAACTGCATAATAGCCAACAAAGGGTCTTGAAATTTGATAGTTAATACAGAAATATTTTATGCTGAATAAATTATTAATTGTATTACATGTACAAGGTATTTCAAATATCTGCTTTAAAGTGAAGAGTAATTAAAAGTGCAGAACTTTATACTAAAGTTTTACAGTACACTGTTGCATCCACTTCAATTAATCATAAAAAAGAATTTTTGTTATTTAATATGTTAGTTGAGATGGTCACAGAAGAATATGCCAACAGGCTGATCATGTTTTCCAACGTTAACAGATAAAAATAAAAACGAACATAAATCAAATTTTTGCTCGCAAGGGTGCACTCATTGATACGGTACTATTCTGCTATTTACCCTTTGAATAGCTGACGTGTTTTACCCCAAAATTTTCCTGATCTACATTGCCACTCCCCTCTCCATCTAAAAACCTACACTACCACCAAGCAAACGAAGAATTGGTGGATGTATATACTGTGATTATCTTAACTACATCATAAAATTTATTCAGCATGATTTGCAATAAAAATATCAAATGTACACATTGCAAGTCATGTCATGGTGCTGTACTTAGCTGTCATATTCAAACAGTGATAACCTGATTCGATATTGTTATAGGTTATAATACAGATATGCTATCATAAATGTCAGCTAATGCTAACTTTACTTATACACTTCAATTCAATCAATATTTTTCAGAGTTCCCAGAAATCTTGACTTTAAAATTAAAACATCTATGGTCAAAATAATGCACGACCATCTCACACGTGCAATATAAACTTTGTTTACATTTCACAAAAAAAAAAATACCCCAAAGATAATAAGTCAGAAAGCATGGCAATAACTTTTAAAAGTAATTCTTTCTTGATTCATTTTTATTTCTTTTTTACAAAAAAAACAATAAAAAAATTATCACACTTATAAAAATTAAATTCCAAAGAAAACTAAACGACGTAAATTATAACATTTTTAATACAAACAGTACATTAAAATTTACAAACTTAACTAACAATGCATTGTCTCACTGGGTATATCTGGGCTATCTTAATGATCACTCGAGTTTTCCTAACGTCGATGGATTCCGTCTATGTGCTATGATAACAGTTAATTTGAAATATCAAGAAAAGTTACTGTTACAATGTCATCATACTTCCTAGTCATATTTGAATAAACCTGGTGCACGAAGAGCAAGAGAAGTCGTGCTACAGAACATTACATTCAACATATTGTCCAGGCTCATGACTAGCTTGTTGCAAGATATGGAGGTGACGGCCACGACACACAAATATTACGACACCCGTAAAAGTAATTAACAATCTGTATTGACATCAAACAGTGCAACACAGAAGGAAATACTTGGAATTTATTAACGGCCAATGTGTGTATTGCTGCAGGACAACAGTGTGTTCATGTAGGTATATATGTCACATGCAGGACTGCAATGGACAGCAGATTGTAACTAAATTAGAATCATGATTTCCAAATTGTATGTTTAACAATAAAACATTTATTCGTAGTCAGATGTGGTCTGTGAATGCCACATGTTAAAAGTACAGTACATGAACATGCTCCATGAATGATCATTTATGTGTGCTAGGGAACACCTTTCTATTGGAATTAATGTTTACGAATTTCCTCTGGCCTACAAGAAGAGAGTGCTGCAATTAGTTAGCTCCTCGGTCAGTGTGCATACCATTATGTGCAAACAATATGTACACTGCCACCAAGGGGATAGTCCACACCAAATGACAAAATACAATGCAATGACGTACTCTCCCATCTCAACCAGGCTTGTGCTGGGTGGCGCCCTCTCCCCGACACATAAATCAAATATGTTCCCCTTAGAGTGCACCAGACATTCTCTGGTCTGCCTTGACAGACAACGAGACCTCGCACAGAGCGACACTTAGCACTCTACACAATGGCGAATTTACCAGTCCAGAGACATACAGAACACATATAATGTCTCCCAGAGAAACTTTGCCCTACATCATAGTGGAGAAGTTAACCACATGGTTTAGACATTGCAATGTTTGTCACCTGAGCCCAGCATAGCAGTCTCCAGTCACCTAAATTTCGAGCTAGCCAAACTATACCCCCTTACAGGACTTGCCACACCCTCTCATCTCGCCTGTGCAGCAATGAGATACAATATGCAAGAGTGCACAAATTCCAGCAACATGTTACCAATACACTGCGTGAAGTGTGAGTTGTGCACGATGTGAAGATGGTATTGCGTGACTTAGTCTGTAATAATGTTACATTCCACGTAATATGACCGACCAATATGACATGAATGAAATGTATGTAGACACAGAACACAAGGCAATAAATATGCATGATATAACTAACTCTGACACTGCAGGAGTGGAGATAGTTGTCGTTGTGAGTCCAACCACACATGTCCTCTTGACCATTCATTGCACCGCCTCAATTGACCTGTAGCCCCAGCCAAGCATTATGCCAATGACAAGAACAATGAAGGTGGGCGTAAGCAGCTGCTAGGTCCAACAATGCAATTCAGCTTACTGTCCCACTTTGATCCGATCATATGGGCAATAACAGGACAGCCACCTGGTTCTGATCATAACCGACTGGTGTGTATATTCAGAAGCAAAACTACTAAATCTGGGTCTAGAAAACATGAAGGTACCTCTGGGCATCATAGAACCCTTGAATGTCTAAAATTAGCGGATGCCATAATTTATACTTGGATGTTAGTAAGTGTTCACAGCCCAAAATAAAAAAAACAGAACAAAGTTAAAACAAAATCAATCCCTGGGTATGCAGCAAGTGCTAGATGCCAAATTACATCAAAGTAAATATTACACGATTTCAGAGTTGCCACAGCCCTCACATGTTGGGCACCAACTGAGGTGAGCAGAGTTTCACGAACAAGGGGGCCGAGAAGATGACATGGCAGGTGCACAGTGCCTCACGCATGTTTCTGGTGGAAAATACTTACCAGTTCAGAGATTTCTTGCAAAAAAATTCTTTTCCCGATGCTCAGTAGATGTTAAATATTGTGGTTGACCACCCAGGTGGTGGTTTCAACCTGTGTCCACCATACATAATATCGATTATAGTTGCGAGTCGTTGCTAACCAAATGCGATTTACATTTACTGTCGGATCAATACCGCCAATTTTGCCTGTTTAGACTTGTGGGATACACATATGCTTTCATCGTAATACAATGTGGCACTATAATGCCTCCCCACATTCCAGCTAAACAATAAATAATATAACACATTAATTAACATTGAAGCACAAAAAATCTCAGTATGCTGGCTGATGGAACTAGTTCCCAAAATGTCGATAAGAGGCTAAACCTGGAATACTAGGCGAATAGTGAGGTCGCACAGATTTTTTTTACCTAATACATAGCCACTCGTACAAAAATTTAGATAATAAGATCTACATAAACTGGTCCCGAAATACTACACCCGTTGAGGGCTGAAATTAACAAAGTAGCATATACTTAAAATGTTATGAATCTGCCAAAGGGGAAAAGAGAGGGGGGCTGGGGTTCAATCCTCTGGGGTTAAGAAGTTACATTAAATTTAATTTTTTGTATGAAAGGGAAAAAATAATATTGATGCTAAATGATGCAAAATAAGTCATTGCATTACCCAGAAGGTGCTATGTAAGTTGCCTCATCCTATTACACAACTACTTCACATCAAAGATTGTGGTACCTGTCTGCTCTCACCAGAGTGGGTGAAGTGTCACTATTGTATACCATTTAGAACTACATTATCATGTAATATTATAACATAATATTTATTTAAAACATTTCTCGATTAAATTATATTTGACACATGCCCTAAAATAAAATATATAAATTTTGATGAAAATATATAAACGAAACAANTGCTCTCACCAGAGTGGGTGAAGTGTCACTATTGTATACCATTTAGAACTACATTATCATGTAATATTATAACATATTATTTATTTAAAAAATTTCTCGATTAAATTATATTTGACACATGCCCTAAAATAAATTATATAAATTTTGATGAAAATATATAAACGAAAAGAGTTGAACATTATTTCAGGCTGTTAAGTTTAAATGACTTTATGTTGCCACTTAGCATCTATCCCAATATGTAAACATTATATTCTGCAAATATATCAATCCTGTGACTCATCTCAGGTTGTGAATTAGGCTAGCAGGAATGAGGACAGTGGCCAAATCTGAAATCGTGCGATCTTTATTTAACATAATTACTGCGGCTGATGTAATCAAGATGACCCAGGACTGGTTGCGTGTAGAATTGCCCGGCACCATAACCCAGTGGAGAGTTAGTGATGTGGGTGATTCGGCCCAGGGGGCCTTGGTGCCTCTGTCAGTTTGCAGATAATGTTGTCACATACTTGCATTTCCTCTATTTACACCTTATGATGATACTGTAGGCTGTCTCATACACCTGAAATATGCTATAAATAAGTGGGTAGTACTACAAAGTGTGTGGTGTGCTACGCATCCCAGAGGACAATACATCAACAAACATTGCTCTTTGTAAAGCAGTTTACTCACTGTGCTTGGTTACATGTGAATAATGAAATAAAATGGACCCAGTTCTTAGGGCCTGCCAGTAAACATAGCATGAAAGTGAATGTGGTATTATGCGAACATGTGGTAGCGTTAAGCTCTTTGGTGAGAGTGCGAGTGGTTCTTCGCACGGTACAGCAAAGAAAGAAAACTAATGTTCTGGTTAACTAAGTAACTATTGCAATGAAGTGAGAACGGGCTAAATGATGGTACCGAGGGGGCTCGCAGAGCAGGTGACCAACACCGCCGTTCTGGCACGAGTGATGAGGCAAACTGGCAGAGTGACATCGGCTTCCGTCACAAGTGACGAGAACTGGCTTAAACCCCGATTGTACACTGGAAAGCCAAAAAAAAAAACTGGATTAGGCAGGCGTATGCCAATAACAGAGGTATGGAACCAAGCAGAGTAATGCAATTCAGTCGGCAGCACCTATATAATANTGATGAGGCAAACTGGCAGAGTGACATCGGCTTCCGTCACAAGTGACGAGAACTGGCTTAAACCCCGATTGTACACAGGAAAGCCAAAAAAAAACTGGATTAGGCAGGCGTATGCCAATAACAGAGGTATGGAACAGAGCAGAGTAATGCAATTCAGTCGGCAGCACCTATATAAGACAACAAGCATCTGGCAAAGTTGCTAGATCGGTTACTGCTGCTACAATGGCAGGTTATCATGATTTAAGTGAGTTTCAATGTGGTGTTATAGTCACCACACGAGATATGGAACATAGCATTTCCACAAGGTAGAGATAAAATATGAACTTTCGCGTACGACAAATTGACAAGTGTACCATGAATATCGGGAATCCGGTAAAACATCAAATCTTTAACATCGCTGTGGCCAGAAAAATATCGTGAACGAACGGGAAAAACGACGACTGACAAGAATCATTAAAGGTGACTTACGTGCAACCCTTTCTCAAATTGGAGCACATTTCAATGCTGGGGCATCAACAAGTGCCAGCTTGCGAACTATTCAATGGGCCATTATTGATATGGGCTTGCAGAACCGAAGGCCCATTCGTGTACTGTTGTTGTCTGCACGACACAAAGCTTTACGACTCGCCTGGGCTCGCCAACACCGCCATTGGACTGTTCATTAATGGAAACACGTTACCTGGTCTGACGAGTCTCGTTTCCAATTGTATCGGGCGGATAGACACGTACAGGTATGGAGACATCCTCATGAATCCATGGACCCTATATGTCAACAGGGGACTGTTCAAGCCTGTGGTGGATATGCAATGGTATGGGGCGTGTGCAGGTGCTGTGAAATGGGACCCCTGATGTGTCTAGATACGATTCTGACAGTGAAAGATATGTAAGCATCCTGTCCGATAACCTGCGCCCATTCATGTCCATTGTGCATTCCAGTAGACATGGACAGTTCCTTTAGGATAATGCGACACCCCACAAGTCGAGAGTTGCTACTGAGTGACTCCAGGAACACTCTTCTGACTTTAGAGACTCCCATTGGCCACCTAAATCACTAGACAGGAACATTATTGAACATATCTGGGATACCTTGCAACTTGCTGTTCAGAAGAGATCTCAACCGCCTCGCACTCCTATGTATTTGTGAACTGACCTGCTGGATACATGGTGTGAATTACCTCCTGAAAACATTCTAACAATATTCGAGTCCATGCCAAGTCGTCTTGAGGCACTTCTGCGTGCTCGAGGGGGCCATACAAGATATTAGGCAGGTGTACCAGATTTTTGGCTCTTCAGAGTTAGAACATGACATGAACACTATGTAACATTATGGCAATTTTTGAAAAAATTGTAAAAATTAAATTTTACACATTGGTGACACTCCTATTGATCAACAAATGTCTCTTAAGGTTGACGTTGTGAAGTTGATGGGTAATGTCACCGCACTAAATTACATGTTACAATTATGGAGACCTTTATAGACAATCTCCCTTTTGGAAAACATAATTGCTCCTTTATTAATAACATTAAATACACTAAAACACTTTCTCGTGAAAAGTGTCTGTATTAAATTTCCTTTGATGGGTTGGAATTTCACTGGCTACATTGTTGCCAGGGGGCTCTCTCCTGAAAGGATGGATATGCTCACCTGGCCGAAGGGGTATGGGTTGCCATCCTCGATTGCTCTTAATACAATAAAACACACCCCTGACTGTAGCTGTGAATTAGGTGACGATGTTTGATGTGTTTGGAAAAATGCTGCACACTTCTGGTTAGCTTTTGGGGTGGTTAGCACTTCAGCATCGGCCACAGGACAGTTGGACGCCACTTGGTGGTACGTCACATCGTATGTCGCGGCGCGAGCTGCTACGAAGCAACGACTAATTGCCCAAGGGCTGTGGCTTTGGGGTAAACACCATTTTGGATAGCCTACTTATTCATTAAAAGTGTCACCTTTAGTGATTAATAAGTAGAGTTATCTTGAGTTGTGTAATCCTTGTTGGCAAGAAGGTGCAAGTTTCGTTCATGTCGACCTGCATTAAGCAATCGTGGCCTGATTTGGTTGGTGGAGCCCGGTGTACCTGGTGCAGATGATGTGACTGCTGAAGTCAGAGTGGGCACAGGGAGCTCGTGGACGTGTGGTTCACATCACGGCTATAATTCTCACTAACACCTGGGTAGCACTGATGGATTCGGCTTGTTGTAGATGTGCTGATAAGTTGTACCACAATGTATTGTTATGCCTTCACGTGTGCTACATATAAGAAGAATTTTATTACGAAGGATGACAAATGAATGTCAGATAATATCAGAACCTTGAGATTCTCCTGGTGTCCTCTACATGGTCGGATCAAATCAAGAGAGTCTGCTAACTATGTTACGCGAAGCAGGTGGTCACACATTCACCGGAAAAAAAATGTTGTTGAAGACTACTCTCTGGTGTTCTAGCAATCGGGCACTTAGCCAAGGCTGTAATTGTTAAGAGAGTGTGTCGAACGGCCGTCAGAGCATGTGAGATTAGACTCACAACACAGCATTTCCATTAATTCAAAGAAAGTCGCGATGCAATAATAGCTGATTACTACACAACCATTAAAAATTATTTAGTTATCAGTGACGAATTACCCTAGTCCTGCGCAAAGAAAAATTAAATATATTCAGCTGCAAATTTTCAAGAGTTATTATTATTTGAAGTACTCAAATTAAAGAGGAAGCAATGCTGCCATTCCTTCCATTGATGCATCACCCCAGAAGTTATTGTTCCACTTATAATTAAAAATGTTATATACAATTAGTAATACATATAAAAATGTGTAATACTGATGCCATTAAATTTATTTAATGAACTGCAGATGATCTTTGCAAACTGCCAATAACACTGACATAAAAACTTACTTTCCCTAAATATTCCGACAAATGTCTTTTAAGTTGACAGATGAGCTAATTATATCCGAATTTCTTATACTTATATTGGTCTGCAATATGTGTGCATTAGTGCATAAAATCATTACCTCAGAAATACTAAACACAATTTGTTGAAATGTATTAAATGCAGCTGACACCATCCATGGCGTCCCAGTATACCCTGGTCGATAACCGTGCACATCATCTATCAAAATAGGTATGAACCATCTGCACTAAATACCAGATGTACGCAGAATACTGAGGTCATGTGCCTATGTCATGAGGAATCAATGCAAAAATTTACTGCGCTACAAGGTGGTACTGTCACCAAGCATAATTAAACGACCTGACCGTGATGTGATAATTAACACTATTAATTATTGCGCCACTGCAAATGGTCGTAAGCGATTCATTCTCTAAGTGGACTGAAGCATACCCAATCTCCAGCGCACGAGCACGCACCATTGCAAGAACACTGGAAACTGAATTTTTTCCTCGCTGGGGGTACCCACAGGGCTTGCTCANGCACGAGCACGCACCATTGCAAGAACACTGGAAACTGAATTTTTTCCTCGCTGGGGGTACCCACAGGGCTTGCTCACAGACAACGGTACCCATTTCACTGGGAGACACTGGCGTGAACTGTGTACTTGTTGGGGAGTAAGACAGCATACAACCCCCATATACCACCCGAGGGCAAACCCGACAGAGAGGCNAAGTCGTCTTGAGGCACTTCTGCGTGCTCGAGGGGGCCATACAAGATATTAGGCAGGTGTACCAGATTTTTGGCTTTTCAGAGTTAGAACATGACATGAACACTATGTAACATTATGGCAATTTTTGAAAAAATTGTAAAAATTAAATTTTACACATTGGTGACACTCCTATTGATCAACAAATGTATCTTAAGGTTGACATTGTGAAGTTGATGGGTAATGTCACCGCACTAAATTACATGTTACAATTATGGAGACCTTTATAGACAATCTCCCTTTTGGAAAACATAATTGCTCCTTTATTAATAACATTAAATACACTAAAACACTTTCTCGTGAAAAGTGTCTGTATTTAATTTCCTTTGATGGGTTGGAATTTCACTGGCTACATTGTTGCCAGGGGGCTATCTCCTGAAAGGATGGATATGCTCACCTGGCCGAAGGGGTATGGGTTGCCATCCTCGATTGCTCGTAATACAATAAAACACACCCCTGACTGTAGCTGTGAATTAGGTGACGATGTTTGATGTGTTTGGAAAAATGTTGCACACTTCTGGTTAGCTTTTGGGGTGGTTAGCACTTCAGCATCGGCGACAGGACAGTTGGACGCCACTTGGTGGTACGTCACGTCGTATGTCGCGGCGCGAGCTGCTACGAAGCAACGACTAATTGCCCAAGGGCTGTGGCTTTGGGGTAAACACCATTTTGGATAGCCTACTTATTCATTAAAAGTGTCACCTTTAGTGATTAATAAGTAGAGTTCTCTTGAGTTGTGTAATCCTTGTTGGCAAGAAGGTGCAAGTTTCGTTCATGTCGACCTGCATTAAGCAATCGTGGCCTGATTTGGTTGGTGGAGCCCGGTGTAACTGGTGCAGATGATGTGACTGCTGAAGTCAGAGTGGGCACAGGGAGCTCGTGGACATGTGGTTCACATCACGGCTATAATTCTCACTAACACCTGGGTAGCACTGATGGATTCAGCTTGTTGTAGATGTGCTGATAAGTTGTACCACAATGTATTGTTATGCCTTCACGTGTGCTACATATAAGAAGAATTTCATTACGAAGGATGACAAATGTATGTCAGATAAGATCATAACCTTGAGATTCTCCTGGTGTCCTCTACATGGTCGGATCAATTCAAGAGAGTCTGCTAACTATGTTACGCGAAGCAGGTGGTCACACAATCACCGGAAAAAAAATGTTGTTGAAGACTACTCTCTGGTGTTCTAGCAATCGGGCACTTAGCCAAGGCTGTAATTGTTAAGAGAGTGTGTCGAACAGCCGTCAGAGCATGTGAGATTAGACTCACAACACAGCATTTGCTTTAATTCAAAGAAAGTCGCAATGCAATAATAGCTGATTACTACACAACCATTAAAAATTATTTAGTTATCAGTGACGAATTACCCTAGTCCTGCGCAAAGAAAAATTAAATATATTCAGCTGCAAATTTTCAAGAGTTATTATTATTTGAAGTACTCAAATTAAAGAGGAAGCAATGCTGCCATTCCTTCCATTGATGCATCACCCCAGAAGTTATTGTTCCACTTATAATTAAAAATTTTATATACAATTAGTAATACATATAAAAATGTGTAATACTGATGCCATTAAATTTATTTAATGAACTGCAGATGATCTTTGCAAACTGCCAATAACACTGACATAAAAACTTACTTTCCCTAAATATTCCGACAAATGTCTTTTAAGTTGACAGATGAGCTAATTATATCCGAATTTCTTATACTTATATTGGTCTGCAGTATGTGTGCATTAGTGGATAAAATCATTACCTCAGAAATACTAAACACAATTTGTTGAAATGTATTAAATGCAGCTGACACCATCCATGCCGTCCCAGTATACCCTGGTCGATAACCGTGCACATCATCTATCAAAATAGGTATGAACCATCTGCACTAAATACCAGATGTACGCAGAATACTGAGGTCATGTGCCTATGTCATGAGGAATCAATGCAAAAATTTACTGAGCTACAAGGTGGTACTGTCACCAAGCATAATTAAACGACCTGACCGTGATGTGATAATTAACACCATTAATTATTGCGCCACTGCAAATGGTCGTAAGCGATTCATTCTCTAAGTGGACTCAAGCATACCCAATCTCCAGTGCACGAGCACGCACCATTGCAAGAACACTGGAAACTGAATTTTTTCCTCGCTGGGGGTACCCACAGGGCTTGCTCANTATTATTTATTGGTTCAGTGTATCTATTCAGTATTTATTTATATCATATTTACCGTGTTTTAAAGACAGTCACCATATACCCAGCCAGCCAGGGACATGTGACATTACTAAGTTGGCAATACANCAGCCAGCCAGGGACATGTGACATTACTAAGTTGGCAATACAGAGGGTGCTGCGATGCAAATATTTAATATTAATAATCCTGATATTGTGTATTTGTGCAAGGGTAATCGTGTTTTATTATGTAAGTTGTATAGGGTAATTGTGTTTGATTATGTTAATTTAAGGTATATCATTTTCTTACATCTCATTAGCATTTTTAAGTCGCATTTATGTTTCATCTTTCCACCGCTTGGCATCGGCCGCGCTCAGGTAGAGGGAGCCGGCACAGTTCTCAGCCTAGTACGCTTCATCACTTCAACGCAGGCGGACATGGTAAGGCTCTCGCTTCACAAGAACCTCGGTGCCAGCCCCCGAGGCTGCAACCTCACTCAGTAATCGTATCATCACATCATCCACGAATTAACTTGTATTTTGTGTTACATCGCACCGAGGAGAGAGCAGCGTCACGCGCCTTAATTAATGGTAATCCATTAGTGTGTTATATTGTACGACCACGCGGTCACCACATGTCTGTTCGGTTAAGTGTTCAATAAAATAATAATCTTTCATATAACCAATAGTGCGTTCATTAATCCGGGCGTGCTCAGCGGCCATACAGCTCGCATTTTCCTATTATCTGACGGTGTGTTATCTCGAGTCCCCTAGGGTTGATTACCCACGACTCGATCTCATTGCTCAACACTGAGCTGGTGCCTGGCACTTTCACAGCTCAAGGTACACCGCAGCCCAACCGTCTCCCTTCGACAAGGGACGTACTGAGCGCACGTCATCCCGTTTCATGGGGAGCTTTAGTATGATGGGTACTCATAACCAATAACTATCTACCATGTTACCTACATAACATAAGTCAATGTGTATTTTGTGTATTTAAGAGTATCATTAATGTGTATTAGAACAGCATGCTGGGAGGCCAAAATAACCCAGTTCGGGACTGTGTATATGTTACGGCATCTACTTAGCAGATGTGAGTCATCATGTGTGTCCTCATTAATACATGTGGGACAGAGTTCTTTAGCACAGGCTTTTCAACCGCTGCCTACCTCAAGGGCCTTGTGTTAACTCATAGCAGATTCCCTTTACTGGTTAGCTGGCATGCTCCGGATATTAACTTCATATGTGGGTCCCTGTGACAACCCCGAAATGTGTCTCAGTTTATTTAAAATTGTTGATGCTCGAGAATATCAGACTCATCTATTGCAACCTGTTAAATTTCTTTTACTCAGGGGGTAATAAAAACCCCAATAGTACTGCAATTAGTGCAATGTGCATTTGTATAACAATCCAATAAGCTACAAACTAGGAAAGACAGCCCCATTGAAAATAATAAATACAGTTTTATGTAACTTCCATATAAACCCATAATTTTTACAATTTTTTTTATTTAATTAATGTTAAATTATCTTGTCAGTTTGTTTTCAAGTGTCTGTAATGTATGTGTAAGTTTTTTTAAACTGTGTTTTTTTTATTTATTGAACCCTTACCGCGAACCAAACTGTTGCTACAGGAGGGCTTGCACCATGTTAGTTAGTCTGGTTTAGAGTGTGTAAAGCATTTGACATATGCTCTGCATCATTCCCGTGTCTACAATTTTTTAATACATGGTAATTTGGTTTTCAATAATAATTAAGTTTTGTTCTTGAACTTAACATATTCTTGCTTTTATTTTTTACCTGGGAACAACTACATCTCTACAACCGCCGACTCACATGCCAGGGACTTAGGTTTAAAAAAATCTTTATTTTGTAAGACTATGCATCTTTCTTTGTGTCTGCATTTGGCTGGTTGCATTCCTTATTTGACACAAGAATGTAAGTGCCTCAAACATGGGTTTTATTCCATAAGTAAAATCACAAAAATTTANGCATTCCTTATTTGACACAAGAATGTAAGTGCCTCAAACATGGGTTTTATTCCATAAGTAAAATCACAAAAATTTAACATAAGTGTTTTTATTTAATGAACGGTCGCTTCACGACCGTGTTAACCATTTCTTGTGTGGAACCTAACTACATAAGTACTACCGGTACCTAACCAATGTAATTCCGAATTACTGTGTTCTTGGTCATGTAAAATGGTCCCCTTAACAGTCTCACCCTTCTTTACAGGCATTCTGAGAGGGCTGGGTGGGGCATCAGTGTCTGCTTAAAATAGCCAGCTGGGCACCTAAAGTCCTCAGGCAGGGTGTTTGGTATTGGAGGGTTTTTGTGGCCGGAGGTAGCCATTTAGTTCACTGCAGCTGGTTGGGTGCAATACAGGAAGTCCCTCTGGTGGGGGTACTCTGGCACTGTTTCTTGGGATGGATCATACCTGATTCAAAGAGCTTGTCTAAGCAAGGTGGTCGTATCCTGACAAACTGGCGAATTATATAATAGCCCAGGTTTTATCAGTAACTGTACATAGGCTACTGGTTGAACTTTGATGTTTGTCCGGCCCCATACTAGGCAGGTTGTAAGGATTAGTCTGGTGCATCCTTGAACGGCGAGTATTCGTGCATCAGAGCTGGCTTAAAAGCCACCAGGCCTAGGGATGGGTATATCCAGGAGGAGCCAAAATCTCCTCACCTGGCTGGGACGAAGCGAACCTGTGTGCTTCTCACATAAATAGTCGTCTTCCTGGTATAAGATGGTACCATCTGGTGGATGCAGCATATGTTACTCTAACTCTATGGTAGTCTGCTCTCGGGGGTTGTGGGTTTCCGCTTATGTTTAAATGTGCATCAGTGGATGGTCCTGCATCTGCCCAGTGCTTCCGAATATCAACATGAAGAAATTCAAATAAGTGCAGGTAATGACAGGTGAAACTATGACTTCATTAAAGTTTCCCTATGAAGTGAGTATGCATTGAACACACGTCATATCTGGTTGAAGACACATTTGTATTCACACACATAGACAATGATTGTGATACATTGCCAAATGATGCAGGCATGTAGTTTACTGCCCTGCAACGGCCTAAAATGGTTACAAAAACATCATGCAGACGTACAATAAATTAAAGTGACATTAAATTGTTGGGGGTGGGAGGGCATACAGTCTTCATGAAGAGGGGAACACCTCGGGGATATAAAAAGCACAGTGTTTCTGGAAGTTACTAAATTTCTATTAATACACATATTACTGGTTACAAAGAAATGAACTTCCACCGAATCGTGTCACTCGTGTCACCCTAAATACCTGCTACAGTTTGCATCACGCATGCATGAAATTTCGCCACTACACAAACTGCGAGAAGCTTCCACGCGCGAGCATGCAAGCACAATCCACAGAACGAACCTTTGTTAATGTGCACAGCTTTCAGTTTGGCTCTGAATGTGCCATTCTGTCATGGTCAGCAGTGATGAACGTGTTGGTTTATATCTAAACTTTGAAAAGACGAGCCATTTTATATAGTTAAAATAATTTTACCAGCTTGAATTGAATGTTGGCATGAAGCAGTCCAATGTTGAAACATGCAATGGGTATTGCATACTGGGTACACACTCTCCTCCATTTTTCTTCTATGGATGGATTTCAAAGATTTCCGTTTTCTGCGCATTTCTGCAACATTGACTCTATAATCGCTAGTACAACTTTTATAGTTTAA
>NQII01000089.1:28332-64979 GCA_002778355.1 Clitarchus hookeri
GCCCAAAACTGGAGCTCTGCCAGTGAAGGAGCTTTGGTATGGTAATGGACTTGGCTTCGGCCTCGACACCCAGCAGTAAAAGGAAGGAGTAGCATGGGATGGCCGCGCCCGAGTGGTCCCGGGCTTGCCCAACGGCCATGAGGGTCTGGTTTTGTGCTGGCTGTGGTTTAAATATTCGTTGGAAGGGACAGTAGGGTCTCGAGGGAGGCCAGAATTGCCGTTGTACGGCAGAAGTACCTTTGACTTCTCACGGTGGGTTGTGGTGTTGGCTTTAGTGATAGGGTTAAGGCCACAGGTCCAATAATGGTGGTTTGGGCTGAGGTATAGGGCCACCGTCGGTGCTGGCCTATTCATTGCTAGGGGAGTGATCCTATCTGCGAAAATTCCCATTCTGGCGCACTTGCCACTGCGAGTGTTCTGGAGTTAAATGGGAGAGGCATTGCCAGCTGGAGGTAGATGTGTAATTCACTGCCCCCTTCTGGGTACGTTGTAGTCCTTCGGCAGAGGACGAGCCGGCCCTGGGTGGGGTTTGTACGGGTGTACATCCTTCCTGTTGCCCGTCCTNTGTAGTCCTTCGGCAGAGGACGAGCCGGCCCTGGGTGGGGTTTGTACGGGTGTACATCCTTCCTGTTGCCCGTCCTGCCCAGGGAAGTCCTAGGCATGACATGAAACTGTCGAACTGATAATAGTGCAGGGTGCCTATGGGTGTTGTAGGTTGCTGGTCTGGCGTTGGATGTTTGTCCGGCTCCAAACCCGCGGGGTGTAAGGATTCGTCTGTGCATCCGCGGATTGCCAGTTAGGCGTGCCTCACCTATAGGATTAAAAGACATCCATCCTCATGGTGGGGAGGCAACTGGGGGTCCTGGGTATCTCCGAGGGGGCTTGCCCCTCCAGATAACCTAGGACCTCAGCCCGGTTGGGGCGGAACAAAACCAGATGGCTAACCGGAAGGAAGTCAAAGCCCCGGTGTAAGGCAATATCGCCCGGTGATGTATGGCGGCGACTGAATTCCTCTAACCTGAGGCAAACTGCCCTGTTGGGCTGACTGGCTGGTGTGAAAGTGCTTCAGAATATCAACGTGAAGAAATTAAAATAAGCGCTGGTAACGGTGGGCACAACTATGACTCCCTTAAGATAGCGGAACAAGTGAAAATCGCTGGGCGCCAAGTCTGGACTGTACAGTGGGTGGTCAATCTGTTCCCATCCAAAAGATCTTATCAGATTTTGGGTGTGAATGGCAGAATGGGATCTGGCATTGTCATGCAGCATCAAAGCTCCAGATGTCAGGAGACCACGTCGCTTATTGCGTATTGCACGTCAAAGTTTAGTCAGGGTAGCGCAGTAAGCGGCTGCATTGATTGTTGTCCCTTGCTGCATAAACTCGACTAACAAGACTCCATGTCTATCCCAAACATGGTTGCCATAACCTTGCGTGTTGAGTTTGTCCGCTTGGGCTTGACTTTGACTAGTGATGTTGGATGAAGCCATTCCATTGACTGACGTTTAGACTCGTCCCCTGTGACAATCTTCTCTAAAAATTGATCACCTTCCTTATGATATTGGTCCAAAAAATCAAGATCACAAGCCTTTATTTTCGTTTGGTGTTCCTCAGAAAGCAGCCTGGGAACCCAACGTGCGCACAATTTGTGAAATTGCAAATTTTCAGAGACAATTTAGCGCAAAGTTGTTCTACCCACATTCGGAAATTCCAATGCTAAAGTTGAAATTGTGAATCGCCGGTCTTCACTAATCTTTTCGTCCACGGCTTTTACCAAATTTTCTGTGATCACTGATGGTCGGTCTGATTGCGGTTCATCACGGACATTTTCCTGTCCGTCCTTGAAAGCTCTCACCCACTTACACACTTTGCTGTCACTCATCGCATTGGTGCCATACACTTGACTTATNGTCCGTCCTTGAAAGCTCTCACCCACTTACACACTTTGCTGTCACTCATCGCATTGGTGCCATACACTTGACTTATCTGTTGATGAACTTCCGCTGCTGAAACGTTCCTTGCTGTCAAAAACAGAATCACTGACCATATGTCACAGTCGGCGGGCTGATCAATTGTTTTAAACATTTTGAACTGACACTGTAAACAGCAAAGTGCAACAATACCAATGCAAATGGCATCGTTTGACGAGCAAGGCATGCCGGGAGTCGGTGCGCATGCGCGTTACAATGTTTGCGCGACATTCGATTAGCTACGACGATTCGTACCTTACTTTCCGAATAACCCTCGTACATCAACATTAATTTTAGCAGACCTTGTATCTTGAACCTTTCCAGTCATTATTATACTTATGGACCTAACATCAGCTTAAGCAAACCAAGCTGTTCGAGAGACCCTCCCAGGGTCTCAGGACAGCACTTCACAAACCCCGGTTAATTCAAAATTCTACATTTATTGGATTGAATTCCTTCCCCCTCCCCAGGCTAGGATTAGGGAATAACAGTGATGTGTATCAGGTTCCTGTTGCTACTTAGGAGCATTGAATAAGAGCACTGCAGGCTTTGCCGTAGGCACAAATTAATTTGAAGACAGCTAGCTACCCCCAACCTGGACTCAATTATGATGAAACAGTGGGTGACAAGGGACCCCACAGGGTATTGTACCTCCCCCGTGCTGTGGGGGTAGTGCCCCAATGATGATAAACAGTGGCAGCATTGATTTAAGTTTTGTGGACAGGTTTATGCAGATATGTTTGACAAACATTTTAATATACATATTAATTTTTGGGAGCCATTTAATTGTTTAAGTTTGTAAACTAAAAATTTTTCAGGAAAAAACTTACTTTCATCAAATACAGTAAAAGAGAATACAGGACAGCTGTGTATCAACAGGAAAGTAGATTACATGAGACAGGTTACAGTGTTGGCATCTAGAGTTGTGGTTTGAGATACTGTTGTGAATTTAGCATAAATAATAACTCTTATAAAAAATTCTAAATTTATTTTAAACTATTATTGGCATTTGTACATAAAATTTAACATTTGTCTTGGAAATTTAGAATGAAATTGTGACTTTCTTATGTGTGGACTAGTGTAAAAACTTAATATTTATTTAAAACAAGTTGTAAATTATATTCTGCAGTTTTAAAAATATACCTATTCTGAGACATCCAGATTAACAATTAGTTTTTTGCCTATTTAATTGCTGTTTTGAAGTATCATTATGCTAAATGTAATTTTAAACAGTATAACGAAAAATAATATTGTTGGTTTGAGTGGTCGTAATACAATGGTTATCTCATATTTTAAATTGTAATTTGCTGTCTTTGACCCAAATTTAACACCCTTTAATTGATATTTAAGAAGTAATGTAGGTATTGTTTGTTCATTCGAACAACAATTTTTCTTCTAAAAAAATGTGTGCTCTACACATTGTACATATTATGATACAAAATGCTCAGTTGTGTCAGATACTCCAACAGAAATTTAAACTGGTACATCTGCAATCTGTAGACAATGTAATTTTATTATTTTTAAATATTTATTTAATGTTTGTTTATGTTTGTTTTTGTGACGGGTATGTTTTGCATTGAAGCTAGAGTTGTGAATAGTACTATGTTTAATTTTGAATACAGATTTTTTTGTGACTTTAAGAAGAAGATTGCTGGATTGTAATATCATTATATGTTTATTTTTATAATTTTCTGTATGGTTAACATATATAAATTTTTTTTCATTATTATGTTGGAATTATAGTAGTTGTGAAGTTAGGCTGAGTGTCAGGTGTTCAGTATTTAATTTTAATTATGTCTGCGATGAATTGTGTGTGAGCAAGACTTGTTTTAATGTTATTTATTTTAAATTCCATTGGCTTTGGAATGCTCTCTTGCTTGATTAATCGTGTACATAAATTTGTCACGTGATGTTTGAAAAGACATTGCGTTATAAGTCCTGCCGACTTTTCAAATGCATGGGCACTATGTTCTACAACGTTAAATTGAGTGAATGTGATGTGATATTGATTTGAAGATAAAAAGAAGAAATTGTTAAGTATTATATGTGAAAGTTGTGCCACGCTGATTTTTTAATTAATTGTGCCCAATTGCGGCANAAGAAGAAATTGTTAAGTATTATATGTGAAAGTTGTGCCACGCTGATTTTTTAATTAATTGTGCCCAATTGCGGCGTAGGTATTAATTTTGTTTTTGCTTAAAATAAAAGCCAACCCTTCTTATCCAGTCTCCCGGTAAGAAACAATGTTTTTCTATATGGCAGCATATCCATAGGTATAAAAAATGAAGAGACTGTACAACAAAGTAACAGTTAAATGTATTTGTGTGTGAAATACATTTTTATGCCCATAACAAGTCCTGCTGTTACTGTGCACNAAGAAGAAATTGTTAAGTATTATATGTGAAAGTTGTGCCACGCTGATTTTTTAATTAATTGTGCCCAATTGCGGCATAGGTATTAATTTTGTTTTTGCTTAAAATAAAAGCCAACCCTTCTTATCCAGTATCCCGGTAAGAAACAATGTTTTTCTATATGGCAGCATATCCATAGGTATAAAAAATGAAGAGACTGTACCANGCATATCCATAGGTATAAAAAATGAAGAGACTGTACCACAAAGTAACAGTTAAATGTATTTGTGTGTGAAATACATTTTTATGCCCATAACAAGTCCTGCTGTTACTGTGCACCGGCGAACACTACAAAAATTTTTACAGTTAAATGTATAAATGTAAAAAACATTTTTAAACATTTTTTTTTAAATTTAAACAGTAATTATTAAAGATATTTACCAGGTGAGTTATGTATAAAAGCCAATTTCAAACCATTTTGAATTTGATTTGAATAGTTTTAGAACAGTGCAAATTTGGGATTAGTTTATAACGCGATACCATGTGTTTACACACAGGTTATAATGTCACCAATATGACACTGACGACATCACATTTTTTTTTCCTATTGCCCCATCCCTTTCCTCTCACAATCTAATGGCGCATCCACAGGAATGTGGGGGTTTTAGGGCGGGGGCACTATCATCTTCTACAGACTTTTGTATCGGGAAGTACACTTGAGCCCATCCGCCCAAGTGTACTATGTGATACCATATGCAATATCAGGAAGTATGCTTGCACCCATTCACCCAAGTATGCTACGCAATACCATATGTGGTATCAGGAGGTACGCTTGCTCCCATCTGCCCAATTATACTACATGATACCATGACTCCAAACACTCATTGATACTACAGATCCCTAACCTAACACTACCTTCCTACAACACCATCTATTACACTCTTCAACGTATTTTAATATACCATCCCGTGTAATCAGAGTCCATTAAAGATAGCAAACACTCACTGCCACTATACGTCCCTAACATTACCCACCTACGTCATAATTTTTACACCGTTTTGAAATATTATATACAATCACAAACTGCAAACTGATTGTTATTTACAACTGGCAAACACTCGTTGACACTACAGATGCCTAACCTAACATTACCTACTAACAACACCATTTATTACACTCTACAAACCATTAAACAATACTATCCATTGGAATCCGATTGAATAAAAACTGCCACTACTCATAACTACAGAACACTAATCTAACATTACCCAGCAAAAACGTTGGTAATTGTAAAGAATAGCAGCTTTTCCAAAAATAACAAAAATCCCGAAAAGTTGTATATTTCGACTCTACTAATTACACAGATCACGAATTTACTAGGGGCATTAACATATTATGGTTACAAACCACAAAAACTATAGTGGGAAGGGCTATGAAGATCAGGGAAATTGTGCGGTAAAATCACTAAAAAATACACCCACAGAAAATATAAAAACACCTCAATTTTACATTTATCCATGCAATTTCTTAATATGTGCCCATCTAACCTAACTTAACCCCACGATGAATGAATCACTATTTTACATTTTTAATCTAACCTAGAGTTGTAGTTTTATAATCTAACCTAGGATTGTAGTTTTTAAATTTAACTTACGATTGTAGGGTTTTAATCTAACCGAGGAGTTAACTGTTTTAATCTATCCTAGGATTTTAGTGTTATAATCTAACCTAGGATTGTAGGGTTTTAATGTAGCCTAGGCTTTTAGGGTTTTAAAGTAACAGTAAAACATACCAGATGAATGTGAATTTACTCACCTAGGTGAGCCTGAACAACGTTAATTCAACAAACTGGCAAACGTCCAGGGAACACCCGCTACATAGAAGACTGTCACACACAGAAGCACTCNCAACGTTAATTCAACAAACTGGCAAACGTCCAGGTAACACCCGCTACATAGAAGACTGTCACACACAGAAGCACTCGTACTTACTTGCACCCACCTTCGCACGGTCGGATTCGGACGTCACAAGTCATACGTGCAGCATCACAAAAATGAATATCTGACAATAGCCAACATAACAAAATGGCTTAGTTTCTGTTACTAAACGTGATCTCTCCTTTTATTTTTATCGTTCATTTCCGATACACACTTCGGGATGATTTGGATGCCTACCATTCATTCTCATTTTTATTTGTACTACTACCAACCTAATCAACTATACGGGCAACGTCCTGACGCCATTAACTACGTCACACATATAAACAAACCTGTGGTATCGAGATCTACACTGACCTGCAAATTTCTATTTTGAATATAAATTATTTTACAAAAATCATTATTCTTCTATTTATGGATTACATATTAAATGTATAGTCATACATCAACACCATTGAGTATTTAAAAAATTCTTATTTATTACACCTTATTTTCTTTAGCCACAATTTACATGTATTTTTATTGTTTGATGTTTAATATTTTTTAAGAGTGTCATGCTGAATTGTGTTCTGTTCTTGTGCCAAAACCTGGAGTATTGTGCGATTGACGCAACACCTGGAGTATTCTCTGATTAACTTGTTCATTTTGTTGCTTTGAGTATAATATACATAACTTATAACAACACAATTACAAATAAAAATGTTACATAAAATTAAATAAAACACAAAAGAAATGTAATATAATAATATAATTTTCAATAAAATTGGATTATTTCATATAGCCTACAATAACATAAAAAAGTAGTTTATGAAATGCACCACAAGAAGTCAAAACGGTGTTTATTTATATAACAATTGGATAATAATTGTTATATTTTTTTCCCTTAGTACAGTCCCAACATTTGTTGACATATGTTGTATTTTCTCAAACGATTGTTTCAGAAATCAAGTAGCAGAAATAAAATACTTTCTCATATACATCAAACAAATTATAATCATATAATTATAAAACAACTAGAAATGTATATTATTTAGAAAAGAAATCTAAGTGTTTTGGCTTGAATAAATTGCTGTGATTTTAATGTAAGCCTGTATTTAAGAAAAGGCATGCTATAACAAAGATCCTAAAGTTACAAATGCTAAACGTTCTTCACCTTTCTGTTTCCCATTCCTGAATATCTAATAAAATAATAATTTGGGTAATTATAAAAAATAGGGGTCTAGTTGAAAATACAAAAAAAAATTCTAGAAAATGGTGTGAATTGACTGTACTAATTATGCTGAATTATAATTGATAGACACATTANATACAAAAAAAAATTCTAGAAAATGGTGTGAATTGACTGTACTAATTATGCTGAATTATAATTGATAGACACATTCTTATATTCAAAATATTTACTAGGATAGTCTATTTGTGATTTCTTCACACTTTTTGAATCAAACCTTTTAAAATTCACCCCTTGTATGATGTGTTTGTGGTTGTTTCCTAGATGTGTCGCGTAATACAAGCATTTTATAATTCTGTTAACATAAAATAACCTTGTTTCTATTTAAATTGAATGTTTACTTATATTGTATCTATAAATTATTGCATTGCATTTATAATTAATACAAATAAAAACAGGGAGAAAATAGGTATTTAATGCCTAGTAAGAAATAGTTTTTATGCAAAATTATAATTAAGTGTGCACGAATATGGTGCATTGTCCCTTTGGTGTAATTTTATATATTTAATTAAGCTTTGTTTGCATGAAGTGTAGGAATATCCTGAAAGTAGAACTTGAGCAGGGCTTCAGAAAAGTTGGAAGTAGCAGTGAACAGCCTATTACAGTATGGTGAATAGAGAGTGGGAGGAGGGGGGAAGTTAAGTGGACATTTAGCCAAGGTGATGTATGAGGGAATAGGTACAAATAGTATAAAGTTTCAGAGGCTATGAAGGCAGATGGAAAGGGAAAGGTAGTCCATACTGGTGAGAACTGTGAAGGGAGTGGAATGTGCAGAAGGAGTTGGTTGTGGTGAAGGGGATTGGGTGATGTATAAAGGGTCTGGAGAGTGAAATGGGATGAGAGATGGAAGCGCTTGCCACAGGGCGATAGTCCAATTGCAAGTTGAATATTTATTATTATAGGAATTGTGATATTGGGAAGCGCTATGTAGATCAAAGAAATTGAGAGGTACAAGTAGTAAAAAATAGGGTAAATGTGGAAATGCATTATAAATGTTAAACATGTCTACAAATAGCTACAGAAAAACAAAAAAAAAAAAAATCTAAAAACCAATTTTTATGTTTTATAAAGGTAGTAATTCAGCTAAAAATATCATATTGAAGACTTAAAAAAAAAAAAAAAAAAAACTAAGTATTGTATGCTATATGCTTCATATTCTGTCTGAAAGATGTAGCATAATTTGCCTGAAGGCTGTTTATTTTGCTTGTGTACTTGTTATGCGGAAAAGAGCAATACGTATAATATTCTAAAAACACCCACTGTGTGTATGTGTGTGTCTATACGTATATGTATAATGCAGCCACCCAATACTACAAAGCAAAACCTCACTGTCAGTCCTATGATTAGCGATCAAGAAAATGGGGATAGGGATGCTTATGGTCGTACTTTAATAGTAGCTATGGGAGCGAGGACACTGGTAATATAGAACCAAGGTTGGAGGTGGGTGATGAAGTAAGGATGCACTTAAGTGACATGAGGGAGAAGAGGATTGAGACTTGGGAATTAAGTTTGAGTGAAAGTGAAGAGGAGTTTAGAGGATTTGAATATATGGAACCTCAAGATTCAGGTGTTGCCGGAAGGAGTGTAACAGTTAGCAGGTCTGGCAGGAATATCAAACCTAATTTGTAAACAAATGGTAGATAGTAATAGAATCCTGTAGGGTCCTTCCTAACATTTCTGTAGCTTCGGGCAGTACCTTTTTTGCCTCTGTGAGTTGTACAGCCACACCAATTGGTATTCTTAAAATGCTTCGCCTGACATTCTCTTATCCCATCGTGCGGCCATAATCACGTCAGAAACTTTTTCACATGAATCACTTGACTACAAATGAAAGCCCAACCAATGCACTGCCCATTTATACATTTTGTACGTTATACTACCGCCATCTGTATATTTGCATATTGCTATCCCATGACTTTTGTCACCTCTGTGTACTTTTCATGTCCAAAGTAGAAAACCATTGAGAACCTGCTAAACTGATCAATGTGTCATCGATACTTGGAAGCGAATAAGAGTCTTTGTCATATTATTAAGCTGACAATAATCTACACGAAACCTCAGAGAGCCATCTTTCTTCTTTACAAGTACAATGGGTGACGACTACAGACTAATTGATGGTTTTGTTACGTCTAACTCCTTAATTTTCTTCAGAATTCCTTCAACTGCCTTATGTGAGGTTAGTGGCAGTTGTCTCTGTGTCAGTTTTATGGGCCTGATGTCTCATGTTTCAATGTGGTGGCAGGTCACATTAGTCCTTCCAAGGTCATGTGGTCCACCCGAGAAGGCATTCCTATTTCTCTGCAGTAATTCAGAGACAGCCTTCTCCTGGTACCAGTTAAGATTTTCGCTTGTTCTTACTAACAGTTCCTTCAGTACTTGTGGTAAAGAACTTTATATTTACTTTACTGTAGAATCGTTAGGAACATTTGGAAATACCTGTGTGACCTGTTTGCAGACACCTATCCCTCCCCCCTCCTCAAGATAAATGGCACTGTCGGACAAATTTATCATTCTAACTGGAAAACTGTCAGAATTAGAAGAGACCAAAGTCCTTACTACAATGACTTTACCTGGCAGGATGCGAACCCTCTCTGCTGGCTCAATTAGACCCAAATGCCTAACAAATTTTCCTTGACAACTGCCTGTATTGACAATTTCACTAGAAGTGGGTAGCATAGTGGGTTGACCACAGACTACTGGGCAGCTAATTGGGGAAGACAAATCATGCCGTGTTGACACCACCAACTCTGTACTGCATACCCATAGCACACCAAGTCAAGTATCAATACAGCACCACATCCTACGTAGTACATCAAGCCCCAAAAGACTTTCATCCTCTATTTCTACTATATAAACATTGTGCTCTATGCTAAGGTCACCAAACTTCAAGATCACTTTTCTCTTACCTCTATAACTGATGTGGTTTCATCTGTTACTGTAGTCAAATAGTACCGCTCCATACTGTCGTTGGGCAATCATTGGGGGGAAGACCTGAGGATGTCAGGTCTTACTACTGTTATAGTCACCCCAGTGTTGATGACCATCTGGCAAGGAACAACATTCATGCTTCCCTCCACCAGTATTGCATCCCAATCCTTTTCACCGACCGTACATGTAGGAACATTGGGGTCTTCCCTCCAGCAGTCACATACCTTCACCCTCTTAAATCAGTGTTTACAAGTTTTGCAATTGTGCTGTATTCTCACTTGTCTCTCGCTGCCTCTTTTCCCACTACTGTTACTGCTGCTGTTTATTGTAGGCAGTAGGCTCTCAGGTGCCTTGGCTGTCCACATGACCAACACTCCGACAGTTTGGGTGGGGGGGTGGCGAAGGTCTCTAGCACGGACCCTGGAAATAATTTCCCTCGTAGTTGTCTGCAACTCCTTTAGTATTTTCGGCGGTATTCTGTCTCCGTCGTCTTTGTTCAACGTCACTTACTGTACNTGCTGTATTCTCACTTGTCTCTCGCTGCCTCTTTTCCCACTACTGTTACTGCTGCTGTTTATTGTAGGCAGTAGGTTCTCAGGTGCTTTGGCTGTCCACATGACCAACACTCCGACAGTTTGGATGGGGGGGTGGCGATGGTCTCTGGCATGGACCCTGGAAATAATTTCCCTCATAGTTGTCTGCAACTCCTTTAGTATTTTCGGCGGTATTCTGTCTCCGTCGTCTTTGTTCAACGTCACTTACTGTACCAGACGTTGGGGTGCAGCCCTCTGTCTTGCTGACTCCACCTCCAGTTCTTAGGCCAGGGCGTCCTGCATGTTGTGGGTTGCAGCCAGATGTGCTGCTTGCCATGTTCTGTATTGGCGATGGCATCAATGAAGAAGCTGACTGTAATGATGTTGCGCGCCTCCTCAAAGCACCCTTCCAGATATAATAGAGAGCCGCACAATGTCTTACCATAGCTCCTGCAGTGGCTCCCCTAGTCACTGGGTGCGGCTTTGCAGCTGGGCATGTCACAGATACCGGTCGCCTAAACGTAACTCCAAGACTGACACCAGTGTGGGGTACTCCAGTCGATGTTGCTCTGGCAGAGATTGTAGTATGTTCAGTGGGGAGCCTCTCAGTACAGCAGCGTGGTTGTAAGCCCTCTGTTTGGCTGACCAGCCATTCTGGGTGGCGACTATTTCAAACTAGTGTTGGTACTCCCGCCAGGAAGTCCGACCATTGTAAGGGGCAAACTTAATTGAAACCCCCTTTCCTACTACTAACTACGCAGTACCGATGCTGCAGAGTTTCTGACTATCCTCTGAGGTTTCTGCGTTGTCTATGACTTGCACTGCTTCCTCACTCTTCTCGGCTGTCTGTATCTTGATAGTGGCACTCCGTTGCTGAAGAAATTTCTGCAATTGCCTCTCTACCGCACTGATTTTCTGTTTCATTTTATCCTCGACACTGTGCATTCTTTCACTGACACTTTCTGTTTTATTGTTCATGCTGTCAATTCTTGTATTCACTAACTCACTTATGTCTTCTATTTTCTTATCTACATTTTCATTTACAGAGTCAATTTTCCTATTTACATTCTTGTTTTCATCTTCATCACACTACTTATTTGAGTGTTTACAGTCTCATTTACACTTTCTTTCACACTAATAATTTTGTTATCAAGGCTATTAACTCTTGCGCATACATTAACTCTTTGGCTTCCTAGCCCCCCAAATAATGCTCGCAGTGCTTTTAGGTCTGCAGACATTTTTAAAGTTAACATCACTGCAATGGCTGTACAAAACAGCCCTAATTTTTTGGCCTAAAACTGTTACAATTAATTTATTTATTTGAATATCACTAATTATTTGCCTATAGCCTAACTTCATTTACAATTAATTGCCGCCATCTCACTTCTGACACCAGCGTTATGAGACACTTGAAGGGCATAACTTAGTTCTTGAGGGATGGAAGTCTTAATAATAATTTAANTCTGACACCAGCGTTATGAGACACTTGAAGGGCATAACTTAGTTCTTGAGGGATGGAAGTCTTAATAATAATTTAAGATCTAAATTTGATTTTAATTTATTCACCCAGCTATTATTTACAGCATTAATCTATCTCAACTATTACTCTTTTTGTTTCACAATGAGCGCAGTATTTAATATCTATCTCTGCTCTAATTAAAGTCCTCTTAGTCTTTGTTTGGTTATAGTCAATTAACTCACACTCATTAACACATGTTCAGTCTATCTGTTCCCATAATTTGAAATGTCTTGCACTCTTCACTGCATTGATGCTTGCAGTCACAGATTTTCCTCACATTGGTCACTTCCAGCACCACTCGTTGCTCTTCTGGCTTGTTGTTTATAGCTTAAGACTGTCCTATTGCCCAAACTCCTGACTCATAAACTCTCGGATCGGAGGCTTGTCGCACTTAAATAATATTGCTGGCCTTGTTCTGGAAGGTTTGCAGTGCCCTGAGTCACGCTGAGAGAAACCAGGTCGTTAACCAGAACATTCTTCAGATAAATGCATAAATTCAATCTGCTGAAGGTTAGGAGCGCGTGAGCCACAAAATGGTTATCACGGTGCCATGCAGAGCGGCAAGCCTGTGTATGCTGTTTCTTGTTCACAGCCGCCCATTCTCGGGTTACTTGCGTGACCTTCACACATTTCTGCTCTCACAAAGCAATGCAAAGCAGCAAGCGCATAACAATATGATTATTTCATGCCCACTTATCGCTATGTTAGTAAATTTTGTAATTTCATAACTGTAAGTACTGTGGTGCTTCATATCCCTGTGTTAAAAACAAAATTGAATTTTTAACTGTGTAACTACAGCAATTACACTGCATTTATTGCAAATGTAATTATTTCTTCATAAATATATTTTTATTATAATTCCAATATTTTAAATTAAAGTTTCTCATATTCAATATATATTTCACATTTCATTATGTATACAGCCTTCATCACACCATTCCACATGAGAACAGCACCATCTACTTGTTTCAAAAGTTCTGCATTTACTTTTAATGTATTTGCTTTGACAAGTTCCATTTACCATCCATAAGGTCTACAAGTAATTATTTAAGCCCTTGCAGCAAACTATGAAAATAATTCAGTGTCATAACCTCTTATTCAAAGTGAAATGTTTCAGTTGAGAGCTTGTGAATATGTTTATTTTGTGTTTTAGAAAGTAGGGCAAGAAATGGTGAATTAGTCTCATATTTGTGTTTCTAACTGTTTCACTGGTTCACTTTGTTCAAAAAAGAAAACATTTAATTTATATTTTCCTTAATAATGTTTTATAGTNCTAACTGTTTCACTGGTTCACTTTGTTCAAAAAAGAAAACATTTAATTTATATTTTCCTTAATAATGTTTTATAGTAAATATTGCATTCATGGTGATTACAAGAACAAAGATACATAAACATTATTGAAACATTAAACTTTCATACTTTGCAGGGGGAGGGAGTAACTTTTATGAGGTATTTATGTTATTAATTAAAGTATCATTTCTTCAGTTACCTGTATTTATTGTTGTTATTGAATTAATAAGAAGTCTTGTTTACTTGACAAATGTGTTGCAACCAGTTATTGTTATTCACTGAAACAGTTATATTGTGCTGTGTATCTTTCCTCATGATCAAAACTGGATGTGCTNCAACCAGTTATTGTTATTCACTGAAACAGTTATATTGTGCTGTGTATCTTTCCTCATGATCAAAACTGGATGTGCTCACATTGAGATAACATGTAAAATGTATTCACATCTATGATCATTGTGCTGTATTGTTCATCACTTCGCCACTTGAGAACACAAGTGAAGCCACATCAACAAATTGTTAAACAATGGAATATTGTTTGGTACATGCAGATATAAATACTAAATTCAGCAGATTGGGCACCACATGCAAAAACCCCACTGATTCTGCCAAAAACAAAAAAAGGTCGGTTATGTTGGATTAGATAATTTAGTTTAGTTTTTATTAGTTTGGCATCCAATGAAAGTAGGCATCAACAGAGAGTCATTAGAGATGGAATCAATCATATACAAGTGATTCTCTTCAGTAGCAGCACAAAGCAGTTGAGCAATTTTGGAATACCATGAATATAATTTTTACAGCATTGCCCGCATCATTCTTCAAATTGCAGCCAATTTGTGAGTGTAAGATTTTTATTTTGAACATTCTTGTGAACATGAATAGCAATACTGCAGCTGCTTGTTGAGATTTTGTTACAATATTGATTTATTTTAATGTTCCAAAGATTTTAATGTAAAAATTGACCTTACCAGACATAAATTGCTTGCCTCATGAAAACATTCGTGGTGGAATTTTTACAATGTGTAGAAAGTACAAACTAAGCCGGGTTCTCAAAAGTGTTCAGTTACCAAGAACCATCTATTTATTCACTGCTCTCAATATTTGTGCATGCAAAAGGCTTCTCCTTTCTCCAAAATTACATCCTTCATTTCAGATAAATGTTTCCTATTTTCATCTTCCAAACTATTGCTGTGGGTTGAATCTTCAGGAGTGGGGAAAGATGGGTCATTGTTGTTATGGGATCATTGCCAACTATTGTAGGGCAAATTTGTAGGGTAGTGGTTAGCTGTAAAGTATAAAGTGCTGATTGGTGTAGGCCGTTCGCCCAATGCAGCCTCCCCCTGAAGTGTCCACTGGCTGTAGATGTTGATTATGGTATAAATTCATCCAGTATGATGCCTATCTACCAAGGTTGTTGGCCCCCCTCTAGACAGCAGTAAAGATATATTATGACTGTTTTGGCCAACTCACATGCTAGAAAATTACGGCAATTTACTTGTAGGCTATAACACACAAATTAAGTGGCAGCACTTACAAAGAGGTAGGGAGACTGTGTAAGGGTAAAGCACCCAACACCGGCAGAGACTGTTGGNATTAAGTGGCAGCACTTACAAAGAGGTAGGGAGACTGTGTAAGGGTAAAGCACCCAACACCGGCAGAGACTGTTGGAATTGTAGGACTGAAAAATACAACAGACACATGATAGCACAACATTTAATGCGCTCACATGTTACGACTTTGGAACCATACAGATACTAAAAAATGTAAACTAAATACACTCTGTCAGAGAAAGAAAACCAAAGATATGACACAATGTATTGTGGTATGAAGTCTGTTCTTAAACATGNAAATACACTCTGTCAGAGAAAGAAAACCAAAGATATGACACAATGTATTGTGGTATGAAGTCTGTTCTTAAACATGAACATACTTAATGCTTGGATTAGGTTGGCTGTTTTGAGTCCCATTCCATGTATGCAGAAGTGGTGCTTGTTAATTAGTAGGCTCCTAATCAGCACCAGCAATCATGTTAACTGAACCTTGATGAAGTACCATGGTCACCTTCTTTTCTATGAACTGATTTATGTAAGTGATGCTTTGTAGCAATGTGTTTGTTTCTTGCTCGATACCCAGCTGTTGCCGCCATGTCAATAGCGCTTTTGCTGCCACATAAAATCTTCATAATTGCATGAGAATGCTTCTTGTCCAGTCCACTTGCCAGTTCTCTAAGACATCGTGCCTTTTGTCATCTTGTGGAGAGTGCCATGCATTCTGCTTTGGCTGTTGATAGCTCTACTGTGCTTTGTTTCTTACTGCTCCAGGTAATGGCACCTCCTTGCAAGGTAAAGAAGTTGCCAGTCATTGAATATTGGTCATCTACATCATTAGTCCAGTCGGCATCACAATGTCCTACCAGGTCGCTAGGTTCATTTCTGCTGAACTCAAGCTTGATGTCTGCTGTACCCTTCAAGTATCATATGATCCTTTTCACACAGCCACCCAGTGAGTCTTGCCATGGTTGCTACTGAATCTCGTAGTCGTGCTTATTGCAAATTTGATGTCTGGCCTGGTTCGTTTTTAGATGTACGTTAGACTTCCAATGGTCTCTTGATAAGGTATCTTGTTAAACTTGGAGTAATTTCCTTGTGGCTGTGGAAGCCATACTCCGGGATACCCTCTGATTAATGTCACTTGGAGTAACAGCTGCATTAAATTCTTTCATGTTGAACTTGGTCAAAACCTCTTTACTGTAAACCCTCCTGGTCAATCCAGATCTTACCTGCTTTAACCTGGGATTACGATGACTTAACGTAACATGTATCGAGCAACACATTCACGTGTACGTAAAACGTGGTAATTTAGGGTAGTATAATATGATGCTTCACGTAATCACGTAACCTTTGTGTAGTGAATAAAAATGTTGGGGATAAGTTTTGTTGCTTTTCAGATTGAAAACTCTCAAAATTCTTGATAAACGGGCACATTTGTATTTTAATATTGATGAGACATAAACAGGGTGCGAAAGTATGATGTTTGTGATTTATACAAACTTTCAAAAGTTAGGAGTTTGTCATAACTTCAAGAACGAAATGCCTCTGGGAGATATAGCCACGTCTTTTTGTGTATATGGAATCAATTGCATGCAATAAACTTGATCTGCAGTGAAAATTAAAATTTGGTTAAGTGAAATAGGTTTACAAAAATTTCAACGTAACTNATATGATGCTTCACGTAATCACGTAACCTTTGTGTAGTGAATAAAAATGTTGGGGATAAGTTTTGTTGCTTTTCATATTGAAAACTCTCAAAATTCTTGATAAACAGGCACATTTGTATTTTAATATTGATGAGACATAAACAGGGTGCGAAAGTATGATGTTTGTGATTTATACAAACTTTCAAAAGTTAGGAGATTGTCATAACTTCAAGAACGAAATGCCTCTGGGAGATATAGTCACGTCTTTTTGTGTATATGGAATAAATTGTATGCAATAAACTTGATCTGCAGTGAAAATTAAAATTTGGTTAAGTGAAATAGGTTTACAAAAATTTCAACGTAACTGTAAACATTCTGTATTTTATTCAAGCACTTTATAATGCTTCACATGGGCGCTTAACCTTTGTGCACTGAACAAAAATGTCTGGGATAAATTTGTTGCTTTTCTGATTGAAAACTCTCAAAATTCATGTTGTACAGGTGTATTTGAGTTTTAATATTGATGTGGCAAGGAGAGGTTGTGAAAATATGATGTTCGTGATTGAAAATTAAAATTTTGTTTAATGAAATACTCCTACTAAAAATTTCAAACTTAACGGTACAGTAAACATTGTGTATTTCACGCATACAATTTTACACCTCTGAGAAACATAATTAATAAACAGCGGCAATATAAAGCACCCTAAATTATTATGAATTAAAAAAATTAACAATTTTAGTCTAACTTCTGTTACACATCCGTCCTCATTCCCGGGAGAAAATTATATATGCAGTACAGGAATTAAAAACGTAAGCAGACAACATCGCAAAAATAAAAACAAACCCATCAAAAGCAAAGATAACACAACATCGACCCTATTGTGATTGGCCAGCAATATCACTTGGTGCAGAGTCACGTAACACGCCTAAGCCAGACATTGTCAAGCGTTCCCATCACGTGAACGTTACATGAAATGATCGTAATAGGTATTCTTGGAACACATTAACCAAGGTGTAGCCGGCTTACTTGAACGCATTGCTTGTTATGTGTTATGTGGCGTCATCGTGATCCCGGCCTTATGGTCCCATGTTACTCTTTATCCAAGAATATGCTTTATTTCTACTAAATACTTCATCTTGAAGCATTCCATTAATCCAGTTTTAATGGCATACTTTATCTCACTGTTGTTGCAAACAATGAGTAGGTCATCGACATAAACAGCTACGTTGACAACACTTTGATCTTCTATTGAGAAGTATATATCAATTTATCTACTGGTCCCATATTCTGCTCCCTTGTTTGAGACCATATATCGCCTTTGAAAGTTTGTAAACCTTCTCTTTTTCTCCTATCAATTTGAAATCCTTGTGCTGAGTCATATAGATGTTCTCCAATAAGTCACCATGTAGGAAGGCTGTTACGGCATCTATGTGGTCAATGTCTAGTTCATACTTAACAGCCAATGCTAGAAATCAGTGTGCATCAGTTCGTCTAACCCACTGTTGAGTGGTGGTACCAATGCGGCACAGTTCTCGGGTTGCACTCTCTAAACCACTACCTCCAACACTTCTCACTTAGGTAGATGCATGTGAACCCTTTTAATCAGGTGGAGCTTGTGGGTGATGAATGTGGTGGGTTCTTCTGTGGGTTGTTGCTCTTCTTGCATGAGCCTGCTCTTTGCGTGGAGTGACGTAAACGAGCCCCCAAAGCAGCAGTGGATGGCATGCAGGAACTCCTCCCACTGCATGCCGTAATGTGTGATTGACTGCCACCAATAGCATGCTTTCCCGGAGAGTTGCGCTCTTAACACAGCTTGGCCATTCCTTGTTGCACACTCCATAGCACCAGAGGCGTAAAGTGCAGCCCTCCAGAAACACCAGCGGGGCCTTTGTAGGTAGGTCTGTGAAGGTAGACAGTGACTGGAATTTTGATGGGGTAGAAATGCTGATTGGTCCTGGTGTGAATGATGCCATGGTGGTTGGTTGCCTTCTGTTGCTTTGCGGCCACATGGACCTAACCGGTTGGGCAGGTGTATGGGTTGGAAAGAACATGGTTGGATTTGCTTGAGAAATTTTCTGTGGATAATTTGGCAGTATAGGAATGAGTGGCGGTAGGAGGAGGAGCATGGGAAAGTAGGTGGTGAGCGGTGGCATGTAAGGGGANTTGGCAGTATAGGAATGAGTGGCGGTAGGAGGAGGAGCATGGGAAAGTAGGTGGTGAGCGGTGGCATGTAAGGGGAGAGAGAAGCGCTAATTACTAGGTCTGCAGGCATGGAGTGAGCGAGTGGCGTGATGTTGTTTACATCTGTTATGTGCGTTTTGAGTGCATGTGGTGGCTCCAGTGACACATCTGCTACTGCAGTGCACTTGTTTCATGTGAACTTGCCTGTTTGTACTGTGAGTCTCTCACCAGGTTGTAAACATTACCTATGTACATGTATGGCACACACACAATGTATATCATGACGTCCCTGCTCTCGCCCCTTCACATGATGGTATATGGCATTGTGTAGGTTGAGATAACCTGGACCAGTTAACAAGATACTGTACATCGTTGAAATGTTCCTGTTGTTTGGAGGAGCGAACATTGTTAACACTGGAAATCTCTCCCACTGACAGATGTGAGTTTAATCGCGGATAGGCAAACTTTGTGAAATACTTTACGCACATGCACTGCATTTTAATAATGGTACACCTTTTCTTGCTNATCGCGGATAGGCAAACTTTGTGAAATACTTTACGCACATGCACTGCATTTTAATAATGGTACACCTTTTCTTGCTAAACTAAACTTGCGCACAAAAAAGTCTGTGGTTTTGCAAATTTAAATTTTTTGCTAAGGTTGCCCAAAACAAACTGATTAGAGTCCAAATGGATTTGTTTTCCATGGTGATTGCACTCAGAGCTTTCCATCACATCACGGAAGTTCACAGCAGGGCTGGTTGTTGGGTTGGTCTTATAATCGTACTGACAATGTTGTGTACTCAGTTCATACTTGGTCATGACGTCCTGTGGGAGGGGGTGTAAGCATTGAAAGCACAGAGGCGTCAGTGCACCTCAATGTACTTGGCCAACCATTCTCGCGAATTGCAGTACAGCAGTCGAACAGCTGTTAAAGGGGGTGAAGGTCATAACCTTTCCCCATCNCCAACCATTCTCGCGAATTGCAGTACAGCAGTCGAACAGCTGTTAAAGGGGGTGAAGGTCATAACCTTTCCCCATTGCAACAGTCCTCCCCCTGCAACTGTGGAGGGGTGGGCATGCAGGTGCGTCACAGTCTGTAGCAGCAATTGATACTCCCCAGTGAAAAAGTGGTGGCGGAGAGGGGAGAGTGTGAGCGCAGGTACACCAGCTCTCCGGCTGCTGCTTCCCCAATGTGGTTGNCCAACCATTCTCGCGAATTGCAGTACAGCAGTCGAACAGCTGTTAAAGGGGGTGAAGGTCATAACCTTTCCCCATCGCAACAGTCCTCCCCCTGCAACTGTGGAGGGGTGGGCATGCAGGTGCGTCACAGTCTGTAGCAGCAATTGATACTCCCCAGTGGAAAAGTGGTGGCGGAGAGGGGAGAGTGTGAGCGCAGGTACACCAGCTCTCCGGCTGCTGCTTCCCCAATGTGGTTGAGGGATATTGGGGTGTGGTGATGCAGATATTGCGCTGCTCCAAAATGTCTACCCTCCTGCTCGTGATTTGTGCTGTTGACACAATGGCATACCTGGATCATCGTTGGTGCGCTTTTCATCGACATGCTGTAGCGTCCTCTGGTTTTGTTTTGGCATCATTCTTGATGTTTCATAATGCCTGGGCAGCTTTGAGGTGCAGTCTTAATGCAGTCAAGGGAACATTATGGAATTTTTCTGGTGGAAATTACTAGAACAAATTGGGAGTTTAGGAATTGTTGGTCCAGACTTTTGCTGGGAAAGGTGATGGAGGGAATATGCCACACAGAAATATGCCACACAGACGGGCGACGATTAATGGTTTGAGTTGTGTTGCATGGCTGGGACATACCTTGGTTGAGGAACGGTGCACATGACAGGAGAATTAAAGGTGAGGAACAGAGTAAGATTACCAGACTTAGGTGCCAGCAATCGCTGTTGGACAATGATGTGCTGTTTCTCAAGGTCGTGTGGTTGACCGCCTGGACAAATTGTTACCCTCCGTTGAATTATGGTAATTGCAGGTGTCGTAAATTATAATCCATTCATGGTTACTTCCAACTTTTCTGAAGCCCTGTTAAAGTTCTACTTCCAGTGTATTCCAACGCCTCATGTAAACAAAGCTTAGCAGAGTCTAGAAAATTACAACAAATGGACAGCGCACCAAATTTGTGCACACTCAGTGTAATAATATTTGCATAAGAACTATTTCTTACTAGGGGTTACCAACACACCTATTTTCTCACTGATTTTTATTTTCATTAATTATAAATTAAATACTTCAATTTATAGACAAAATATAAGTAAATGTTCTGTTTATCCAAAAATAAGGTACTTTTGTGTTAACAGAAATATAAAATGCTTGTGATACATGGCATAATTTGTAAATAACCCAACACGTCATACATGGGGTGATTTTTCAGGGGGCTGTTTCAAAAAGTGTGAAGAAACTACGAATAGACTATAAGGGGAATTTGGCTCCCCTAATGCCTTAATTACTGTGCTTTATTGTTGCAGGGCTATTAATGGTTGACCTGCATGCCTGATACAACTGTACAATAACTTGAAACATGTTAACGAAGTTAAGATTTCAACACTGGCTAGTAGACGTAATATCTGGATGCGGGTTACTGGGGTCTTGTACCCCTAGTTGCCAACAGACGATGCTTGAAACAAGAAACAGAGTAGTTTAGACACTATATTTCTTGCACTGATTACATCTTGTTTCACGCAGCCAATGAAGTAAAGACAATTTAAATAGCTCCCGGCCTGAGGCTTCACTGCAAAAACACGGAGTTGCGTACGTGAAATTTGCATAAAAACCAGGGAAGGTGATGTGGCTCCTTCAGGCACTAAAACGAAGAGGTACCATAAACTTAACTTCTATTGCAATTAAAATGATCAATCATAAAAGGAATTAGGTGCCCGGAGCGCATTGATGCGTGCCAGCCTCTGTGAACCGTAAGTTCTTAGTGATCGGGCTCTTGGTGTATGGCTACATGAGGCACGCCAGCGACGTGCCAAAACTAATGCACGTGCTCAAATGACACATCAGACATGAACACATAATGTCTTAAAAATGCACAAAATTTGGCAATACCACTGTGATAGAATATAATACAATAATAATAATAAATTAATATTGTGTGATGTAACAAAGTGAAATTGAAATTAGCTCTATGCAGCTGAAAATTATTTCAAAAGTGATCGTGAAGCAGTGAAGAGCATATCTGGTTCACAAAGCACATCCTTTAGTTCTTTGCATAATTATTTTGTTGAAATTAATTTTGCACCATGCAAAAATTGTCACAACATATTTTTCATATGCCTCCATTTGCATGCACACAAATTTTTCATACCCCTTGCTGGGTGGGTCCAACCTGCCAGGAGGGGTGTGAGACAGACTTATAACATCACGCTACTCACACTTTGCACACTATGTGGTGCACTCACACTACACTAGTGAAGGTGTTTGAGGTGGAGTTGGGTGCACGGCTTGACAGGCGGTCTGGAGGGCAGGACGTCATCCTGTGTCGATTTATGGAAATTATGTGTAGAATATTTAGCGTAAGAATCTTTATGATTAGGGAACAATGTCATTGCCATCATGAGGTTGCAGTCGGATGTCTGACAATGAGCCGGGAACAGAATTTTCCTGTGATTAAACAGCACAACAGATGGAATTTTTAAGTGCTTCAAGTTCATTTGTTTAAGTAATATCAGTTTCTGCATAATCAATTTTTATTAAATCAAGTAAACTGCCATAACCTCTTGCACACCACCAACCCAAACTTTCTGGCATTTACTTTGGTCTACCAAGGAGACAGTAGTCTTATGAAATTTGGTAGAATGAGATTTCATTAAGCTGTTGGTTATATTTTCCACACATGGAAATACGGTTGATAGATGTCGACTCAAATTTGTAGTATTAATATTACCCTGACAAGGAGACAGTTACCTATTGTTATACAGTTTTTTATCTGCTATCTTTTAAAATATATTACTGTAATATTGCAAGGGCTGACATCGGCCTATAATGGTCTTACAAGGAGGCATTTGCTCTTGTACTTTTGGTGATGTATGTCCACATCATTAAAAGATAGTGAATTAGTGTCATTAAGATAGTGGCTAGCTAATATTGTAGGGAAAACATTTGACTGATGTTGTTCCAGAATAAATAGTATGATTTTGCAGATGTATTAGGTGAGAGTTCTGTATCTGCTCAGCATATGTTTGGTGATATTTATTGATTTGGTGTCTTGAAATTGAAATGGGGCAGATGTTTTGTTATATTGACTTATGTTATAGGTAAAAAAAATAAAACATATTTCAGTTTATGGCATTGTTTCGTCTGGACACCACTTGCCAATATTTTGTTTATTATCAAGTCAAAGTTTGCAGACAAGTTTGTTTGTCCAAAATAAAGACATGGTCAAGAATGTGTGAAAATTAGGCTGGCCATAATTCGTTGACTCAAAACGGGACATCCATGTGACTTTAACTGGTAGGGGGAAAGGCGGAAAGGGTACATTTTCACGAGAATCTATTAATAGTTCTTAACTTGTAGCCTCTTTTAAGAAATGGAAAGTGTAGAGCAAAATAAAACACCCTTACCCTTTTCATTCACCATTTTAATTTAGTTATATTGTTATTTTAAGTAATTATAAACAATTATATGTTGAAATAACATGAAATAGAAACAATAAGGTGCATTTATAAATCACTAGCAATTAAAAGTTGGTAAACAAAAAAAAAATGATTCAAAAACAAGAAAAATACTAAATGTATATAAAACTCAAATGTCTATTGTTTTCAATGTTTTTAAGTAGGTTTTGAAGGTCTCACATTAGATGAAGACTGAAGACATGAAGCTGAGGACGTCTTGTCATGCCAGAACTATTTTTGAAAACTGCTCATCTTCTTTAAAATTTGCTTGTTTTTCTATAACATTTGATAAAACTCTTCACATTTGTGTTAAGTTCACATTAACCATCAACATTGTACTTAGTGTTCATACTTCAAGATGAGATTTTTCTGTTGACCATATTGTTAATTATTGAAAATAGTCATTCCATTGGTGTTGATGTGCCAAGTAGATGCATAGCGAATTCAATAACTTTAAGAATAACATCATAGTGAATGTCCTGTCTACTCAACATATGGAAAACTTATTTCTATCTGTCTCCAACTAGACCTTGTTTCTTTTCTTTAATAACCCAATTTCACTTGGGTTAGTTTTCAGAAACAATTTCTTCCACACTCTGCCACTGGTCAAAGAGATTGGTTTGTTTGCTCAGGTTTTCAATATATTCGGTTCACGACGGGAAGGAACTTTTGAAAATCACCCTATGAAAAAACACTCTAGCCGTTAGCGACATGCATATAACATTACAAACAGCGGCTAGCGCGGATACGGTTATGCCGTTAGGTTGCCAGCACAAAGAGAGGAAATAGTTCCAATGTTTTAACGTAATTGTTAATTTATCGCTTACAAATGGGTGTCGAAAAGACTTTTATCTTATTACGCCAATTATTAATGATGTGATGCTAACGTATTTAGATTTCAACGTTTCTTGCATAGTCACATGATCACGCTCAAGGTGAAAGTAACGCGGCCATTTGTTTACTAACCTTCGTTCCTTGTGTTGTTGCCGAGGCGTGGTTGACACACATGCCAGAGAATTTGTGCGATTATCTTGTTCTATAATAATTCATTTATTTGTCTTGTTTTACTAATATTCACTCTTTATTATTTGGTTTTTAATAACATATGATTTTAATTTGTGCTCACTTTCTCGTTGTACTGATTCCTTTTGTTTTTTATGTGTTTTGTGCACGTGTCTTCCTTTGCCACTCTAGTCTAACATTGCAGTATTTGCACATAAGAATTGTTTTCACATTGTCAAAGACGTAGAATCCTTCACTCGCAAACTCTGCCGTCCTGTCGAAAACTGTCACAACAATTTTTAAATAACGTTTTACAATTGCGCGAAACATCCGACTCAGTCTACCACCACGCCATTTTAACGTCTGTAGCAATTTTGATCAACACTGATGATCTTGCCTTCGATGTACTGGAATTTATCGAGAGTCACTAACAATAAATTGTAAATAGACAACAACTATCGATTCATCAAAATACTCACATTTTGGGTTTATAGAATGAAATGTTTTTCGCTGGCATCGCATGTTCTTTTGTGTGAAATTCTCAAGATTAAAAACTTTACGCTTGTGGAATATCCATTAATAATATATACATGACTTTTATAATGGGTACGTGCATGTACGAACACATGTACGCACACAGTGAAATGTAAACATTGCATGTAAACATTGCCATGTGACTGCCACATGGCAATGTTTGTTTACCCTTTGGCAGAAGGATACAAAATGGGCTTGAAAGTAGATCTTTAGCAGGGCTTCAAGAAAGTCTCTTCCAGTCGTGAACCGACTATAGTCTGTTTTATCTGGTTGGTTGAAAATGAAAATATGCTACTTTGAATATCATTCCATGATGATATTGTCTGCAGTAAAACCCACTGCAGATTTTGGACCTCACCACCACTTCCCAAATTTGAAGATAGTCAACATTGATTTTGTAAAAGCTATTCACTATAACAGTAAAATCCTATTCAGTTATTTCCCTACTATCTTGTAAAATAACAGATTTTTCTTCCATCATGGTAGAAATAAATTGCTCGTTCCATTTCCATATTCCAACAATCTAGCAAATTTAAAATCAGGAAATTCACAGAATTCCTTTAAATGTTCCATTCGTACTGTGTAAATATGAAAGTACCCACATACTTTCACAGCAAAGCTCTCAATGTCAAAGGGGAGGTCACTGATTAATTCCGCAAGCATGGTGGTTTGGATTTCTGAAGTTTCTCCTGGTAGAGTTGTAAATTTAATCAGGTTTTCATAAACACCAGAAAGTGGTAAAAAGTAACTAACTTGATATAACTGCAAAATATTTTTCAGCTTTACTTTTAGACATGTCTAAACTTAGAGCTATAGAGTTACATTAATTCAGGTCCTGTTCCACTTTGTTTAAAAAAAAAGTAGTACCAAAACATTACAATGACTTCATTTTTAGTTTTGGTTGAAGAGTATTTCAGGCTCATACATTTTTTACAAGTTTATGTAAGCAGTCATTTGATCTAAAACTATGCCCATGAGCAACTGTGTGGTAAGCAAACAAACCTTGTGTTGAAATTTTTTTATTTTTATCTTTCTTAGTAAAAAAAAACACTCTAGGGTACAAGTTTTACTCATGGTATTTTTGGCATCTTTATGTTGAGCAGTGCCACTTCTCCTTCCATATGCAATAGAAAAAGCACTCTACAAGTTTTGCAAACTACATGTGATCTGTCTGCACTTGATAATGAATAAACATGTGACACACACAACTTAAAACTAAACAACTGACGATACCAAGTGCAAAACAATCTATATAACACACAACAGACAAAGCCAGACTGAGCTTTTTTCGTTTGCCTTACTGCCTGCTACCTGTAGCCATCTTGGGTGGGGTGCATTGTCCTTGAATTGTCCTTGAACTCCCCCTCGCATTTACTACTCTACTACAACTGACTCCACCTTTATCAGACCCAGACATGTTCATTTATTTACACCTGCTCTTATTAGTTAACTGTTTCACCACAACTTCAAATAAAAGAAAACAAATAAATTATTATATGAAAAATGTGATGTTTCTTTTTTTGCACTTTGCCCTGTAAAAAAATGGGGCAAATTAAAAACTGACAGGACGCTTTGAAAAGCTGATAAAAACAGAACTGTCCTTTTCAAAATGGGATATATGGCCAGCCTAGTGCAAATCTGTGTGGACTTTAAATTTTACATTTTAAGTAATGTGTGCTGTGTACCCAACGTGCCACATTATTCTAAAGAAATTTTTGTGAAATTATGTGAACACTATTTTTATATGCCAGATTATTTACTACCACATAGTTATTTCCTTCGGTAGATAGGTATATATTTTTTGTTAATAAAAACGTTTTCTTCTAATTTTTTGTATTATTGTTGCTATTGTTTTATGAACAGTTATGTGGAATTTGTGTTAAAAATTAATTTTAGAAGTAGTATTTGAAATTTATTGTAAATATTGAATTCTGAGATAGTAGTGCTTTTGTTATGAATAATGCATTTGTTCACTTTTAGCAATTCACTATTGTTCTATGTCTTTTTCGTTGGATGTGTAATTTCACGAAGATGATAAATATTGTGGCTATTTTTTTAGGGATGGGTACCTAAATTTGAAGGAATTTACATGTTTGTGTCGTGCTTTATTTCGGAATGATAAAGGAAAGATTTATACTGTAGAACCCAAGAGACTGAATGACATGTTCCAAGTTTTTGATAAAAACCAGGTAAGTTTTGCTTGTTAGGCTGTTTTATATTATAACCATTTTATAGCATTTTTTCTTGTAGAAGCCCTATACAATTTTAACTTTAGGTAGGTAATCACTTTGATACAATTTGTGCTGTATGTAGAAAAACATAACTTGCAGTTATTTGCTTATTTTAAAGTATTTGTGTTTCCTTTTAGTATATTAACTTATGTAGTGTTAAGGTTAGGCATATACATTCTTATTTCTTTAAGTTCAAATGACTTACTATAGTTTTTAATGGTTCTGGAACCTATGTGAGAGTAGGCATAAGATGGCATGTGTTGAGAGATAGGTTTAGCCCTTAAGTTTGGGAAGTGTTTTAGTGTGAACAGCACTTCCGTATTGGCTGTCTGTTGTTGCAACCATCAGATTTTCTTGTAGCATGGCTAGTTCTGGCATGACTCACCATGCAAGAAGAGGATGGTTGAAGAATGAGAATGAAATTGACTGTTTGGCACATGAGAGAGTGAAATGGTTGGATATGAATGGTCTTTGTATGTCAGTTTTTGCCAAATTATCAGGTCTTTTCCACTACCACTCTGTAACTTTGCAGCAAGTGCACTTAGTTGTGTGTGCTGAGGCGATGAGAGCATATTTGTGCTGCTCATTCTTCATCTGTCTGCTTTTTAACTTGGTGAACTGCATTTCTGTAATTGAGAGTATCATGAAGTCTGCCATTTGCATAATTGTACTGTCATCTACAAGGCTTTGTTCAGGGAAACATACTAACTAGGCTGGCAAGTTGTAAAGGATGGCTAGGGTTAGCCCTGAATAAATGCAGCGTCTATAGCCATAGACATATCCTAGGACTTAATCCATGTCACTGCAGAGGTAGCAATCACTGGTGAGGGTAATGGACAGACTGATACAGATGATGCTGGCTTTGGTGGTGTGCAAATGAATGAAGGTAAAATGCACGTACTGTATTGTCTGCAGAAATGTGGGTTTTCCTAAAAGTTTTGGATGGGAAAATTTTTCTAACTCGAAATGGATTGAGGATTTGGTGGAACAAGTTGTTATGAATTTAACTTTAAAACAATTCATACCTGAAAGGGGTTATGGGCATAGCTAAATAATAGGTCATGATTAGATAGAGCACAGCAGTATAAGATGGAGTATATTAAACATACGGATTATGCAATAACTGTTTACGTGACTATTGATCGGGGGGAGCTTAAACGGAACACCAAGATGCTAATTAATTGTATTAAGTATTATTAACTCACACCATTAATATTACAATTTAATTGGAAAGTCCCCACCTTGTTCATGTTGCCAGAGGCTGATTCTAGGAGGCAGTTAACGACGGCCGGACATACCCATATTCAGTGGTCTTCTCGTTCCAGTGGCCCGATGACAAAAGACGCCGCTCCCGGTGTTACGCTGGCTTATATTGGGCGAGTTGTTTTAATATTTTCGGCCCCGTTTACTGGCCGGTGGAGGGGGTTTATGCAATTGTTTTTCGTAAGGTGTTATTGCAATCATGCTCGTGCCTTGGCTCAATGTTTGAAGGTGTGATTAGGCAGGCCGTCCAGCTAAGGCCTGATCACTTTATAACATCTACCCCAATGTTCACTAGCGAGATGCCCTCATCTCACCCTTGAACCCTTGGGGGTAGTGGATGATAATATAAGGGACTGTCAATTACTTTTGTGCAGTTCTCAGGCAAGGTGGGCCGAACAAACGCTGTGCTGCAGTGGCCTTGTGGGCCTTGAACTTGTATTTCCGCTGGGGTGTGCAAAGTGTCTTCCACGCGAAAGCGCGGCACACCACTCCTGGTGGGACTGAACGCGTCAGTCTTTCTTGAGGTTGCGAGTTCCTAAGTACTATGTGGTGTGGATCTTTTGATACATTAATTGTTGTAAAGAATGAAACAGAAATACAACGTAAAACATTGGTCATTATAGCAAAAAATAATAATCTAAACTTAAAAGAATTTGAATTGTTAATATTAACTGCTCTCCCCGTTACAACAATTATTGGTTTTTGTTTGTACAGAAAATACACTTGCTGAAAATAAGTACATGTTAGAACACTGACAAAAATAGTGATGTGATAGGAGAATGTTACATACTAAAATGGTACGTGACATCACGGTGGTAGGATACTGATGGGATGGTATCAAAACGTAGAATATTATTTAATTAATAATTGGAACTTCCATAAATTTCAAAAAGAAAAGAAATGTTACTGCTGCTTTTCTACGTTTCAATACTTAAGAGGGAAATGGAAAGCATACTTAAAGTAACATATACACAAGTATTTAAATATAACAAAACAAAATGTTGAAGTAATAAATGTTACTTATTATACAAGAAATATGTGTCAATAACAGATAATAATATCTATTGAATGTAGTAAATTTGTACAAATAGTTTGTTTTCTATAAAAATTTAAATCTTAAATTACAGTGATAAGAAAGTCATTACTTTTTCTTTAAAGACTAGATAATTTAAATGACCACAATTCAATAAAGTTTTACAAATGAGACGTCTCTATTTTATGATGGAAACTCTTATAATGTATTCATAGAAGTTGTTAGTTGAGTAGGTACATTTTAAAAATTAATTTTTTTTCTAGTCGCAAACATTGGAATATGATTTTTTTTTTCCCCAAATTCGTTTCAATCGTAAAACTAATTTAAATTTTTTTTATACATTATAATTCACAAACCGTTGATTTTGGAAGCCTCCTATTAGCAATCACTAATTTTTTTTTTTNCCCCAAATTCGTTTCAATCGTAAAACTAATTTGAATTTTTTTTATACATTATAATTCACAAACCGTTGATTTTGGAGGCCTCCTATTAGCAATCACTAATTTTTTTTTTTGTTATGCAATCATAAACTTTTTTAAGTAAAGTTTGTTATGTAAGTGTTATTGTTATCTGCAGGGTGCTTGTGAGTGGTGTATCTAAAATATGGAAACCACTGGTTACCTGTAAATATTTTAACGAACGACTTATGAGCTGGGTTATGTGGAAATGCTAATGCTGTAGTATGAATGTGCGCGACTCGACAACGTTTCTGCATGTGACGTCAGAACAGGTGTCCTGCTGCCACTGCTATCGTGGACATTGCTTGTGCCGCCCTCTGGAGGGACTTGGGATAAGAGGGTGTGACGTCACTGCTGGTTGCTGCTGTTCATGACGTGCGGTACCGTTGTTCTGAAACTTGCAAGGAAATGTATTAACAGAATGCCTTCACAGCTTGTCGAAACATCTTACATAACATTTTTACTTTAAATAAATAAGAGGACCCCAATAGTTTATGCAGATTATAATTATTTAAAATTAAATTGTGAATTTAATTCTGGTTTTATTATATTTATGGTTGTATTATATTTCTGGGTGTGTCCTACCTTGGAAGCATTTGTATTTAAACATGAGTTAAAGCTCATTTATTTCTAATCTGTCTTTGTCAATTGTTCTCTTGGACGGTATATGAATACTAACTTATGTTACAATTTTATAGTTACGTTACTGTGTTTGATCCGGTTTTTAGATAATTTCTACAAATGTGGACGGTTATTCTAGTACCTATTTTCATACAATTTTTTTTTCTCTGAAAATAATAATTTATTGTAGTTAGCTATGTGCGCGGGTAAAGCTCTTAATTATTAAAATGTTAATAAGTAAGCTGGACACCAACACATAGTATAAGTAGAACATAATGATATTGATTATTAAAAAGTTAAGATAGTAATAAATAGGAGAAGAACATATAGCTAAAGAATAACTATTATAGTACTTCCACACACAAATAAAATATGATCAGTGCCAAAAGGGACATGAACACATAGTATAAGTAGAATATAATGACACTGATTATGCAAATAGAATATAATATAGAGGACAGGAACACATAAATAATTAAGTAGGTACTAATTACAATTCTACTTCCACACAAAGGGATAGCATAAGGGGATTAGGGAAATCTGCACTCAATGACTTACACTAGGGAGGTCAAAAGCGAAAGTACCCTTGTATACTTTCAAAGTACTGTGTAGGATAAAAAGGACCCACAGCAAAAGTACAACATATCCAGATTGCGCCCCTACTGCCTGAACTCTTTCAAGGCCAGTAGAGAAAACAGGCCCCTCTGGTCGGGTCACCACTTCACCAGAGGCGCAAAGATTACTCCACATCTCACGCGAAACGTAAAGTTTGATCTCCTGGGTAAGGCTTCACTCTACTGGGGCAGATGCGGGCAGAAAAGGGTCAGCATTAGCATAATTCCCATTTCGTAAAATACCCTTCACATCTCATTCCAGCTTCCATCTCACATCAGGTTTAGCAGTCTGCATATCCACTTCAGGACTGGCGTACATTTCAGCACATCCGAAAGCCCCGGGTAATGGGCTAAGTCAGTGAATGACAGAACTGGTTAGCTCCGACGGGATTCTTTCTGCCCCATGTCTGTATGGCAATGGATCTTGGTAAGTGTATGAGAATATTGGGAGTATGAGGAACTTAAATCTAGAACAGTAAACTTAAGTTTTAAAGTGGGTGTGGGGAAATAAAATTTTGAGGCCCACGCTAGCACCCTGTTTTGCAAATACTGCGGCACTCGAGCCATGGGAAGTGCTGATGTGGGGAATGTGTTGCCTTGGCACCTTGCAACTGGGTCGCGTCGCCTGGTATGTAGCTGCGATGTCTCGTCCTTCCATATGCCAACTAATAACACTGTCATTCCTTATTTCTATGCATGTTATGAGAAGTTTCTTAAATATACAGTATGTAAACTAAAGGAAAAGTATCGTAAATTTATTATTTTTCTTTACTTTATCTGTGCACAGCAATATTTAACTACGTACAATACGATGTACTGCATGGAATTTGTTAAATTAGCTCTCCAGTTGAAAGTTAATTTATTGAAAATGCTCACTGGATTATGAATTTACTATCACAATAATAGTTGCATTCCAAATAACTACATCCAGCGCACACAGGTAATTTATATCTTAATTAAAATTTATAGAATGGTGTTGCTGAGGTAAATTGTTTACAAGTGTATATACGTAACTATGGACTTGCGGTTCACACTGAAATTCTTTAAATTTTAATAACGTTTGTTATTTACGTTTCAAATATTTGCTTTGTATGTTTAGATATTGGGCCGTAAAAGGTAAATTATTATTTAAACCTAATACATTTTAAAGTAGATATTATGACATTATTTAATTATACTGCTACTTAAAAGCTAAAAATTTTAATGTTAAAAGTGGACATGGCTGAAATTTTGCTATTATTAATATGGAAATTAGCGTGGGTGGGTGGGGAATTTATTGAAATGGGGGTGGATGGTAGGGAAGCTGATGCAAGGCAGCAAGAGGGTAGGGAGGAATCAAGCCTCAACCATTGTTATGAATTTGCTTTTATTTACAATTCATACCTGAAAGGGGTTATGGCATAGATAAAATGAGTCATAATTAGGTAGAGCACAGCAGTATAAGATGGAGTTTATTGAATATAAGGATTATACAATAACTATTTACATGACTATTGATCGAGGGAGCTTAAATTGAACACCAAGATGCTAACTAATTGTATTAAGTATTATTACCTCATGCCGTTGATATTACAATTTAATTGGAAAGTCCCCACCTTGTTCATGTTGCCGGAGATGGTTAACGATGGCCGGACACCCATCTTCAGTGGTCTTCTCGTTCCAGTGGCCCAACGACAATAGATGCCGCTCCCGGTGTTACGCTGGCCTATATCGGGCGCGCTGTTTTAATATTTTCGGTCCCATTTACTGGCCGGGGGAAAGGGTTTCTGCAACTGTCTTTCGCAAGGTGTTTTTGCAATCTTGCTCGTGCCCTGGTTCAATGTTTGAAGGTGTGATTAGGCAGGCCGTTTAGCTAAGGCCTGATCACTTCATAACAAAGTGTACAGTTTACACATACGTATTTCATAAACAATGAAAATTTTTCAACCAAGCAAATCATAAATCAATCATGGTTTATGAGATTTAACAAGCAAAACATAAAAAAAGAAAATTTGAATGGTAGATTTTAAATAATATTGTTATGATTCCTGAAAGACAATATGCTTGAAAAGTCATTAAATGCCCAGTTAAAAATGTTTCCTAGTCTAATACATGTATAATTCCTGGCAGGTTTCACTACATACTTGGATTAATAATTTTTAGCAACTCAAATTACACTACACAACACAGTGCATTGCAATTGTGCAAAAAATGTAGTTAGTCTTCACTCTTGCTACCACTGTTGGTTGTGTCCATGTCCTGTCAAGTTGTGCAATATCCCTTCCACCATGTAAGTGGAGAAATATTCTCCGCTTCCCACTAAATGTCGTCTTGACTCCACAAAGTATGTTTGGCACGGTATTCTGTCAAGTCTATCATCACAGCTACTTCACCAATGTTTGGAATGTTTCTTGCAACGTCCATGATTGTATCAAGTGCAGCAAGTAATTCATTTTCTGACAAATGTTGCCCAAAATATTTAGGATCCAAAAGATGTGCTAAGTGAATTGGATAAGAGTAAAACTCAAATCTATGGTTCAAAATAGTTTTTACCTTTTCTTCTTCTTTTTTGGTGAGATGAGGAAGGTACCAGCTCAAGGACATCTTCATGAAGTTTCTTTAATATCTTTAACATCTGAAAGAGTAGGTGTGTTTCCTTAAAGTTTTTTTATTGCTACTGTATTGGTAGTAACAGGTCAAATGCTGATTGAACATACATCCAGAACACATCACTGTCAAGAATCTGGTTACAAATGTTTTTAGTAATAATGTGTGATAATAATATGTGATGATAAATATGTGATATAACAATAATAAGGTAATTATCCAGAGTAGCTGCTTTTCTGTAAAAAAAAAAAAAAAACACACCCAGAAAAGTGGTGTATTTCCACTCTACTAATTATGCAGAACACGAATATACTAGGGGCATTAACGTCCGACTAATTTCATAATATGTGTCTACGATGGGTGAATCACTATTTTACATTTTTAAACTAACCTCGGATAGTTGGGTTTTAAACTAACCTAGGATTGTAGAGTTTTAAACTAACATATGAATTTAGTCTAATCTAGGATGTTAGGGATTTAAAGGAACCGTAAAACACACCAGAAGAATATGAATTAACTCACCTAGGTAGGCGGCAGGTAGAATTCCTCTATCCTCAGCCAATTCGACTGTTGTACACCTTACCTCACTCGACGAAACAAGTAACACCCGCCACATAGGCGAATATTACGCACAGAAGCACTCGTTCTTGCGCTCTGTTTTTCAATTGGTCGGATTCGGACGTCATAACTCGCGCCTGCAACAACACAACCACACTGTATTGCATCTGAACGACAACTGAAATTCCATGACGATAACGTCTAAAGACAGTGACAATGACGTCAATGACCCACAGCCAATAGGTGGCGGCACGATGCCGAAAATCACGGTGTCCGACGTAAACAAAGCAGCGGGCTGCTCATACTTTTAACTATTTTATTTAATACGTTCTACTTATTTTAACATTACGCCCTCCTGAATATTAACATGGTAAGCTGTGCAGAACCCATTAATTCTACTTTTGTTGGTCTAGGACGTTTCCTTCAGAAAAGCCGCTACTCTGAATAATTACCAATAATAATAATAATACTGTCACAGTGTCATCTGTAGATGCACACTGCAGACTTTGTTTTGCTTGCAGCAAACTATCTAAGCACCTAGTGGCTGAACACCATCTAGTTTCCCTTGTAAAAAAAAAAGCAAACTCTCCTTTCCTTGTTTCTCTTTCTGTATTCTCTTCAGTGTCTGATTAGCAACATGATGATTGCGGAATACTTTTACATTTGCCTTGCAGTTTGACAATGTTGTCTGAATTGTATTTGAACTGATAATGTCCTTTGCCAGAAGATTTAGCCCATGTGCAAGACAGCCAAATATTACTAAGTGGGGATACTTTCCTTTTAAAAGTTGCCAAGCAGCTTTCATGTTGCTTGCATTGTTGGTTACAAGAGATTGAACTTTAGAGGGACCAGCTCTATCAAGTTCTACACTCAATAGGTTGGCTATGTATTCTCCTGAATGACTATTAGATTTTGTAGCAATAGCTTTCAGGAATATTGGTTCAGGTGTAGCAAACATTATGTTCATCAAAGGGTTTCCTTGTACATCAATCCATCCATTTGAGATCGGTGTCATTGATTCTGCTTGGCCAATCTTTTGAACGACTAATTCTTGAAACGATCTAAAAGGGAATGTGATAAGCGGTAATGTGATGGTAATTTGAATGATGGGCGAATGTGTTTGTAATGATCCTTCCAATACTTTTTTCAGTTATGGAAAGAGGAGAAACACTTGCAAATATAGCACGTAGTAGTGTCTACTTTGCTTTTCCTTGTTCTTCTGTTGACATTTTATCCAGAAAATTTGCTAAAATCAATGATTGTTTTGAACTGCAACCTGAAGCGGATGAATGTTGCGTTAACCTTGATGAACTCTCCTTCAACCAGGTGACTCTTAAGGTTTTTACTATTACTCAAATTTTCTTTAATTTCAAAGGGGTTGTTTTAAATGTTCAGTGATTAAATTGCTACCACTGAATATCTGAAGCATCCAACTGAAAAAGGGGGGTATTTAAATACTATTTTATGTGTCACAAAGTCACCCTACATTTGTCACAAAGTGACTCCCGCTTACGGTACTATACTGCCTGTTCCTGACAGTTAAGTGAGATTCAACTGTTATTTTGTAAGTTGCTGTTCATGAATGGTAGAAAGGGGATCTAGGGGTTCCTCCTTGTCTCTCAACAAGTTACTTGTATAATAAATTTATATAATTTTATTGGTGATGTCATGATACCAATTTATCTCCATTCTCAATACCGATTCTGATGCTATTCTCAATTTCAAAAATCGCAATGCCTTTTATTAGTTGCAGTATAAGGCCCTACACAATATATTAAAAATAACTCACCAAAAGTGAATCAGTGGTATTATTAATATTACTACTATTTTATGGATGCACAATCATTGGGAACATATTAAATAAAAATGTTCAGATATGGCATAATAAGCATCTTAAGCAATAAATCTTTATTTCAAAATTAATTATTTAACTTATTTAAAGGTAGAAAAACAGAAAATGTATCAATCTAATGGTTTCT
>NQII01000089.1:74653-115632 GCA_002778355.1 Clitarchus hookeri
AGTAGAGGGCACATCCCAGCCACACAGGTGTAGCGGGATGAATGGGCTAAGGGAGGAGGGACGCAGCATGCGTCAAAACATCAATCATAGCAGAACACCACATGTGCGTTGATTCATTGTTGTCAATAAGTAAGTGGTGAACAGATAGTGTTATGTCAGCAATGCATTGAGAAGCAGTCACTTTTCAAAGAATGTGCATCCATTTATTGTGTTGAAACAGATTATTGCAATGTTTACTGAATACATTGATATGTGACAATTGCATCCTTAGTATTACACATCTGCCTTGCTTCCAGCCATTGTGTTTCTTCACGTGATCGCTTACTGTATCGACGAAAAGAAATCAACGCGCAGGTGCTGTTTTGCAGCGATTTTCTGTTTTCGTGCCGCTGATTGGTGCAGGCTGACTATGGCGTCGAATGTTCAGCTAACAGATGAGGTGGTGTAACGAGTGCGTACATGGCATGTGACTCGGCTACACAAGAGACAATTATTTTACAGCAGAGGAGATGTTTTGTTAGAGGGGTAGTATTGTGTGCAGGTTGCATAGATACGCGAAAACAGGCATGGGCGACTCACCCGGTGTATAGTTTAATGAGTTAGGTATAAATTTTTGTAGTTCTGTTACGACGTAAGTTGTAGTTTTAGACTCACAAATGCAAAATAATTTTGCTTGTGTTGTTTTGGCCAACACAAGCAACCAGTATGAAATGATTACAGATTTGTACTTCTTAAATTATCAGTAATATTTTTCATTCAGTATTTTTTTTNAAGCAACCAGTATGAAATGATTACAGATTTGTACTTCTTAAATTATCAGTAATATTTTTCATTCAGTATTTTTTTTAAAATTTTTTTTTTTTTTAGGATGGTTACATAGACAGAAAAGAGTTTCAGTTCTGTTGGAACAACTGGATCAAAAAGGTACGTAAAATTTGGGCAAAATCTTAGTTGAAGTCTTTGTGCATGTGTATACAGTATGTATATATTATTTATACACACAAATGTACATACAGTAATATGGATTCATGCACCACACAAAGGCGTACTTGGGAAAGTTAACAAAATAGTCTAACTGATTATAGTTNAAGCAACCAGTATGAAATGATTACAGATTTGTACTTCTTAAATTATCAGTAATATTTTTCATTCAGTATTTTTTTAAAAATTTTTTTTTTTTTTAGGATGGTTACATAGACAGACAAGAGTTTCAGTTCTGTTGGAACAACTGGATCAAAAAGGTACGTAAAATTTGGGCAAAATCTTAGTTGAAGTCTTTGTGCATGTGTATACAGTATGTATATATTATTTATACACACAAATGTACCTACAGTAATATGGATTCATGCACCACACAAAGGCGTACTTGGGAAAGTTAACAAAATAGTCTAACTGATTATAGTTAAGTTAGTCAGAGAAAATTAACTGATTAAAGTTAGAAGTTAAAATCCTTGCAAATTAACTGATTAAAGTTTAAGTTAAAACTAAATTAACTTATTAAAGTTTAAAGTTAAAGAACCACAAAAATGTTTACAGTTAAAATGAAGTTTCAAAAAGATTTTTCGTCAATGTTTATTTAATTATGTATGTTTGGTGCACATAAAATATATTTAAAAGTCAAATTGTGTGTGTTCCCTTTAGTTTGACCTGTTCAAAAAATGATGCAATGCCTGGCCTGATAATTTTAATTAATACTATGAATGAACAATCTACAAAACCCATTTTAAATGAAACTTTTAAAATAAACTCTCATAACACAACTTAGTATTAATCCAGACCAGTACAGTAACTACAAAAACAATAGAACTGCGCATATTGTGCAAGGACTATCAACTGTGCTATTTGCATAGCAAGAGATTGTATTGATAGATCGCAACATTGGCGCCTAGCCTACCACACAGCCATATGTGACTAGCGATGATCTGTGACTCAGTACATATGTAACAGATGGTGTCAATGTGTCAATCTGTATATTGTGGTGTGTAACTCGTTGGTTATAAAATATGTTGTGTGTTAATAGCATTTGCTTTATATTTCGTTGTCATCTTCGGCCTCCAGGCAATTTCAAAGTTAACTAGCGTTAGTTTGAATCATTAACCAGACATTTTAACAATTAAAATTTAAAAGTTAATCAGTTTTAAAATTAATTAATAAGTTAAAAATTTTCATTTAAATAATTAATTTAAATCTTCAATTTTTTTAATTGTTAATCCCAAGTATGCACATGCACATACACACACCTCTTTTTGCATGCTTTATGATCAAATGCATTTACCTGTCCATTTCACAAGGTGTTTTTGACAAAGTAAATGATTAATTTAGAGAAATATGCAACCTACATAGTTGTGTACATAAACACATGAAGTTTACTACATTTCAATGTTAAAATCATATAGATGGTGTTTTGCAGAAAGGGAATTATAAAAAAATTCTAAATTTTTGTTTATTTACGTATTTATTTGTACAAAGCTGTGTTGCATTTAAGTGTAAAAACAGCACTTTCAGAAATCTGTCATGGTATTCAAGTAGGCAAGTGCTCTACAAAAAAGCTTTTTAAAAGGAGATTTTTACAACTTCTGAAGGGAAAAATGGCATTGCCTCAGTACATCACAAGTGACTATTCCTGCATGTCATTGTAAGTACATTTGTTGGCTTACTACTGCTGTTTTGTACATAATATGATAACCAAAAAAAGGCATGTCAAGTTTTTATAGTCCAGGCTATGCTTGTGTGAAGGACCCGTTGACAAGACCCCTACTGCCTAGCAGCAGTGATGGAAGTGTACCATGCGAGAAGTTGGTTGCTAGGCATGACTATAGCGATGGAAGTCAAGAGTCACATACTCTCAATAGGTCGAAGCATGTATTGATCAAGTACTGGGTTTGGGAACACCATGGCAGTCACGGCACACCCAGCACGTAGATAGGATTCCCCAAGCTATTCTCCCCTTCACTTCTGACCCTGTGCAGGCAGGTATAAATTAGGGTGAGCCACATTAAGCACCGTGCTAACGTATTTTATAATAAATATGCGTCTTCTTTTAAAAATATATATCAAGTCTCCCATTTTTTTGCAGTTTGTGCTCCATTCAAGGAAAACAATTTTTTCTATTTCAATTAGACTAGACCACTTGCATTTCTTTGACTTTATCATTTACAAGTGCTTTATGTATATATGTGTTTGCGAGACTGTGTTCGAAAATTCATTGGTTGATATTCTGGTGCACATACACCAGATCCACCAACATTACAGGCCAGCCGGTGGATACATAGATTCAACCGAATGTCTAGTGTACATCGCTGGATGTACTGGTGAATTTTTAAAATGCAGATTCTCTACCTGGGCTTTTACAGTATCTTTGGTTTTAGTTGTATTTGTTATGTACTGTATACGAGTTGTGTTTTGTGTAGTGAATGTTTTCTTTTCAGTCACTTGTGTTAGCCTGTTTGGTGTATCTATGACAGGGGAACCACTATAATTTTATATGCTAGATAATGTCATGAGCAATGAAAAAATTTTAACTGTGTTGTGAAGTTAACGTTGGTACATTACATGAGGAAGAAGAGAAATATAAGTACCTACTGATGTTATTGTCAACTTGACTAAGATAGAATTTGACAGTTCTAACTACTCTATTCCAGAATCTAGACTGGTTGTGATTGACAATTTTACATACCAAATCCTGAAAAAAAATGTTTATTTTTTGAATAGGGTAAATCATGGTAAATGTGCTAATAAAATCACAGATTCTATAATTTTTTGTGTTTGATTGATTAAACTTAAAGGGAACTAAAGATAATCACTGGACCCTAATGTACCAAATGCCTCAAGCAACAAAGATTTTCTACATAACTTATAATGAGCTGCAAACTGAAGTTTACATAAATCATAGTATCCGTAGGTACTTACACCAAATTTTTCCCCAAGTATTAAGTAGCGAGTGACTGTCAGTGTGGTTTTCTTAAATACATGTATGTACCAAAAAACACATGTTCTGAAAAACTGTATCTACGAAAAAAATTTTTGTGGTTCCAGCAAAATGCCTATATAAATAATGTTAAAATTATCTACTTTTATTGTTATTTAATATATCATTGATCAAAAAATCTTTGGATCCAGTCACTTAAGATTTCACGCAATGATAATTTGTATATGAAGCATTAAATCAAACTGATTGTGTGATCTCAATTCTTAACGATACTCTGGTATCCCGTTGAAATGCACCGCACCACAGAGTGGTGAAGTGCTCCACCGAGTCTGACCTCTAACAAGGTCACTGCAATCGTGGAGTATGCAACGGTAATCCATTATGGCACTGTGCCATTCTAACATATTCAATCCTGGATTGCAGACATTTTATCAATATTATTAGTTACTCAAAATAGTTGTACCTATCATCAATGTAGTATTTCAAAGCAAATGGTTTCGCCTGAAAATACTATATAATAAATTTTAATCAATAATTATTTTCAAAGATGTTTTCTTTTCAGTTTAAAAGACTATTTTCTTATAAAGTTTGTGTTTAATCATCTCTGGCTTAAAACCAACATGATTTGTAAACAAAATATTAATTTAACCCAATAGGCAGCATCTTCAGAATAAAATGATANAAGAAGTATATACTCTACCTCCCTTTGTCGCCAAAAATTGTTTGAACATTAAGCAACTCCTAGGTATTACCAAGCATTAAGTTCATTTTTTAAGTGGTTTTGTGGTGAGATGGAGATCAGAAGATTTATGTTAATTTATTTCAATAGATACATGTCTTCTGAATAAACACATATAGTCAAAGGGAATATTTGACACTTTTGTGTTTTTAAATAATGTGTATGCACAGAGCGCCGCTTAACTCGTGACGGGTGCAAATGTACGAGAAAATCAGAGACTGTGGTAAAGAAAGACATTTTAATCACCTTATTATCTCTGTCTCAAAATCACACCTTTTTTGAAGGGAAATAATATTAATCACTTTCAAAGGCAGACATTTGCCATGCAAGTACGACATGATGTGAAGTGTAGATATGCAGCCTGGATTGAGAGTACCTATGCTTAGGCTGTCCTCAGCGATACTCGGCAGAGCCTAGCTGTGACCTCGTTTCTCCCCCTTACATGGCTGGTGGGGTGGGAGCTAATTGCCTAGCAAACAGCATGACATCCCCGCGCCCTCCTAATTGCCGATGAGTTTAAAGAGAAAGGAGCCTGTTAGGGGTAGTGTGTTTCACTTCTGCCGATGATACTTCCCCTTCTCTGTCTTGCCTACCATGCGCACACTGCCCAACCGAAAACCTCTCCGTATGCTCTCAGCTGATGTTCAAAATTCACCTTGCATTCGTTGTCATATAATTTTATTTTTCTGAGGGTTTGAAAGTTTGGGGTTGGCTTGGTTGGCTTGCATTCCACGTTGACTTATAATCAATTATATATTGTACTTTGTGGTGTTATATTCTTTATTTATGTGAGTTGAGGTGAATTTTTTTAAAATTTTATTTGCAGTAATATTACTTTTTTTTTTTAATTCCCACTTTTAGTGTGTTTATTAGCTAAAATTTGCTTACAGATAATGTACAGTTCTCATTATACTGAACATGAAGTTTGATAAGGTTGTAAGTTGTATTTTATTGATGGACATGTAAGTTCCTCATCTACTGAAACCTTGGATGTATGGACATTTTTGACAGTCCCCTGAAAAACAGGAGATAGAGAATCCAAAGTAGACATATATTTCATTACAGTACAAGCCACTTAACAAACCTTAAAAACAAGAACAAACAGTGTTTTATAATTAGAAAAAGATATTGGCGGACAAAGAAAGGGCGATTTCAATGCATTTGAGGTGTAGTATATTATTAAATGCAAAGAGTTTGGCCATGCTAAGCCTTTATTCACGTGCTAAGATAAAATAATGCTGCTAAGTTACATGTCCAAATAATTTGCATAGAAATAAATTCTTCCTGCAGACCAAAGTAAAAAAAAGTAGTGTGGTCTTATTTTCAAGATTGTCCTATATTCAGAGAACTATAATTTTTCCAGAAAAACAATTTGATAATACAACCTGTATTTAAGAAATGATGTTACAAATTATGGAAATGTTAATACCTATTGAAATAATAAAAACCTTTTTAAGATTAAATCTTGTAATGCAGTGTTATAAACTTCAAGTAATACTAAAGTACAGACATTGAAATCACTTGATAATTCTTCCAGTATCACAGTGATTGTGTAGATGATACTGATTTTGCACCAAGTGACAGTTTTATTGGTGTGGAGACAACAAGGAAGTTCAGAAAAATTTTTATGCTGTGTATGAGGAAGGGGTAGAAGTGCGATTTAATGAAGAGATTTGTGTGACTCTTAACAGAGAGGTCTTGAGAGCCAATGGGGGTGATTAAGATGAGAATGGAGCAGCACCGGAATAAAAGGGTGGGGAAATTGGAGATTCCCAAGAACACCCGCCGACCTGCGAGATCATCCTGCACAATTTCTAGAAGGGGCAGTTGGGTCTGGTGAGAAGAAGAGGAAGAAATATGTCAAAAGGACAAAGGTGAACAGTTATGTCAGACCAAACCTATGCATTGGAAAATGTTTCCCAAATGGAAGTTCTCTCTCTATATCATAGGCAAGATTGTATTTATTTTCTGGGTGGGAGTTGGATAATCCACAGAGACAAGAAGACTGGTTGTTAAATGGCATTAAACAAGCACTTGACAAGAGGTGATGGAGAAGTGATATTACAAAGAAAATTGTTTAAAAAAATATTTTCTGCTTATGAGTGGGAAAAATAAACATGCTATTAATCCTTAATTAAATCAATTAATATTNTGTGTAGAACAGTAAATTGGAGATCCCCAAGGAAACCCGCAGACTAGTGGCATTATCCGGCACAATTCCCACATGTGAAAATCCGGGAGTGACCTGGCCAGGGATTGAACCCGGTTCGCCTTGGTGGGAGGCGAGTACAGAAGAAAGATAAATGTTTTCTTTGTCTCGGGTATCTCCAGAAATGTACAAAGGACACATACTGTAAATAAATTTTTGGATCATAAAGATTACAGCACAAAAAGAACACACTACAAGCTTCCTTTTCTTATCAGGAATTTAATGGAATATTTGACTTTCTGTGTTATTTCCAACTGCAAAAACTTTTGAATTTGCTACGGGGGGNTACGTTTGGAAGTAGGCATGTAATGATTTCACAATTCATGAAAGCAAAACAAAAAATAATTATCTCTGGGGGTGAAATTGATTTTAAAAGAGAAGAAAATGAAGCACATTATGCAGTTATCTTTATGATTATTTGAGGAAAGTTGATCAAACAAGTGATGTAGTATCTCTTAGATTATGTGGCCATAGTTATGCAAAAAAAGAACCAATGTACAAAATTGTTATTTTTGTGTTATTTCATGTAGTTCAGGGAAAATAATACAAAAGAGAACCAACTGAATTAAAAAATTTTAAGTTGAAATGTGGCCTATGAACCAACCCATGTTAAAATTTTCATTCTAAACAATTGTGCAAAGAAAACCGATAGGGCTTTAGTTCCTCTTTATGAAACTAATTTCAGTTCTATAAAAATTTAAGGTAGAAAAAAATTTATAAAAAATGTGATTATATAATAGCTATTAATGTCAAAGATTTTACTGAAATCCTATTCTTCTATTAAGCATTTCATATTACATGAGTGTTGGTTTCTTCGTGCATAACCACATACTTATTGTGAAAACTATTCCTGCCAGAATAAAAATCATTTTGTTCCATATTGTCTATAACCACATTTTTTCTTGGTGTTTAGATAAAAGGAAGTGAGTATTGCCTAATCACTCGTATGTTTTTTTTATTCTGTACATGTCATTATAGAAAAGGTTGTAGGAAATAAGCTTCATGTGAATGAGTAATGTCAATTGCAAATGCTGAAATCCATAATGAGGCCAAGATCTTGCTACATTGAGTTCAAAAATCACAAAGATATGCGGTAATGGGAATGTGTAGTGAAAATAATATACCAAAATTAAAGAAAATCTTATCAGGAGAGTCCGAAGCTATATTTGCAAGATGTAAAATGAGCCCACTTCAGTACAGTGCAGTGTTATTACAAATGATCTTTCTGATTACAAACTTGAATAACACACATTTAATAACGCTCAGACACATGAAAGTAGTATCAATGGAAAGGGAAACTCAAAAAGTTTTTTTGTAGGTTCACATCATTACATCACCTGTGCTCAATGTGAGCTCTATGTGTCACGCGACACACATCGAGCCTGTAGTCCAATTCCTGCCATACATGTTGTAACATTGGATAATCCACTAATGCAATGGCCTCTGTGATGCAAACACAAAGATCCTGGATGGTAGGTGGTAAAGGTGGCCGATACGTATGTTGTTCGACAAAACCTCAGAGAAAAAATTTACAGGGTGTAAGGTTGGGTAATGTCAACGCAAATTTCGTCACTGCCAGCATGCCCAATCCATCTGTTTGGTATTCGCCTATTCAGTTCACATCTGACATCTAAGTGGAAATGGGGTGGTGCCCCATCCTGTTGAAAAATTAAACCTTGTATATCCTGTTCCAGTTGTGGAAGAAGTTATGTCTGTAACATTTGTAGGTACAAAATCCCTGTAATTGTGTTTTCGTCAAAAAAGAAAGGGCCATACACCTTTTCATGGCTGATAGCGCAAAAAACATTCAGTTTGGGAGAGTTGTGTACATGCTCCTCATAACCTTTAGGATTTTCCAGACCCCAGTTCCTGACATTGTGTTTGTGCACTTTACCCGGCGGATGGAAGGTGGCTTCATCACTGAACACCAATCATTCTGTGAAACCATCAGTTTCCATTTTGATTGGCATGTCCTCACAGAAAGACAGTCGCTTGGCTTTGTCATCCAGTTTCAGGGCCTGCAACAATTGCAGACAGTACAGATGGAACCGCAAACGTTTGCGTAAAATCTTCCACACAGTTGGTTGCGGGATGTCTAATTCTCTGCTGGCTTTGATGGTGAATTTGTGTGGACTTCGTAAAAAACTTTCTGTCACATGCTCCTCAGTTGCCTTGCTTACTAATGGATGGCCGGTTGACTTTCTCTTACAGAAGCATCCACTTGCTTTAAAGTCAGAATACCACTTACGGATAATGGGCCCATTGGGTGCATCTTCACCAAACTTCCTTCTAAAATTTAGTTAAACAGTGATAACAGACTGGCAAATGTGAAAATCCAGCACACAAAAAGCCTTCCTGTCTTTATTGGCAGCCATTTTCTCTCTTATCACCCTAGCAACGAAACCAGTAACTATGCAACAGCTTTACCAGCCACTGAAAATGTTTGAGTTTCCCTTTCCATTCATACCATTTTCATGTATCTGAGTATTGAAAAATGTGAGTTATTCAAATTTGTAATAGGAAAGATCATTTGTAGTAACACTGTAGTACTGATGTAGTATGGTAATAAATTATTCCTTGGATTCTTTAGCCCAAACATATACCATGTGGTTTTTCACTAGGTTCGCTCCTGCTGAACTGAAGTTTGATGTCTGCTGCACCCTTCAAGTACCGCATGGTTCTTTTCACAGCCACACAGTGAACCTTGCTGGGATTGCTACTGAACCTACTAGCCGAGTTTGATGCAAATACAATGTCTGATCTAGTTCCCTGATAGCTAGATGTACATTAAACTTCCAATGGCCTCTTGCTAAGGTACCTTGTTAAACTCATTGTTAGTTTCCTGTGATTGTGAAGCCATACTCTTGGACAGCCTTTAGTTAATGTTACTCAGAATAACAGCTGGATTACATTCTTCCATGTTGAACTTGACCATGATCTCCTTGATGCAGTCCTTCTGGTCAATCCAGATCTTGTCTGCCGTACAATTCCATGTGACTCTCATTCCAAAGATATACTGGATCTTTCCTAAATCCTTCATCTTGAAGCATTCTCTTGATCCAGATATAATTACATCCCTCATCTGACTGATGTTACAAAATATAAGTATGTCATCGACATAAACAGCTACATTGAGACAATATGCTAATATATGCTTTGGTATTCTTATTGAATAAGGGAGGCCAATTTCTTCCTGGACTCAATTTAACTTCTGGTTCCATACTCGACTCCCTTGTTTGGAACCATATATTGCTTTTGAAAGTTTGCAAACATACTTTTCTTCTCCTATTAATTCAAAACCCTTTGGCTGAGTCATATAGATGTGCTCTGATAAGTCACCATATAGGAAGGCCGTTACGGCATCCATGTGATGCAGGTCTAGGTCATACTTCATGGCCAATACTAAAATATGTCTTATGGACCCATGATGAACCACAGGGGCAAATGTCTCTTCATAGTCAATCACTTTTAGGGGCTACAGTGGTGTAGTGGTTAGACTACTCACCTCCCATCTAAGTGAACCGGGTTCAATTCCCAGCAGGGTTGCTCCTGGATTTTTGCATGTGGGAATCATGCCGGACAATGCCACTGATTGGTGTGTTTTCTCGAGAATCTCCCGTTTCCCCCGCCCCTTCATTCTGGTGCTGCTCCATACTCACCTCGCTTCATCCCTTGTAGCTTTCAATTCCTCCTTCTATATTTCTTTTAGTTCTTAATACCGATTTGCAGTCAATAGGCTTTTTGTCAGCCAACAAACTTGTAATCTCACGTACATAATTCTGCCTTAGCGAATCAAGCTCTTCTTTCATGGCATGCTTCCAGTGTGTACTTACTTAGCATGTCAGACCTTCCTCCAGAGCTGAGGGTCAGGGGAGTCAGTCTCGACCTTGTATGTTATGAAATCCTCCATATTCCTTGGTTTCTGATCTCTCGTGGAATGTCGTAGCTGCTGATATTGCACTTATTTGTTTTAGATGCAGGCACTTGCTGTGTATTCAGTGTCATTCGTCTCCCCTTTGTTACATATAGGATCCTCTATTGAGCAATCTCCCACTTGAACCAAGCCTTTTTGAACCTCAAAACCCTTAAATTCATTCAAACTGTTTCATGGTGTGTATTGTCTTCAACATCTGATGTGTCTTGGGTGGGAACATTCTCCATTAAGTGAAGAGATGTGGTTGGTTCAGGAGTTTCACGTACACTCTTCTTAGACCAACTGTGACCTCCTTCACTATTGATAAATACTATGTCACTACTCTTGATAACTCTTGTAGTTTTTTGTTTGTGTAGTCTATATCCTTTGGTATTTTCACAGTAGCCTACCAAAGTGCACTTTTTGCCTTTTCACTGAACCATCTACGTTTTTGTTTTGGTATGTTTGTAAAAACTTTACACCTAAAAACTTGCAGGTGTCGTCACATGTCTGGTTTACAACCGCTCCAGACTTCCTCTGATGTTTTTCCATCTAATACTCTGGATGGTGAACAATTGTGCGAGTAAGCTGCTATGTTCACTGCTTCAGTCCAAAAAGTATAATCCAACCCTGCCTCAATGAGCAGACAATGTGCCTTTTCCACAAGAGTGCGGTTTATCCTTTCAGCTACCCCGTTCTGCTCAGGTGTATAAGGGCAAGTGGTCTGATGCTGGATTTCCAGATCCCTCAAGTTCGCCAGCAGTTTGGTGTTCTATTGTCAGTATGCAATGTCTTGACATGCTGGCTCGTTTGTTTCTCTACCAACAATCAAAAAACCTTGAACATATTAGTGGTCTCATGATTAGATTTAAAGAAATAGTCAAATGTCTTTCTCGAATAATTGTTGATGATAGTGAATAAGTTCACTAGTGTGAACCTCCAATTGAATTTTCCTCCATCGGACCACAAATATCAGAGTGCACCAACTGTAAAGGTTTATGTGCCCTTGTTCCCAGATGATGAAATGGAAGTCTATGCTGTTTACCTTACTGTCAACCTTGAAGTACATTAGACCTGTTTTGAAGCCACCCCTCAACTGCTTTATACCCCATTAGAATTTTTGTGCCATAGTGCACTATCAGAGATTGATGTGGCACAATTTTGACCCGTTCTTCAGGGCGATCCAGCATGTACATGTCATTGACTAAGGAGGCCATGGCAATCAGTTCCCCATAGTGTCATATATGTGACACCCTTTGTCACTGAACAACACAGTTTGTCTGTGCTTAAGGCTCGGCTTCACCCCTTTTACGAAAATTCTTTGTTTTTGCATCATAATTTTGGATTCATAGTAATTACTGACAATGTAAGATTATAGAAAATTTACATTTTATGAGTTGTTTAATATTTTTGTGCATAATTTTAATTGTGTTTTATCTGCTTATTGTAAAAAGTTGAGAACTTATTAATAAAATATAAATATGTTCTCGACTTTTTACAACAAGCAGATAACTCACAATTAAAATTACACACAAAAATATTAACAACTCATAAAATGTAAATTTTTTATAATCATAGTAATTACTAAGAATCCAAAATTATGATGCAAAAACGAAGAATTTCTGCAAAAGAGGTGAAGCTGAGCCTTAACAACCCTGCTTACTGACAGATTGGTGGAAATATTAGGCCTATATAGTACTTCTTTTGCCTTAGTAGTGTCTAATTTTCAGTTACCTTTAGAAGTATATCTCCCTTGCGGCTAGCTTGCAGTTGGTTGTTATCGGTTGTTACAACTTGATCATTTGTGTCTTCGTGAGTGACCAATAACCAACGTAGTTGTCTAGTGAGATGTGCTGTTGCCCTGTAGTTTATATAATCCTTGGCATCTGCATTCCCCATTGCAAGGACATTCAGTAAAGCATGGTGATTGGCACTCCTTGGTTCTGTGCCTTCTGATGTGAATTTATTACTCATTCATCTCGTTGCTGGCAGTTTCACGCAATGTGCCCATATTCATTGTAGTAGTAGCATCTGAAACCCTTCATAAAATCCCTCCTTCCCTTAAGGCTAAAAATAGCTAACTCCATGTCAGGCAACAAATGCATATTTGCAGTGATTGGGACATATTGCAATAGTTTTATTTTAATAGAATCCCTGGAAATAGGGGTTCCTGAACTTTCCAGGCCTATTATCATGGGCCTATACTCATATAGCAACCCAGCCAACAACTATGTCCCAATCCATTCCTCCTCAACCTCAAGATTGATGCTTAGAAGTTTATGTGCTGTGGTTATAATAGTTTGGACATACTCATCCACAGAGGTGCAGGTTTCCAACATGGTTGTTATCAGGGCCCTTAGAAATCCTACTCTTTGTGTTAACCTTGAATCCTGAAAATCACTTCTTAACTTGTCCCATGCCTCTTTTGCTGAATTAGTATCTTGTACATGCACATAGTTCACTGAACAGGTTGAAATATTATCTTTGCTGAAGCATGTGTAACTTTCTTGGCATCATCATCTTCGCCGTTGACACACTGTCGTAATTTTTCATGCTCAAAATAAGTTATCATGTCAAATTACCAAGCATTATAGTTTTCACACCCCATAAACTTTTCTATCTGTGGCAATGAGCCATGGGCTGCCACCTTTGAACATCTGATGGAAAACATTTGCGAGGTGAGTTAGATGATACTGTGATCACAGGAAGGACATTTGAAGACCTCCTAACATGCCTAGACTGTGTGTTTCAGAAAGTAGCCAGCATCAACCTAAAGTTGGTCCCTAAAAGAAAATTAATTTTGTTATCAGTGTTAGTTGGCGAGGCAGGTGATAATATTAGTATTGATGCAGTAGTATTCCCAGAGTGCCAGGCTGTGATTTCGCACACGGCCATGCGGTGAGCTCAGACTCTATACAGGGTCGCAACGTAGCCACGTGGCTGATTGCTAACACCGACACACACCTCTTCTGCTCTGTTATTGGCCACAGAACATGTTAAACGTAAGTACTGGGGGGATGACGACTTATACTTAAAGAATGAGTGTGACCATGTGCACAATAGATCCAGAGCCATCCAGCATTTATTACACAATAAAACAACATTCAAATGTGCGGGGTGCTAAACAAACTGAAAATGAAATAAACCAATACATTATTTTAACAATGTGGCACAAAACACTTGCACGAGGCCTCCCCTGAACCAGTATAAAAGATATATAAAGTTACGTTACTAGTAAAAAGCCCTTAGGCGAAAATAATTACTTAAGGGCCCTCCGAATCAACATAAGGGCCAGGTTGGCTGCAGGGGTAAAGTGAAAAAGGTTTTAGAAAATGATTAAGAGACAGAACTTCAGATTGGTGAATGCAAAGTCGAGGCCCCCGCAGGCCACGCTGCACACTTCCGTCTGGCTTGAGCTCCAATGAGAGACTGCCGAATGGCTCTCAGAAGTGGTGACATTAGCCCATGCCAGAAGTGCAGGCCCCATCATACCATGTGCATGGATATGAAGCATGAGGGGCAACCATAATTATTGCAAAAGTGTGCAGAGAAGTGCACTGCAAAATTAATACACCAGAAACTTGCTTAATAATTTGCAAAACGTGCACAGGAGTGCAGAGCAAAACAAACACACAAAGAAAGACCTTGCATACTAACAAGAACCCTTTGCTGGTGGCTTTGGCCGTTGCTACACATTAAAATGTGCACAGGAGTGTGACAACAGATACATCAAACCTTATATACTAATTCACAGACACTTACACAATTTCATAAAATATCTTGCATCTAACAAGAACCCTTTTGCTGGTAGCTTCAGCCATAGTCCACTTTCGGTGCACTTAACACATGCACCATATGCATCACACACATCATGCAACCCTGCTCCTCGTGTGTGCGCAACCCATGACGGGCTTACGCCATCCGAGGGATGAGGTCGGATGACAATTTCTTGGAACACATAGTGTTAACCCATGTGATTGAAACAGACCCAAAGTAGACCAGAGCAATAAGCGATTGGTCTCCACCAACTGATGGAACTGAAGTGCGGTGTTTCCTGTGTTTATGTGCTCACTGCTGTCAATTTTGCCTGAGTTCACTATGATTACAAAGTCACTGCATGGATTGACTGAGGCATAAAGATAATTTTGTTGGACGACTGAGTACAATTCACTTCATTCTGGATACTGATGCTAATGACGTAGGTATGGGACTGTGTTATCTCAGATTCAGGATGGAAAGGAGAGGCCACTGGATTATTTCAGTAAGGTACTGCACTGGCCTGAGAGAAATTAGTGTGTGTGACATGCAGGGAGCTTCTGGCTGTGGTGAAGGCAATAATACACTTCATACCCTTACCTTTATGGCAGACACTTTATTCTAAGGACTGTTCATGCGTCACTATGCTGGCAACTATCAAGAACCCAGAATGTCAAATAGTCTGGTGATTACAGTTTATGCAAGGATACGACTTTGAAATACAACACAGGTCTGGATGCCTTCATAGCAATGCAAATGCACTTTCTAAGAGACCATGCAAACCATTCTGTCCTCATTGTGAATGCCAGGAAGAAAAGGGTAGTGTATCATTGAAGGCCAGGAGGACAAGAATTTAAGGCTTTCTATCTTGCGATGGATCACCTGCATGGGATGATGAGGGCATTGGGAAAGATCAGTCAAATGACCCTACCTTGCATCAAGCTTCAAAGTAAAAAAAAAGCAGGAGTTGACCAATATGGGACTAGATATTCAGTCTGGGCCTGACAGCCAAGGCATTCTGGGCACAGTAGAATTCTCTTGTAGTGGAGATGGGTGTGCTTTACAGGAACTGGGATATTTATGATGAGAAACTCATACACTTAATTGGTCCTTCCAGAGTGCAGAATACCAGAAGTGCTAAAAGAGCTGCATAATACAGCAGCAGGTGGACACATTGGTGTAAATAAGACCCTTGGCAGAGTTTGACTGAGATTCTACTCGCTACATTGTCAGGAGGATGTTAAGAAGTGGTGCCATCTGTGTGATGCCCCAACTGAAGGAAGGGTCCGAGGATTAAGGGACAAGGCCCTCTTCAGAAATACAATGTTAGCACCTCGTTTGAAAGAATGGAAGTGGACATTCTCAGGCCATTACCAGACACCAAGAGTGGTAATTGGTACTTTCTGGTCTCACAAAACTGTTTCACTAAGTGGCCTGAGGTCATACCCGTTCCGAACCAAGAGGCTACTGCTATAGCTGATGCACTTGTAGAGCACATATTCTCAAAGTTTGGAGCACCACTTAAGTTTCATTCTGATCAAGGGCTAAATTTGGAAGCAACTCTTTTCCAAGAAGTAACAAGGATTTTAGGATTGAAGAAAACTCGAATCACAGTATTACATCCTCTGTTTGATGGGATGGTGGAAAGGCTCAACCGTACACTGGGACAATATTTGGCTATCTTTGTTGAAGACAACCAAAAAGATTGGGACTCCAAGGTACTCATTATTTCTCGTGGCATATCGTTCAGCGGTCCACGAGTTAACAAGAGTAACAACTTCAAGGATGCTGTTTGGGAGATTGCTCCTCTTTCCTAGTAAGTTTCTATAGTTTCAAAAGAAAAGCACTGGTCTAAAATTAATGTTTTGTTATACTTTGTTAAAATGTACGCATAAATGAATTTACGCGAAATTTCACAGAGTGTTAAAAACTAAGTAGTATTTCAGTTGTATAATGTTAATGATATGTGGTATATGAATATAATGGGCAAGTGCAATTTTGTAAAACTGAGGATAACTTTTCCGTACCTCTGTGAACACCCTTCGTCCTTCATTGCCCTACATATAACTGAGCCCACCATAACTGATGTTTGTGGAATAGTCGGTAGCACGGCCAGATCTGCTTGCGCATCTCTTCTCCCCTTGCTCTGCTTAGCACGCTTCACCACGTTCAGACATGCACAATGCACAGACGTCTGCTGGCTACAGTACTTTCTTGTGCAGGTCTACTACAGAATCTTTTCCCCCCTTTACTCTTGCTTTGTCAGGTACTGGTTTAATAAACAATGCATCTCATTGTGACATGAGTCCCTTCTTCAAAATTTTTGGTTCTGTGAATTCTGCTATTCATTATAACCTATCTCTGCCTGTCATCCGCGTCCCTAAACTAGTAGCTAAGCTTTCTCATGTCAATTTTTCTCCTTTCCGCATCCTTACCCTGAATGATTCCTTTGTTAAGGAATTAGACACTTTTTTGGCTTCACACCCTTAGGGAACCAACTTTCAGGATGTCTTGCATCTCCTTCGCCCTCATCCTACACAATCTCCTGTCAACCTAAATCTCATCGCCATTGTTGTATCTTGTATTGCTGTTTTTTTTTTGTTTCCTGCTTGTTATGTATTTTTTATTGAAATCCAAATTCTGTGCCAAGGCAAGCTCCCCACCTTCTGACCGGCCCGTTATTGTGCCAGAAGGGTGTGTTATGGTTACTTTGCCTACTACATTAACTTCTACTGATGGTTAATATTTTTTATTGGGGCTAGGTTATCTTTGTTAAACCTTAGTGTGTCAATTTTAGTGTGTGTGTCAGTGTTTGCTACACCTTGAATCCCGTGGCCTCTTTAAGGGAGGGAGTGTGTGCCATTTGTAGGCACTCGCTTACTTTTAACCACGTTTTTTTTTTAACCTTGTATTCTCTTTCAAGGAATATTTTTGGTTTTCATGGTAAAGCGACTTGTTTTCTTTTTCCAGCGCCTAGCTTTCTTAATTGCTTATTTCTACGCAAAAGCAAGGTTAGATAATGTTTAAGTCACTGTTTCTGTAATTTTTATTTAACTAGGAATGTTCCAAAATGTTATTACTTTGTCATTTTGAAATTTTTTGGCGACCAATTACTCTGATCAGGTTAAGCTGTTGTGTCAACTGAATTCCAGCACCCCAGCTTGCAAACCAGACTGGCGTCTGCTCCCACAGGAACATCAATTTTGTGTTTGTGATCAGACTAATTCTGTGTGCAGAATTTAAATTATTGGACTGCTTGTTGAAACGGCACACAACGAAAGGAAAAGTTCCTGATGAATTTAAATGGAAAAACATTGTATACAAACAAGTACTTCAATAATAAAGATTTTGAAAATACATACACTTCTTTCAATTAGTTTCACAGAAATGAATAGAACCAAAATCTTTTCTGCCACAGCAACGCGTGGCCGGATAAGCTAGTCTCAAATATCATTTGACACTGACACTGAGAACACGAGAACCGCTTCATTTGACGTAAAATGACCAGTGGTCGCGGGGAATCGGGCTACCATAATTATGATTCCTATCAGGGATCAGTTAATTAAGCACTTGATCACACCTAAGGCCCCGTTCACACTATACGGTTTACGGCGCACGGATCTGTTCTATACAAATAATAGGGAGTGTTGAGACAGTACCGTGCGGCACAAAATGGGGTGCGAAGGTCGCGCGGCCTTCATTTTCCTGGCTGGTAGCATAGCCGACCACGCGGTTTCCTTTCCATGTATCCCAGTGTCAGTTGGCGTTGGCCGCAATGCTCAAGCAAGGACGCTCTTGGTATGTGCTAAAATGGGATATTGCACACTTCGATACCGAACGTTTTACCGATGAAGTAGAGAAGATAAATACTTTGTGGGGTTTGCAGTGTGTGGGTTATAAAGTCAGGATTATTAACGTCTTGGGAAGAATTAGTTGAGCTGTTTGATGACGCTGAGGATTCAGCAGAAAAGAACAAAAACTTGTTATGTTATCAAGACATCTACAGGCTTAAAATACACAGTCGGTATTTAAATCAATAACACAGTACAAAACAAGCATGTGTGTGCTGTAAAAAGGCAAAATGCCAGATTGTGGCGTCAGAAATTGTGGATCCAGGTGCCAAAAAAGGCATTTGGTATCAGTTGTTTAGTAGTATGTTTCATCCTTTATGGCCTTCTAAGGTTGTTTGTTTACACAAATTTTAGTAAATTAAATTATTTAAACTATACAAAATAGTTTGCATTAATATCTGTCGTTCTGTATTAGCAGACAAACTACCTCTTTATTATTGTAGGGTCTATTCTACCTAAACTAGCAAAAGGGACTTGAAACATAATGCCTTTGAAATGATAGCCATCTCTCATTCTAACGCAATTACCTGTTTTTATTATGTCTTTTGCAAAATTAATGTTAACATTTATTGGTCTGTGAAAGATGTGCCATTTACGTATTAGTCATCATACCGAAAGCACATATAGTGTAACAGCAAGAGCTTGAAAGTCAATAATTAAATATTCTGTACATGTGTTACAGTTTTCTGATTGTACAGCCGCATAAAGTTTTTCATAAGATCGAGAAGTGTCTCCACCCCTCTGAACACATACAGTAAAAGTATAATATCACTGTTAGAAGTAGGGTGGGGTTGCAGAAGGTCTAAAGGGCGATGAACTAGTTTCTTGTATATTCAAGTTCCTTAACCGCCGAATCACTGTATTTTCTATATGCTTCAATGCCCTCATATAAAGCAATAACTTATAAACTATATAAGAAACTTTTTAGTTTAAATACAGCGGCCCTGTGTCATCAGGTTGCACACCATGTACAGTATAGGCGTATGCTTCCCGTCTATTGCATACTTCACTGACGTTTTGCCCACTGTTTTCTATTTCTCTGTTGTTATTTCTGTCAGATATTTTGGTTTTAGTTTCTTCAAAATAGCTGTACACCCTTCACGGACGACGTATGGCACTATTCATTTCCCAATTCTGTGTTTATAGTATAACTCTGTGAATGAGCAACCGGTAGCCAAGTACCTAAAAAATAGATGTATTAATTAATAGCGCTTCTTTATTTTTAGGCAAGAAACTACAAAATAAACGGATGAACCTGGGACTGTTATGTGAAAAAAAACTAAAGAAACAATACACTCTCTGACTTCGCAACTACACAGACTATAGGAAATATTTTAATCTTCTATTTCTAAATATTGAACTTTCTTACGCCCTCAGTCACAAATAAAGAGACGATAGGTAACTCTGAAAATGATCAACATGCTACGCACAATAATTCTGATGGTGATGCAAGGGACACTATTGTTCCAAACAGAGATCATGTGTTGCCCAAACCAAAGACAGGCCAAGAAAAAAGAAAGAAAAGAAAGTTAAGCTAACCCTTGCTGATGAATATTCTGGTAATATTATGGGGAAAATTGGGTGGCTAAAGAAAAATAAGAGGAAGAGAAAAGATAAAGACAAAATTTCCTGCTTATTGTTAAATTGAAGAGAATTTTTTAGTTTAACCGCTTAGCTTCTAAAATATAATTTTTAGATGTGTTGCAGAGCGCACAATTCATTAGTGATTTCTCCAACAGTAATTCATATTCTTACCCATAAAATTGAGCAGCTGCACTGTCAAATTTGAAACAGTCTAATAGTACTGTTACTTACAGAAATTATTACGTGGGTTACTCATCCGTGGCAGGTACATCAAATATAACACAATCGAACAGACATTACCGATCTTATCCTGGACCATTGCTGTCGCCTTCTCCAGTTACGCCACTACTATCATCTCGTATATGCACATGCGCGGAAACAGCAAGTACACAAACCCAATCGGATTAGTGAGAAACTCTTAAGCATATTTAATCTGTGACATAAACATTTTATTCGATTTCTGTACGCATGTCTCTTAAGATGACATTTCACAAATAATAATAGTACTTTATTTGCTCACCTTAGTGTTCTCGCTCATTTTTCTTCAAATTAAATATTATACCTTAAACGTATATCAGCAAATGAGATGTCTTCAATTATGATGCCAAGCACGTAATCAAATAGTTTTATTGACATTCTGAAATAATTATATATATATGTCTGTGTGTGTGCGTGCGTGTGTGTTTAGGTCCTGGAATAGGACATAGGATACTTTTTATCCCGGTAAATTGTACTGGTCCTGTGGAATAATAACAAAACGTAATTCTGCAATGGCTGGGAATGTGACCGAAATATTATTTTCCTCTGGTGTCAGAGTTTATCAGACCGCCCAAGGACCTCTGAAATGGCTTAACGACTGCTATAAATCAATAACAACCGGGACCGAATATTTAACGTGCCCTCCAAAGCCCGGAAGCTCTCAGATGTTATGCCACTAAACGGTCACCCATCCAAATGTGTGCCGCTGGGAACGTTGCTTATTAACTTGGTGATCGATTAAGATCCCTCAGCCAAGCGCAAAAATTAGTACCTAGGTACACTTATTTCTAAAGCTACAACTTGATGAAACTCACGTTTTGATTTTCATACATCGACGCTGGAAAGCGGAAATGTGGTAACTACGCGATAGTTGCACAGATACACTCAAAAAACAATACCTTACTTCTTGGCTATCGGGTAAAAAATATTTATTTCCTTTTGGGTTGCCGTAATCAGTTAAAAACCTAGGCCAACTAGTATAATTTTATAATTCTGTTTCACATAAATGAATTGTCTTTTCCCTATTTATTTATTAGTGTATCACTGTAAAACTCAATTGAAGCCGGGCCGGTTCGCTAGTAATAATAATATTTTCGTCATGATGTTTAAACTTGGGTAAAGTGTTACCAATAAGCCACGAGTACAGGCAGGAGTAAGTTTATGTCTTAAAATAGGATGAACCCCGAGAACGTTTATTAATTTGTCGCTGGCGACGACGACGCGACGGCAAGGTACAAGACGTGCAGCCTCCTCTAAGTTCATGTTGAAACTGAGCCTTCAGCCGTGCGAACGGGACCTAATACTTCTCGCCACGCAGTCGAGAGTATACAGGTGTGTCTAGCTGATTCCGATAGTATGGGTGTCATGATGTAGGGTGCATTTCCTCGAGGTGTCTTGCCGCGGCGCAGGTAGAGCGTGTTCCCGGGTGCCTGCTGTGCTCGTGTGGTAGGACTGGGTTCGAAGTGACATACATAGGAGGTGCGACAATTACCTTCATCGCCACTAACATCACTGCACTTTAACGTAACGACACTCACTTTCTGGCAGGTTTCATTTTTGTCCATAATCACCGACGCAAGAAAACATGCGAACGACTTGTCTTCCAGACTACTGTCATCTTCACGACTCATCTTACATCGTAATTTTCCAGTTCAACCAACCTCACTACATTAATTTTATTAGTTACTTATCGTCGACCCATTTTGCTCGTCTCAAATCCCTACTTAGGATATTCTTTTATGTACATTTGTATCCGTCCATAAAACTCAAAATTGATATTGCCATGGACTCGATGACATAATTATTCACGTTTCGATCTGTTAAGTATGAAACTGTTGGGAATGTAAGCGTGCTACTAACATGATATTACTATTATGTGCATAAAACAAAACTAAATTAAATCGATTTAGTGTCCAGATTTAAATGTTACACTCTTACTACGATGTCAAATAGATGCAACTTCTTTTCCTACATCGCTGTCAACTTTATTAGGAGCGCCAGCCAGCTAGTGTCATCCTAAAATATGTGCAGTAGCCAGTAAGGAACAGGGATTTATTACAAAGGTTGATTTCAAAACTCTTCAGTTAGATAACCTGTATTATTGAATACTCCTCGTTTGCAAAACACACCTAACTAAATACGTTTGCCATCGAGACGCTTTCATAATCTCCGCCCCAGAGTTCCGCAAGAAATAATACATTTGTAGTAATTAATTTAGGTTTAGTTTCTTGTCAGGTTCTCCATGCATACCACCGCCGAACAGCAAATCTTTTCTCACTTGTTTGAACTTCACCACAGTTCTTACTAACACAACATAGCTAACCCGCATGAAGTAACAGCCAATCAGAGCACAGTAGAAAAAATTTGACTAGGTTATTTATTTAGCTGTAGAAATGGATGTTGCAGAAACGAAGAAATGTTGCAAGATATAAATTTATATGAAATAAGAGGTGACAAGTGTAGTAGAAGACAATTTTAAAGGTTATCAACATCTTTACGATTGCAAAAGCAAATATTTCAAGGACATACTAACTATTTAAAATCGCTGTCCATTGTTACACAATACCACACTAGATCTGTTAATCCATCTTAACTATGTCAAGACAGCCAAAACATTAAAAAAAAATACATTATTTTCAAACACTGCAAACTGGCGCCTGACTGGTAGCGAAATTTCATTGGCTAAAAATAATACGCAAGTATTCAATTGTGATTCAGTTTTGCACAAGGTTTCTGACCGTGTGCAATGTTCTACTGCTATGTGCAATGCACTGTGACTATGTTTTTTTTTTATTGTGACCCCCCATAAGATCTCGACGATAAGATGCGCTATGGCCCGACTACCTGGATCTAGCTGTCATGGAACGTCACGTGCGTTGCACTAAACTAAGCATGGCCGTAGCACAAACGCAGGTTACACAATCAAAAACTTAGGCATTTGAATATAAGCATTTTTCCATATCATTTGCTTAAACCCAGCAGTACACATTTGATTTACTAGTGTTTTACGCTTAAGTTTTACAATAGAAAAATTCAGAAACTAGAAATACTACTTCTCAAGCCTTAAATTTAGCCAGCCATAGGCAAGCTTATGTACAACTAGGGATTGCAATCCGGAAAATCGGATCTGGTATTCCGGCGTATCCGGCTTCACTAAACGTTTACCGGATTCGGTATATTGGTACCAGATCCGGTGATAGCAATTTTTGGCAAAATAATCGCGCTGTTGCATGAGTAGGTACTTTATATGCGTAGTCCGTGTGCGTGCGAGTCGTTCGACGCTGAGTCGCCGCGTGCGAAAAGTGGTGAAGCTGTTCAAAATATCGCCTACTAAATACGATATGTATCTGCAAAAGTATGTGAAAGAAGATACAGGTAAAGAATTAAGCCTTATTTTGGATTGTCGCACGCGTTGGAATAGTCTTCTGGCTATGATAGAAAGATTTTATAAGCTGAAAGTGTGCATCGATAAAGTTTTAATAGATATATGATCTGACATAAAATTTAGTGACCTTGAATGGTCGAAAATAAAAGACTTGATTGACAGTTTGCAGCTATTTAAATTGGCTGTAGAGGCCCTATTCAGAAGAGATTCGACCCTGTTAACTGCTGAAACAACACTAAAATTTGTTTTGGAGAAGTTGCTCACTCATGATAGTGTTAAGTACTGAATTATCTGAAGCACTACGTACAAGGATTAAAGAACGCCGCACTGTAGTAACAGGAGTATTAATATACTTACAGAATCCAAAGAAATATCATGAAGTTATAAACCGAGGTGATGATACATTTACTATGCCAAAGAAAAAAGTCATACGATTAGAAATTAATTTTTTTTTAGAAAAACTTATTCAAGATGATAACTAACAAAAACGTGAAAAGTGGAAGAAATAGTAGAGAAGAACTTAGATTCACCATCACTGAAAAAATATTTGACATTACAGGAAGAATTACAATTACAAATCCAGCAAAAAACGACGTGTTATACCATACATACTAAAAAAGAGAAAGATTTAGAAGTCGGCTGGCAGATGACACAATTAACATTATTTGTTTTCTACGATACTTTTTTCTGTCATAAATATAATAATGAGACTTGTTAGCATTCTCAAATACCTAATTATTGTGATCTCAGTAAATTATGTTAGATTTTATGAAGTTATTTACTAAAATTGATCTATCTGTGAAAGTGAAATCTAGGAAGACTGAACCACCCGTTATGTGTCGTTAAAATTTAACTAGTTACCTACACTGTACTAAATCTTAATTGTTTGCTCGTTGTCTAATTTTAACATCGGAAATAGAGTTCATTTTATATATATATGTTTTTTTATAAATTACCTATACGTACAATACACTCGATTAACTCATTAACAATTCATTTCGGTGGGCCGAAAAGGGAAAATCATCCTGATTTGATCAATCCGGCCGGATCCGGCATGATCTATGAGAATCCGGTCGGATCCGGTCGGATTGAAAATGACGCCGGATTGCAATCCCTATGTACAACGAACCCATGCTTCTATTCTAATTTAAAAGAGAAATTGGATTTATTTTCGTTGACATGCTGCTAAAAGAAAAAGAAAGTAGCGAAGGCGAAAATACGACTAACGTTAACATATTTTTCCATTTTGATTTCACACAACGCACTGTAAAATGTATTTATGTTAGCCGAACCTAAGCACCAGAAGTGCTGTTATGAAAACTTAATTCTAAAATCTACTGCTTCTTACACTTAATTGTGTAAACTTCCTAACCGCAGACGATACCAAACATTAAAGTAACTGAACTGTGCTCCGCCTCTTCACAAGTAAAATTGGCCAGTTCCCAAACTGGTTGTAATCCGGGAATATAATCGGGGGAAAAAAAAATGCAGTGTGACCGGTAAGATTTATGTCATAATTTATTTCTGATTTTTTTTTTTCTCGCTTCTATAACATGAATTTTACAAACAAGGGGTGCAAGAAAAGAATGTTTGCTCATTAAAAAAAGTAACTCAACATATAGAGACAGAGTTAGCATTAGTAATTTCAGTTAATCCATTTTAGCTGTTAAGTAAAATATTTGTATGTTACAAACATATATGCGTATAGTAAAAATGTTATTACTTTATTTTGTTTTGGGGGAGTTCCAAATTATATTTAATTTTACAAAACTATTTATGATGAATAATTATTAACGATTTCATACAAGGTGTGGTAAACATGGTTACTAGGAGAATTTATGTTAATATATAGTACTGTTCAGCGGTATTCGGTTCTGATTACTAGGTATTAATATGACTTCAGAAAATATTTATTTTCCAATGCAGTAAATGATGTATTCGCGTGCACTGCAAAGAAATTTAGTAAAGTAAGCCCTTGGAAACTTCTCCGGCAGCTTTATTCAGTGGCGCAGTGAAGATATCCGCGTTGAAAAGTGTTACATCTTTGTCGCCACTTTGGGGCAGATCGATTGTAGTGCCAGCAGGTGCTAAGCGTTGACCGTATCCCCCCGCCCTTCTCTTATCCTATTCACCGTTCCACTGCCGCAACTTTCCCGAAATAACTGTGGCGTGGTTTGAACTTCGGAATGATATTAAACCACGTCACTTCAAAATGCCACACGAGTCCTGGTCCGATAAGACAACGTGATTTTCAGTTTCACGAGGAAACTTTTTATTTCTACCCGCACGTTATTTTCGTCCACGGGAGCACGCGACCTATTTGAATTTCCGCACGTGTCTGCTGTCCTTATCTAGAGGTACATAAAAGCTGTCGTTACCGCGGTTATGATCGAATGCGTTAATGCTTGGCGAAAGCGCCAAAATAGTGTGGAGTGCTTCTACTTAGACTATCTACGTGCAAGCTGTCAGGTAATTCGTGTATACGAACTGCACCACACGAATCTGTGATAAAAACTTAGGTAGAAAATATTATTTGATAAAACAGCATAAGACCCTTAGTTTGTGAAAAAAAAAAAAAACGTTAAAGCATACAGTATCAGCATACAAAACGTCGAAACGTCATAACAGGTGTTTGAAGTTTGCTATGCCCATAGCAATGCCCTTTTTCGCAAGATCCGTGCAGCATGCACGGATCTTGGTCGCCGGATGCACCCATAGCCATCGCCATATCCTAGTACTCACTGCATGTGAACTCCATGGCCTCTTTGGCACTACTGAGCTCGAATTGTTCCTTTGCCGTATGCCTTACGACCGACACATTAGTTGCAGCATTACCACATCCCCTCACCTTTATCTAATTGGAATACCACATGTTTGCTACAACGGTGTTATAACCTTTCGTGTTATTTTTCTCGTAAACGAAGGGTTGAATGAATATTCTACCAAAGAGTATTTTCTACTTAGTTTTGATCACTGATTCGTGCGGTGCAGTCCCTACCCGCGAATTACCTGACATTCTGTATGTTGACACGAAAGAAAGTGTTCTTTATGCTATTTCGCAAAACTAAGGTGCTGAGCTGAAGGCGTCAAACATGAATTATTTTATTCGTCGTAACTCATGTAAATAATATATATATATTTATATATATTTGCGATTTCATATTATAGCAATTTCTTAATTAACTAGACGTGTGTACTGTTACTAGTGCCTGGATGTGGAGGTTGGGGAGATATTGGAGGTCTTAATTTAAAAAAAAAGGTACATTTAATTTTCCAATTTATTTACAAAACTATAAAAAGTATTAATATATGTCTTTTACGATGTACTGTTACCCACTGTATTAAAATTTTCAGAGCAATTAGTAAACCATTATTGAATTCAGTTAAGTGTTTAAATTAGTCCTACTAACCAAATTATAATGTTCCACTACACCTATTAACAAAATTATACAATCCAATAGCCTATATCAGTAGGAGTGCACTAATTGTACCAGTGTCTTGTGAACTCCTGCTACCTCCAACCCGAACCCAATGCCTTTGTAGATCACAAATATCTCAGCAATCGTCTGGGAGCACCCCGATCACTACCCGCAGTCGCTTCGGGCACACAGGTCGCTGTCTCCGCGCTGCTAATAGCCGTGATAGCTCGCCAGATCACCCGGGACACACGCCAATCACAGTCGTTCTCATAATCTCAAAATAATACCCTTGGCTAGGTAGAGGACAGCATGTATATCTTCGCGAATCTTTTCGAGACTATCTACACTTACGCGCGCTCAGAGGGCACATTATTCAATATCGAGACGCTTCTCAACGAGGACGAGAATCCTCGACCTTCTCGAAGGTGTAAGTCGTCATCAGGTGTGAACTGTCAATCACAGGCACTTGTCAAGTACGTTATGCATATCTCCCCGCTCCGCATCACTTCATCCCGTGCTGCACTCGATTCTTTTCATTAGCATGACTACAGTCGGTTCACGACTGGAGGAAACTTTTGAAAATCAACCTTTGAAAAAACACCCCCCAAGCCATTAGCTACATGCATATAACATTACAAACAGCGGCGGGCGCGGATACGGTTATGCCATTAGGTTGCCGGCACAAAGAGAGGAAGTAGTTCCAAAGTTTTAACGTAATTGTTAATTTATCGCTTACAAATGGGTGTCGAAAAGAATTGTATTTTATTATGCCAATTATTAATGACGTGATGGTAACATATTTATATTTCAACGTTTCTTGCATAGTCACATGATCACGCTCAAGGTGAAAGTAATGCTGCCATTTGTTTACTAACCTTCGTAGTCCTTGTGTTGTTGACACACATGCCAGATAATTTGTGCGATTATCTCGTTTAACCTATAATAATTCATTTATTTGTCTTGTTTTACTAATATCCGCTCTTTATTATTTGGTTTTTAATAACTTATGATTTTAATTTGTGCTCACTTTCTTGTTGTACTGTTTTTATGTGTTTCGTGCACATGTATTTCCTTTGCCACTCTATTCTGACGTTGCAGTATTTGCACATAATAATTTTTTTCACATTGTCGAAGACGTAGAATCCTTCACTCGCAAACTCTGCCGTCCTGTCGAAAACCGTCACAACCATTTTTAAATAACGTTTTACAATTGCGCGAAACATCCGACTCAGCTACCACCACGCCATTTTAACGTCTGTAGCAATTTCGATCAATACTGATGATCTTGCTTTCGATGTAGGGAAATTTATCAAAAGTCACTAACAATCGATTGTAAATAGAAAACTACTATCGATTCATAAAAATATTCGGATTTTGGGTTTATAGAATGAAATGTTTTTCGCTGGCATCGCATATTCTTTTGTGTAAAATTCTCAAGACTAAAAACTTTACGCTTGTGGAATATCCATTAATAATATATACATTACTTTTATAATGGGTATGTTCATGTACGAACACATCTACACACACACAGTGGAATGTAAACATTGCATGTAAACATTGTCATGTGACTGCCACATGGCAGTCACATGGCAATGTTTGTTTACCTTTGGCGGAAGGATACAAAATGGGCTTGAAAGTAAATCTTTAGCAGGGCCTCAAGAAAGTCTCTTCCAATCGTGAACCGACTATAGCTTTCAAGACCCCGTTGTTAAGAGTCACCCAAATCTCTCCACTACATTCCAGTCACACCGGTCATTGGCATTGATTTTCCTTCCAGCCATTTTTTTTATCCTTTAACCATCTTTTTAAATAAATATTGCCATGTAAGTAATAAACGCAGTGTATATATTCCACCGCACTTGGAAGTTAGCATCTAAGGCTAAAATAAAAGATATTTAATGGTTATTATTCCAAATGAGCGGGCTTTCAAAAGTGCTCACTTAATCGTGAATAGCATATACATACAAACATGCATGCATGCATGCATGCATGCGAGTACACATGCACGCGTGAATTTTCTGGAAATATTTCATTAGGCATGTAAGAGTTAATTTCAAATGTCTGAATAATGCGCAGTTTAACTGGAATATTTTGACATTAATGGCTATAACTTGCTATGTACAGCTAATATTACATGATTGTACATATGTCACCTGACAGAAAATAATGCAATACAATAGTCAAAATCAATATTGTATAAAACATATTGAGTTATTAAAATTATATATCTGATTCCAGTATTTAAAATCAAGTCAGTAGTGCTTGTACATTTTGTACTACTTTGCTTCAGTTCAGTCATTCCTGTCCGGAATATTCTGGAGTGCTCCCATATATAGTAGTCGTCCACTCTTCGGATACCACGACCCTCTGCAGTACTGGGCCACTCTCGATCGTAGCTGCCGCACACATACTTGTCCGCCTCAGTATCTCACACACTTAAGCCCGGCGCACACGGGTGAATTATTACTGCGTGTTTCGCTAAGATATAATTTAAGAGCTATGTAACTTGGTTACTCGCGGGGTCCGTCACTGGTTTTGCCGCACATGGTAAGGGTTTCCTTGCGAGCTATTTTGTCGACTAGTAACGCGGCGGCAGCCACAACAATTTTTAACAGCTGGCGAAAATAATAAACAATGAACTCTGCACTGCATAGAAAGATTGCTTTAATTACACTTCTTTCAGTTTTGGATCATGGAAATAAAAATTGTAGACGAAATAAACGACTGTGGCCAAGATAATGGCTAGCCTGAAGGAACGGAAACTGCTAATGATTTTCAAAGAAATCGGGTGAGTACACAGATTACCTCAAAATTGTATACAAACATGTTTCTTCTATGCATTTATTAACACTGCCAAAACAATCATCTTGCCATGTAAATAAAGTCATGTGACATGTTTCCTTGCTCTCATTGGCTGAGATCAGAAACTAGCAAAGAAATACATAGAGAAAATATCACCATTCCAATTACCGAAAAATAATAGACTAGTCAGCAAAACTGCACATAGGCATCGATATTTCCAGTGGACGAGCACGTCCTGCAGCAAGCAAGACTCCACACACGCGATATCGCAAGGAAAATCGTTCCGTGTGCGCTGGGTTTTACTCGCCGCTGATACTTTGCTTCGTAGTCCTTCCATATCCAGTTCTTCGGCAGACTCTTGTCGCACTCAAACTAAGTTGTCACAGACTGCCGACCCTCCAGCTGTAGCCATGTTTATATTGTAGGGACTCTTACCGAAAACATTCTTCACGCCTCGGGACTTGCTGAGGTAGGTGTTAGCTGGAAGGTTCTTGCACATGCTGGCATGCCGTCGACTTCTCCTGCAGGGTGCGGCAGCAATGTCAATCTAGAAGAACTGTCGGTCATCCCCCTTCTCGGCCTGGCGACATAGCGGCAGCCAGGTTCACCTAGGTGAGTCGCGAGTCCTTGGATAGGATTTTCTGCTTCTCTAATGTCTTCGTGGCATGTTGAATAACTGTTCTTGGTTGAATCACTGTTCTTGGATGTTGGTGCATGCGTCTGACTGGGTAAGATGCTGGTTTGTTCTTCCCAACAGTGTGATGTGACTTCTCTTATGACATGGAGCGAAGTGACTAATAACACTCTTGCTCCCACTTATATACATTTCCAGCCGATGATATCACAGGCCAGAAATAACTCGCCGAGACGCGCGACCTTGGACCTTCCAATACGCAGGCCGGAAGCACTTATACAAGAGAGTGGATTATCGCATCACCCGTCTGTAGTATTAGGATGGGTGATAGTAAGGTTAAATTAAAGTGAGGTTATGTCAGCCTAAAATGAAAACTGCTGAACCGATTTTGGTCAAACAAACTTAATTATAACTTACACATTGTATACAAGCGGTACATGCCCTAAAGCGTGAACATCTCCACAAGTTCCAACTAGTTTACGAAACAACCATATTTCATCACCTAATTCAAATTTCACTTTCTTACGTGAATACATAACAGGAGCTTGAGCAATAGAAATAACAGCAGTCTGATTTATAACACTCGTGAACTGAAAAAGGCCGCGCATAACACTGTTCCCTCCTGAAGTATGTTCGTCCCAAACAGACTTTCCAACATCTGGACCTTCGCAGAGGGCCATTCTGTCGATGTAGACAACCTTAGGCTTCGCCTGAGAGTCCTGTCGACAAATCCGGCAGACCTCATCATTGATCTGCTTCAGGATCTTGAATGAGCCTTTCCAACATTTCTGTAACTTCGAGAAATGTCCCTTTTGCCTTTGGGGGTTTCACAGCCACACTAGCTGTCCTCCTTGAATAACCTCTTCAGGCATCCTCTGGTCATATCATGTTTTCATTCTGTCACTGTTTATTTTAAAGTGCCACCAGGCAAAGTCATTGATGTAGACTGACCTCTGATTAAGTTTACTGTCAATTTCTGAGGGGGCTTTTTCCTATCTCACTGGCTGTCCGAACAGGTCACCAGGATGGTGGAGCTCTCGTACAAACAGTATCCTGGGAGGTGTTACCGTTGTTGACTCGTGGATTGCTAAACGTTATGCTAGCAGAAATAAGGGAACCTTGAAGTTCCAGTACTTCTAGTTGACTTCCACGTGGTCACCTTGTAATGTTCCAGAGTATGCTTAAGTCATCCGACCATCACATCCGACTGATGGTGTGATACTGTGGTTCGAGTTTTCGTTCCTAAAATTTTTGTTATCTCTTGGAAAAAGTCGCTCTTGACATTTCGCCATTGATCAGAATGAAGCTCGAGTGGCACTTTAAACCTCCAAAATACGTACTCTACAACTCCATCAGATACATTACCAGCCTCGTGTTTGGAACTAGTATGATATTAGGTCATTTAGTGAAATAGTCCTGCACTACTAGAAGGTACCGATTCTCCTTTTGTGACTGATAATGGTCCGAGAATGTCCACTGCCACTCTCTCACATTGGCTCCAACATTGTGTTTTTGAAGGGGACATCGTCCTGTAATCTTCGAACCCTTCACTGTGGGACAGGCATCATGCAGATGGTATCACTTCTCAACATCCTCCCGACAATGGAGCCGGTAAAATCTCAGTTGAACTCTGTCGAGGGTTTTATTTACGCTGAAGTGTTCACCTGACGCTATGTTATGGAGTTCTTTTAGCACTTCTGGGATTCTGCACTCTGGTAAGACCAATTGTAAATGCATGTGTTTTCAATCGTTACTTTCCCAGTTCCTGTAAAGCACACTATTCTTCACCAAAAGGAAATTCTATTGTTTTAGTATGCTTTGACTGCCGGGCCGAGACTTCCTATCCTCTATCATATAAGTCGACATCCAACTTCATTCCACTCAAGTGTTGGATGCAAGGTGTGGTCCCTTTTTTGATCTTTCTTAATGCCCTCATCATCCTATCGCAAGATGCAGAGCCTTGAATTCTTGTCCTCCTTGCCTTCAACAATATACCGTTATTTTGCCCCTGGCATTCACAGTGATGATAGAATGATTCCCCTGGGTTCCTGGGAAGTGCATCTGGATCACTGAGAATGAAGGTCTGTGGACCTGTGTTGTATTTGAAAGTCATAATCTTGCAGGTGCTGTAACCATCGGACTATTTGTCAATTGGGGTTCTTGACATTTAGTAGAAAGCATACTGAAGCATGATGAGTTCATAGGGTAAAGGTCTGCATTAAAGGTAGGGGTGAAAGTGTGTAACCAGTGGTTTTTCCTTTTCATTCTGAATCCTTCTGTAAGGTACTACACAAGCCTAAGAGAGACTATTGTGTGACACACAGGGAGCTTCTGGCTGTGGTGAAGGCAATTACACACTTTCACCCGTACCTTTATTGCAGACCTTTATCCTAATAAAGTAAGAGGAATTCTGGTATTCCCCCCACTTCTATGGGAGTGAGGGTAAGCTCATTCTAAAAACTGATGCTAGTGATGCAGGCACCATACCTGTGTTATCTCGGATTCACAATGAAAATTAATGAGCTTATCCTCACTACTCGGTAAGTCCATACTGGGGGAGATACCAGAATTTATTTTACTTTATTTAAAGCAACTTCACAATCAGTTGTCCAATGAAATTTTCATTTTGCCTCGGCCAGTTTATACATTGGCTTGGCGATCGTGGAGAACCTGGGCACAAATTAATGGTAGTAAGCGCATATGCCCAGGCAACTCCGCACTTCAGTTTTGCCAATTGGTGGAGGACAATCTCTTATTGCTCTGGCCATCTCAGAGTCTGTTTCAATCCCATGAGCCGACACTACATGTCCAAAGAAATTAATTTACTTTTGGAAATGGTGGCATTTCTTAGGAACTAATTTTGGGTTGGCGGTGGTTATTCTGAAACACAGAGTCGATGTGTGTTAGGTGCTCCTCAAATGCCCTTCCTATGACTACAATATCGGCTAGTTACACCTGTCAAATATTTTAATGCGATAATTTTTTTCCATCATATGTTCATAGGTTGCATTAACTTTGCATAGCCCAAAAGGCTTAACCTCAAGTTGATAGGTTCCTTTCCCTTGGACACAAAACCATTCTTTTCTTTGTCTTCTAGGGTCACCCTGCATTGCCAGCACATTTCTTAATGTCCACAGTAGAAAACCATTGTGGATCTCCTAAGCGGCACAGTGTGTCGAGTATCATTATGAGTGGGTAAGAATATTTATTGATCACATTATTAAGCAGGAAGTACACAAACTCTCATATAGCCATATTTCCTTTTAACAAACACAATGGGATAATACAATGGATGATGTTTTTATTTTGTCTAATTCCTTCATCTCTTCCAGAATTGCCTCCACCACCTGTTTTGACACCAGCAGTAGTCACCTTAGTGGCTGCCTTATGGGTCTGGCATGGCTGGTATTGATGCGATTGCATGCAATGTTAATTCCTCCAAGGTCACTTGGCCCACAGGAGAAAACATCCCTATTTGTATGCTGTAATTCTTGGACAGCTTTCCTTTATCACCAGTTGATGTTTTCTCTTGTTCTTGTTAGTAGTTCTCCCAGCTGGTTAAGGTCATTCGATATTTTGTGGCAGTAAAGTTTCAGGGACGTTTGGAAGTACAATGTGCTTGTAACCCCTTATCATTGTCCCCTCCTTAAGACGAATAACACTGTCAGATAAATTAATAATCATTACTGGCAAACTGTTCGAGTTTGAAAAACCAAAAGTTCTTATTACAATGACACCCCTTGGTAAAATGCCTCCTTTCTGGGTTGGTTCGATTATGCCTAACAATCTGACACATTTTCCCTGGCATCTGCTAGGAATAACAATTTCGCTAGAAGCAGGGATCACATTGAACTGACTGCACAATACAATATAGCTCATTTACGAAGATAGATCTCATTGTGTTGACACTACTAACTGAGTATTTCCTTCCTGTAGCACCTGCAATTGAGTGTGTATACATCATCCCAATGTTTACGTAAGTTCCGAAAGTAATTAGTCGTATATTTCTGCTATGTAAATAGTGTACTCTATTATGAAGTTACCAAGCTTCAATTGTACCCTACTACCTGTAACTAGTGTGGTCTTGTCTGTTATTGTACTCAAATAACACTGTTCCATGCTGTCGTCCAACGATCGCAGGGGTGAAGGCCTAAGGATGTCTGATCTTACCACCATTACAGTCGCCCCTGTGTGAACAGCCATCTTGCAAGATACATCATTTAGGCTCCCCTCCACCAATATGGCATCCGAGCCTTGTTTCGCCGAAAGCACTTGCAATAACATTAGGGCCTTCCCTCCAGCCAACCTACCCTCATGATCGGTGTTTACAAGTTTCTCGAAGATGTTGAACTCTCATTTGCCCCTCGCTGCCTGCTTTCCGGTTGCTGCTGCTGTTGCTGGCTGTTGGCATTCAGGTGCCTCGGCTGACCACATGACCAACACTCTTGCTGTTTGGATAGGAGGTGTCGAAGCTCTGTAGTGTTGACTGTGGAAGCGATGCCCCTCATGGCCGTCTAGTGTCTTGTTGATGCTGTCGTTATCGTCTTAGCTCAAACATCACTGTTCGCACTGGACTTCGTGGCACTGACGTTTGTCTTCCCGACTTTACCTCCAGTGCTCGGTCCAGGGTGTCCTGCGTGTTGTGAGGCACAGCCATGCGTGCAATTTACATGCCTCTGTATCGGCGGTGGCATCGACGAAGAAGCTGACTGCGATGACATCGTGTGCCTCCTCGGGACATCCATCCAGAGGCAGGTGGGATAACCACATAGTATCCTGCCACAGGTCCTGCAGTGGTATCCCTGGTCGCTGTGTGCGGCTTAGCAGTTGGGCATGGTATGTGTGTCACTGGTATCGGTCGCCGAAACACAGCTCTAACGCAGACACCAGTGCGGAGTACTCCAGTCGATGTCATTCTGGCAGGGACTGCAGAATGCTCATTGCAGGGCCCCGCATCACACCCACGAGGTAGTAAGCTCATTAGTTCAACCATTCAGAGCAGCGACGATATCGAACTGCAGCTGGTATTCGTGTCAAGGTGTCTGACCATCGTAGGGGCGGGTTTAATTGTGACACCTTTACCCACCCCTGGCTGAGACTTGCCTACACTGAAAAACTGCTGGGCCTCTCCTTCGATGGCTGTATTGGTTGTGACCTCTACCCCCCTCTCCGCTGCTCATGTTCATCGATTCGGTGGTGGTCAATCTCAGCTCCTCAGCCGCTGAACCAGAGTATCTTCTTCCCAACTTTTGTAGGAATTCGTGTCATTATTTCTCAAGGGCTGCCACTTCTTGTTCCATCTTACACTCGATACTTGTCATTCTTTCAATAACACTTTCAAGTTTCCTGTCTACCATATCATCAACATTGTCAACCTTCTTATCTAAATATTCACCCACAGCACTAACATATTATACTTTGCTATTTACATTTTCATTGAAACTATCTCTAACTGTTTTCCTATCGACATCCTTTATTTGTGCTTTATATATTCTCGTTAACACTATTTACATATTCCCTGACACTACTTATTTGGCTACTTAGTTATTCCATTCAAGCGTGCAGTGCTTCCATAATTGCTGATATTCTCCCAGTTATTATTCACTGCGAATCAAGTTTACTGTACTAATTTATAGCCTATTGCATGACCTATTTACAATTCGTTTATTAAATGAATGCCTCCATCCCACTCATGACGCTAGTGTTACAATTTTTCAGTCTCTGGGCATTGCCAGGTTCCTAAGAGTTAAAGGTGTTTATTATGTAAAAGAACTAATATTAATTTCGTAATTTATTTGTAAGCAATCTACAAAATAATTATTCAAAACATCTTGACATTAACAGCTATCACTTGCTATTTACATCTAATATTTACACGAGCATCCATCATCTAAGATAAATTAATACGTCAAATCGTTAAAATCAATATGTTATTTAGAATTTTTTTTTTTTTAACACTTATTGAGTTACTATTAATTATATATTTGGTATTTTACAGTTTCAGTATTAACAATCAAGTCTGTATAACTTGTCCATTCAGGCACACCTTGTTTCAGTATAATATCACCTTTTCCTGTCTGGAATGTTGTGGAGCACCTCGAGCGCTCCCATACACTGTAGCCATCCACTCGTCTAATACCTCGCCCTCCGCAGCACTCGCGCACCCTCGTTCGCCGCCGGTTCTTTTCCTCGAAGTTCCTCAATGTCCCGATCTTCGCTAGACTCTTGTCGCACTCCATTCAAGTGGCTATCACAGACTGCTGACTCCCTGGCTGCTGCCGTATTTTTATGGTAGATGACTTGACCCATAACCTTCACACCTGGGGACCCACAGAGGGATGCGAGCGGGAAGGTTCTTGCACATGCTGTCAAGTCGTCGACTCCTCCAACAGGGTTGGGCAGCGATGTCATTCCTAGTAGCTGTCGATCATTCCCACCTCCCCTGCCGCCCTGGCGATATAGCACGTGGCCAGGTCCGCATGGGGAAGAAGCGAGTCGTGGTGAGTCATTCCCTCTCCACATCAAACTCACAGAAACTGGCGGCGCGTAACAATAGGTATAGAAATGAGCCAGAATTAGCTGTTTTTGACGAGTATGTAAAATGCATATCATTCCAAGAAGAAATGAAACCAAGTATTGCAAGGAAAACAAAACAACACAGCAATTATGTAACCTACATACAATTCCAAGCAAGACTAGTCACATGTCGCTCTTTTTTTTTGTTTATATTATATTATTTTGTTTATTAAGATTTTTCTTTACATTAGAGGTTTCTGCGACTATAACAAAGTAGTGCAATTGTACACTGAAGAGCCAAAAAAACTGGTGTAGGCGCGCGTATGCAAATAACAGAAGTATGGAACCAATAAGAGTAACGCGATGCGGTCGGCCGCTAGATCGGTTACTGCTGCTACAATGGCAGGTTATCAAGATTTAAGTGAGTTTGAACGTGGTGTTATAGTCGGCGCACGAGAGATAGGACATAGCATCTCCGAGGTAGCGATAATATTTGGATGTTCGCGTACGACCATTTCACGAGTGTACCGTGAATATCGGGAATCCAGTAAAGCATCACATCTTCGACATCGCTGCGGCCGGAAAAAGATCGTGAAAGAACGGGACAAACGGCGACTGACGAGAATCATTAAACGTGACAGACGTGCAACCCTTTCTCAAATTGGCGCAGATTGGATTAGTAGACTGCCCTGCAGAATTCATGGTGTGAATTGCCTCCTGCAAACCTTCAGACATTAGTCGAGTCCATACCACATCGCCTTGCGGCACTTCTGCGTGCTCGGGGGGCTCTACACGATATTAGGCAGGTGTACCAGTTTTTTTTGGCTCTTCAGTGTATGTCCATAATAATTATTAAAATGTCACATGAAATAATATGTTAGAAAATACCCCGCTTGTGGATGACAACCAAGGACAGCTGTAGTCATTAATTTTTCCAGTTCTGGGTGGTTCCTACGACCGAAGGCTGATGTGACAAGGAGCCCGACCGGTGATCGTTCGCTCTGAAATTTCGGCGTGACGTGATCCCTGAGTATCGAGTCGGTACCCAAGTGGCCGGAGTCCACTCGCTATAATCCCTAAGTCCCGCCGCATTTTAACCTCTCCTTGTCATAACCGTGCCACTTAAAACCCACGCTTCAGGTTGTTCGTGGATCAGTTAAACCTGTATGACAAGATAAAATTTTCTGTACAAGCTAAGGCAGAAGCTTCTAAGAGACATGCTACCAGAACCTGCACGTAAGCAGTTATGGAGGGTTCTTTGGAATAACCTATCCAGCGGTACTTGTTGCTGCATAAGTAAATAAAAGTGCATTTTTTATGATTTTACTACTGCAGCTGTGGTTCAGGAACAATCTTCACTCATGGTTTCAGCATTATACATTTATGCACAGATCCTAATCTTTTTTTGTCATAATTTTAACTTTTGTTTTAAATAAACACGAATGTTTACCATAATTTTTACACAATGCTGTTTTAGAATCAGTAAACATTTTCGTGTATTTTATTTACTATATATTCATGTTTAATAGCATTTTCTCAAAACAAAATAAACAAAAATATATATATCATTCTCTCTCTCTCTCTCTCTCTTTCTTTCTTTATTTCTCTCTCTCTCTCTCTCTCTCTCTCTCTCTCTCTCTCTCTCTCTCTCTTCCCCTCCCTCCACATTGACTAAAATTTCAACCCAGTAGAAAACCATCCATCGAAAATTGCACACGAAAATTACAAAAACTTCCTTAGAACCAATCCATACAAATGGTCATGCAGGAATTGCCATGCATGCGTGGCCATTTGGTTCCTTGTGATCATAGAAGGAAGATTGTTCAAAATCGAGTACCAAGCAGTACTTTGTGTATTTTTTTAGTATATTTTATAGTTTTGTGATATATAAAATATCAGTGTGACGAAAGTTCAAAATATTGTAAGAATAATTTACAAAACAAAAAAAAGTTATCAATATAACTAATGAGCCTACTTTCCTCGACCGTAAGCTGGCGTGCAGCCAACTACATTACAAAGGTAGGATTCGGAGCATCAATATCGGTAGTAATTAGTCTAAAGTTTTGGTAGACTGGGTTTAAGCAACTTCAAATATTTTCAGAGGTATCATTTTGAAAACAAGTGTGTGAATAGCTTAAATCATGTATGTTTGCATGGCCTACAGTAGCACTACTTGTGTTCAGAATTTGGTGAAAATAGGTTGACTGATTGAGATATGGCATGAAAGCTTTAGTTTCTTATTTGGCGCTTTCATAGAAAAAGGCATAAAAACAGACCCTGTATATGCATTTCTGATGCATGTAATAGATAATGTCAGTATAAAAAGTTTGGTTGACATTTGTCACATTATTTAATAGATATGATTAAATAATCTAAATAATTTATATTCTACCATTTTAAAGAAAAATATCTGACCCACTTAAAATATGTAAGTTTACATGGTCCACTGTAGTACTACTACTTATGTGCAAAATTTGGTGGGAATTGGGTCATTGGGTCATTGATTTGCAAGATATGGCATGAATGTTGCATTTTTTTACCTGACACTATTTTACAAATAGTTAGCAAGGGATGATCTGTATAAGCATGTTTGATACTTTTATGAGCTACTCTCAGCATACTAAGTTTTATTGAAAGTGCTTAAATGTTTAATACATATGACAAGCTTATCTAAAAGATTTATATGACTGCCATACAGTAAATAAAGTCAAACAAATTTATACATGGCCTACTGTAGCATTTCTTATGTGCAAAGTTCGGTGGGAATCGATTGGGTGTTCCCTGACACATTACATAAAAACTCCAGTTTCTCATGTGATGCTATTTTCATTACTGTATTGGTACATTATATGTTTTGCATAGATAATGCTACATATTACAGTCGGTTCAAATTGTTTCGGACATATGGCTTATTAATATAAAATATTTACATGGCTGTTATTTTTAAAATATGTGACTACCTCCTTAAGTCATATATATTGTTGATGCATAACAATAGAATAACTTGTAGTCTGAATTTGATGGGCATCAATTAATTGTTTCCTGAGATAGGACACAAAAACATAGCCTTTCAAGTAGTGCTATCTTTCGAAATGGCTGACAAATGAGTATATATATATATATATATATATATATATATATATATATATGTNTATATATATATATATATATATATATATATAGTAGTCTTTAATGTTTATTTGGCTGACATTTTGAAAATAATAGTCTGACCCAGTAAAAATGTAAATTTACAGGACGTAATATAATATTGAGTGTCAAATTAGGTAGGAATCGGTTTATTGTTTCCCGAGATGTGAGACTAAAACTTTATTTTTTGTGGCGCTATATTGCAAATTGGTGAACAAAAGAGGCTATATTTTGGCACATTTTATGTTTGTAAAAGATACTCTCAGCATAACAATTTCGGTCGAAACTGGTTAACCGGTATTTTAGATATTGCAAGTAAACCTAAAATATCTATATTGCCGCCATTTTGGTAGTAACAATTAACTCATCTCGCTTTTGGTACACTGTTGAAGACATCGCGGCTTATATGGTCAGAGTTAATGTCCCCCAGGCACCGACTATAAGGTGCGTGGGGGTTGCTGGTTTGGTTATTAGGTAGACTATTACTGTTGTATTTTGAAGTATGAATATATTGTCTCGTGTCTATATTCACAAATACACAACATCAAAACTTTAGAGGTGCCGTACTGTGCTAGTTCGGTTACTCGGATTTACTGGGCGAATTCTTGGTTGAGTGGGGCTTCTGTAGGCGACGAATTTTATACTTAACTCATCGGTGAGTGTGGGTAGGCTGTCATCTGGGGATGAGTTCCAGCGAAGTGGTAGGCCTTGGATGCAGGCCCCCTGTGCTGCTTCTCCCTGGACTGCTGTTCGGACTCGTACTCACGCAACTCTCCCCGCGGCCCGGTGATGATCAACTGTCCCCCCTCTACTCTCGAAACGGGGTTTTTATGCT
>NQII01000089.1:122942-268079 GCA_002778355.1 Clitarchus hookeri
GGTGCGTATTTTCTGCGTTCAGGCGAACTACACGTGATAATTTGCTGATAACTCGAAAAAGCCCTGCACTCCACAGATCTCGCGGTGGGCGAGAGGTGTCCGCGGAGAAGGGGGAAGGCCTACGCTTCAGCTCCACGTGTACCGGANGAACTACACGTGATAATTTGCTGATAACTCGAAAAAGCCCTGCACTCCACAGATCTCGCGGTGGGCGAGAGGTGTTCGCGGTGAAGGGGGAAGGCCTACGCTTCAGCTCCACGTGTACCGGAATTTTCCACCTGCCTGTGGTTCCACGTGCCGTCTCGTAGGCGCCAGCGAAGTGCGCTAGGCGGGGGTGGTGTGAGGGGGTGATGGATGTGAGCCAATGTCGTGCTATAAACCCTAAACCGCCACGCGACACTGTCTTGTAGATTTAAATAGCGTATATGAACATGGCGTACAATAGTATTACTTATATACCAAATATGGCAGGAATCGATTGTGTAGTTGCTGAGATACAACATAAAAGCTCATTTTGCATGTTGCACTATCTTGCAAAATGGCGGATTAATAACATTATTACTTCATAAATTCAATCTTACATCATGCACTGTCAACGTACTAAATTTCGTTTTAATTCGTTTAATGGTTCCCAAGATATAAAGTAAAAGCATTATTTTTCAATTTGCACTATTTTCCAAAATAGTGTACCAATAATATTATTGCTGTCTGAATTAAATGCATGCACTATCAACATACCAAATTTGGTTTAAATTGGTTCAATAGTTCCAAAGATATAATGTAAAAGTTTTTTTTTTTTTTTCCAATTCTCACTATATTTCAAAATGACGGACCGTCATTATCCGGCTTATCGGTTTTAAAATTCAATGCTTACATCAAGCACTGTCAACGTACTAAATTTGGTTTAAATCTGTCAAATGATTCCCGAGATATAATGGAAAAGCTTTAGTTTTCAATTGGCACTATCTTACAAAAGGCGGACCTATAGGATTATTGCTTTGTAATTTTAATACTTATATCATTCATGATCAACGTATACAATTTGGTTCAAATCGGTTGAATAGTTCCCGCGATATAACATAGTGCCCTAAATTTTAATATTCTCGCCATTTTGAAAATAAAGTACCCGCCGTAATCGAAAACTATAAGTCCGATGAAATTTCTAAATACTATATGTGGACGTAGTTTTGTGATATTTGGCCCTTGGGTTAAAAGTTGTTAAAAGGGGGGGGGGGATGCATTCCAGACAGACATTCGGGTGATTGCGTAAGCCTATCTTTCCTTCGGAAAGTAGGACAAAAATGTAAGTGAATTGAAACAATTTCAAATTTATGTATTCTTTGCCCTAAGTACAAATTAAAAAATTCTACATAAGTAAGATTATAAGTAAGATGTTTACCTACACTTCAAAGCAATTGTTGAATTCATCATAATATCTCGCAAAAATTCCATATGAATTCATAATGTGGTTCGAATATTATTTCATTCTAAGTTTTACAATAAAATACAAAGTAAAAATAGTTATAAATGAAACACCAGTCGCAGGGTAACGGAAGTATCGCGTTTCAAAGAAATTTCTTTATGGTGTTTCTGTGACCTCAAGATAAGCTTTAGCTGAAATCAGACCTTTTGAAATTTAACACAAGCAGTAAAATTGAAATATTTATACTACTTTTAAAAAGTATATAAAAGTTATTTTTCAATTAAATTTAGTATTTATCAAATTTTTATTTATATATTATGTGTGCCAAGACCGTAAAATATCCTAATACCATATAAGAGTTCCAGACACTTCAACACGCTGAAGAGGCCGTGGCTAAGGTTTATTCTACTCAGGTTGGGAATCCCAGTACTCGTAATTGTTTGGCAAATAACAATTCTCGCTGTCAGGTAGCACTGGTGTTGCGTGTTCCACATTTCCTCCGTTATGTATGCAGACAAACGGGATATTTGCAAATTTCATAAACTAAATATAATTGTGTAAAATCGTACACTTTGCATATTTTAGAAACTGTGTACTAAATGAACTTTGTTCTTTGCAATTGACTAAAAAATTTAACGAAATATTTCTAAATGTTGTATTAAATAAACCTGTTCTTTGCCCTGGAGTAAAAATGTAACAAAATACGTCCAGATGTTTAATATTCAGTCGTAAAACTGGTTTTAGCAAACTGTTGGCTTATACAATAATTGAGTGATAATATAATAATAGTAATAATAATTAAATAATAAAGTAATTATTACTTTATTTAGATGTGGCAGCTAAATCGAAAACAAAAAAAATCGTTTTTATGGCAACTATATTTATTTCGCTAAGTTCGTAATTTTTTTTTACTGCCGGAGTATAATAAATCTTAACCATGGCACATATTTTATCACAGCTAGCACATTCCTGTAAACTGCCAACAAAATAAAATAGACCAATTTAATAACACGCATTTGCGAAGAAAGTACATACTTTTGTCTGAACAAGTTTTTGTCCCATCATTTTATTTTTAGCATAATGTCATGCGCCGCAACTAAATGCAGCCTACAAGTTTATGTTGTTATGTCCATCGCCCTGACAAAATATTTGCTCACCCTTAAGGGCCCCCCCCCCCTTTTTTTCTTTTTTTTTCTGCATTGACTTCCAAATACAAACTGACGCACTCCGAACGCACTATTTACATTACCACCTCTCCCCTCAGGCAATAAAAAAATTAATGCTACAAGAGCAGCGTATTTATTTTATTACCCGCCTTACGCATCATTTTATTGAAATTTTTATTATCGCGGACCATGTAATTTATTGTAATGATAATTGTTATTTTGCCCATCTTAATTTACTCGTTCATAGTGAAAATTCTCAATTTATATACTAATTGTAGTTTTGTTGATTAGTCACTACCTTCAGTTTTAATCATTCTATACTACGCAATTCACCTAAATTCGTGAAGAATTTTGCTTCGAATCAGAAAAAGGGTTGTCTAAGAAAAGTTAACATGTAGACATTTCAACAATTCCCGGGAAACATTTTTTTAATGACCCGGACCGCTGGTCGATCTTTATGTAAATTGTTTAACAGTTTATCGCCGAATCGAATTTTATTTGTGCACAATTTAATAACATTTCGTGTAGAAGTTTCAATGTTGGTAAAAGGTGGTCGCATAATACTAGCACTTTAAACAGGTAATCCTATATTTATAATGCGTGAGTGAAAATTATTATTTTTTCCGATACCATCCCTATATTTGTTAGTATTTAAGCGGCTTGGTGAACCGAGTTACGGTTTTTTTTTTTTTAAATATAAATTGATGTTGAGATCTTGCTGTCGCATAAACGTTTACAAAATTGCAGATTGTCTGTTTCTACATACTGTACGGGTGCCCTACAATTCACTCGTCTTCTAAGTTAGGCCTGGCAGTTCACCACGACTCACGTTGAATATTGTGAGACGTGGACTCTATCGTGACAGCTCGAGCATTTCTCTCCCATCAGCTTCCGGCCATTATCCACAGAGCGGAAATTGGGCGGTTTTACGAGACCTTCAGTCGGTCGAATGCATGACAGCATGCCAGCTAAGGCGTGTTCATCAGGTCTTGTGTATGTTTCACTGTGAAACCACTTACAGTACGCAGACGTGAAGCCGTTTAGACTGCAGATAATTTACTAGAGCAAAGTTTTCTCTTGTACAAGCGGCTATGCAGTAGGCTAAAATCCAATTTATTGTATTGCGATATGGTCTACTTTTTAAAAACATTCGGCCACAGGTTACCTCTGCTATTTTGTGATAACCGCCATTGATGAACGAGACTACCCTACCCCCTTCCCCCTCGACAACGCATTCATGTTCCCTTCTCTGAAGTATGCTGTATATTGTGACATGCTGTCTCGATGTTTTTGAGAGCTGTGCAGGTTTCTGCAGTTCGAACATACGCAGGATAAAAAGGAGGGCATTCAGTTTGGAAAAGGAGGCCATATCAGTTAAAAAAAAAAAGGGAGGGGGGCACATTTTATTAGTGCCATAAATAATCTATACTGAATAAATATACATTACATTTTTTTCCACATATATTGTAATATTATTACTGTTCAAAAATTAGTTTATTCAAATCATTAGTATTTTCAAGTATACAATTTTCAGATGTTTAATCAATAACTTAAAATAACGTTCCCATTATGAATTAACATAAAATATGTAAGTACCAGGAAAACAAACTGTTATGCTTCCAGTTGTTTTATACGTTGCTGCTGTATAAAAAATTAATCTAAATGAGAAATTTATAAATTAAACGTAAACATTATTCACAAGGTTTCTCAAAGAACATAAAAACGTTTTTATATGAGTAATTAAATGAATTTTAACAGCACAAGTATAGCAGTTTTGTTATACAAAATCTAACAATATCAAAATAACTAGTAGACAAATACTGTATTTGATCAGGTCAGAGAAGTCCGACATTTTTAATTACCACGGAAAATTCTGGGTGGACATAAAAAATGCTTAGAAAATAGGAGATATTTTTCCCGGACGTCTGGTAACCCTACTGTTATGAAGTGATCAGGCCTTAGTGGAACGGCCTGCCTGATCACACCTTCAAACCTCCAAACATTGAACAAGGGCACGAGCGTGATTGCAATTACACATTGCGAAAGACAGTTGCAAAACCCCCTCCACCGACCAGTAAACGGGGCCGAAAATATTAAGAAACGTGCCCGATATAGGCAATGCAACACTGCAAGCGGCGCCTTTTGTCATCAGGGCAGCAGACCAAGAATAAGCGGAGATGGGTGTGTCCGGCCGTCGTTAACCGCCTCCTGGAATCTGCCTCCGACAACATGAACATAATGGGGGACTTTCCAATTAGATTGTAATAGTAGTGGCGTGCAGTAATAAAATTGAATATAATTAATCAGTATTTTGGTATTCCATATCAATAGTCCCGATCAATAGTCACATAAATAGTTATTGTATAATCCTTATGTTCAATAAACCCCATCTTATACTGTTGTGCTATACCTAACCATGACTCATTATTTAGTTATGCCTATAACACTTTTCAGGTATGAATTGACTTAAAAGCTCATTCGTAACACTATGTTTGGAAAAATTTTTTTTAAAATATACAGTAGTTCCAAAAAGTATTTGCACACCCATGTTTTAGAAGAATGTTCTGACATAAGTACGCAAGTCGTAACAAAAATAGAGTATTCCATAACAGAACTTGGTAATGGACATAGTACTAGAGGCAATTTGTCAGTGTGCAACAGCCTTCGTCTAAACAAAAAGAAATACATATTTTCCTCCGCCAAAAAAAGTATTTCCACAATACGAGTACCAAAGAGAAATGCACTTTAATGTGCAAAAACTGAGATATCAATATTTCCATTGGCATCAATAACAGTGTGCAACCGCCTTGGCATTGACTGTACCAACCGTTCCATTATTTCTGGAGTTATTTTACCCCATTATTCCAAGAGAACCATTTTAAACTGTTATTTTCTTGATATGGCCCATTTATCACGTTCAAATTCATAATGTGCCACAAATTCCTAATAGGGTTGAGATCTGGTGACTGTGGTGGTGTGTTCAGTCTTCGGGGCGTGTTTTACAACCACCCCTCCCTCATTTCGTGGTGTCGTGGTCTTGCTGGAAATAATAGGTGCCCTCGAGACGTAACTTATGAACACTGTCCGGTAAATTATGGTGCAATACATCAAGGTACATCAGAGCGTTCATAGTACCATCGATGAACGCCCTATTTCCGACTCCTGTGGAGGCCTTGCATTCCCAAACCATTACATGACCCCCGCCGTGTTTCACCGTAGGTTTCCATTTTGTCTTCGTAATTCTGCGCTTCGCTTGCGCCACATGTACGTTTTCTCATCGGAGTCATATATATTAAACTTGCATTCATCTGAAAAGATTACGGTGTTCCGAAATCACGGAAGTTTTTCAAGATAGGTTTTGGCAAACTCTAAGTCCTTTTGCAGATTTCTCTTGTTAATAAACTGTTTCTTTCTGCACTTCTGCCGTGGAGGCCAGTGGAATTGTTTGGGTACTGACCATTCTGCCCGACCTTGATGCAATGCCAGTAACTAAGGAGGTTTTATATGGGGAATTTGTGAACAATGTAGTCACATGCAGTAACAAAATAAGTCCTGACAGATGCAAAGTACTTTTTCCTTTTCTTCAAGTGTTTTCAACATGTTTGATGCTTTATTTCCCATCACTAATTCGGTGTCGTCTTTCTGATTCTGAATATAGTGATAGTTCACTTCAAATAATGAACAACTTTTCACAGCTTTTGCTTTCACAAAATTTGATAGCAATGCTTAATTTGAGAACTCGAGAATGTTAAAAACAACATGAAAAGCTCTACGATGTTTATAGGCATAGCTAGCTATAATTTGTGAACAATTTGGGCTGGGCCCTTAAAATTCAGTATGTAAGCCAGCAATCATCTTCAGTATGTAAGCATCATTTCCGACCCCAAGAATGTAGGTATAGCACGATAGTCCTACTATGATCTATAGGCATAGTAAGTTATAATTTTCGAACAATTTGCGCTAGACCTATGAAATAGGCAACATTTATGACTCAGATAATGCACAAACAACATGAAAAGAGCTACATATTACAAGCATAGTTAACTATAATTTATGAAACAGTAGGGTTAGGCTCTTGAAATCCAGCATGTAAGCAATATATTATGCCATAAACCCTCTCATCAGAATGTTTTTTTCACAGTTTTTGATTTATTTGAATTATACACATAAATTTTCAATTAAGTCTTCTTTGGTTGGAGGAATAAACTAACAATTATCATCTAAACTATTTCCATAAAAAGTAACTTTATATCCCCAATTCCAAAAAATTAATAATACTATTTTATAGTTTATATTTAAATCTTTTTTATCCAATTTATATTGTTCATATACACTGAAGAGCCAAAAACATTGGCACACCTGCCTAATATCGTGTAGGGCCCCCCACGAGCACGCAGCAGTGCCGCAAGACGACGTGGCACGGACTCTACTAATGTCTGAAGGTATGCAGGAGGCAATTCACACCATGAATCCTGCAGGGCAGTCCAAAAATCCATTGGAGTGCGAGGCGGTGGAGATCTCTTCTGAACAGCACGTTGCAAGGCATCCCAGATATGCTCAATAATGTTCATGTCTGGTGATTTAGGTGGTCAATGGAAGTGTCTAAAGTCAGAAGAGTGTTCCTGGAGTCACTTGGTAGCAACTCTCGGCGTGAGGGGAGTCGCATTGTCCTGCTGGAACTGTCCACGTCCGTCGGAATGCATAATGGACATGAATGGGTGCAGGTGATCGGACAGGATGTTTACGTATCTGTCACCTGTCAGAGTCGTATCTAGACGTATCAGGGGTCCCATTTCACGCCAACTGCACACGCCCCATACCATGACAGAGCCTCCACCAGCTTGAACAGTCCCCTGTTGACATGTAGGGTCCATGGATTCATGAGGATGTCTCCATACCCGTACACGTCCATCCGCCCGATACAATTGGAAACGAGACTCGTCAGACCAGGCAACGTGTTTCCAGTCATCAACAGTCCAATGGCGGTGTTGGCGGGCCCAGGCGAGGCGTAAAGCTTTGTCTCGTGCAGTCAACAACGGTTCACGAGTGGGCCTTCGGCTCCGAAAACCCATATCAATGATGGTCCGTTGAATAGTTCGCACGCTGGCACTTGTTGATGCCCCAGCATTGAAATCTGCGCCAATTTGAGAAAGGGTTGCACGTCTGTCATGTTTAATGATTCTCGCCAGTCGTCGTTTGTCCCGCTCGTTCACGATCTTTTTCCGGCCGCAGCGATGTCGAAGATTTGATGTTTTACCGGATTCCCGATATTCACGGTACACTCTTGAAATGGTCGTACGCGAAAATCCAAATTTTATTGCTACCTCGGACATACTATGTCCCATCTCTCGTGCGCCGACTATAACACCACGTTCAAACGCACTTAAATCTTGATAACCTGCTATTGAAGCAGCAGTAACCGATCTAGCAACTTTGCCAGACGCTTCTTGTCTTATATAGGCGCTGCCGACCGCATCGCGTTACTCTCATACCTCTGTTATTTGCATACGCACGCCTATACCAGTTTTTTTTTGGCTCTCCAGTGTACATAAACACCATTAGGAAAAGAAAATCCGTCACCAATATCAACACCAAATTCAATCTTAAAATTATTAATGTTTATATTCCCTGTAGTTTAATCTGTTTATAAAAGTGTATGTGTGTCCAGAATAATTTTCTATTTTATTTAATACTATTTGTTATAAAAATTATATACCAAAATAATTTTAAAAAAACTAAAGTGACAGTTTTAAATAATTTTATATATATATAATTTAATGAAAAATTTTAATGATAGTTTCCAAAAAGTATAATAATTTTTGTAAAATAAAACTAAAATAATTCAAAAATTAAAAAATCTCTCAGATTCAGATGTTTTTATAAAAACCAATTACAAAGATAACACATAATTTAAAAAATGTGTATTTAATCTATTAGCTGATAAATATCTACAATATATAAATATAAAAAATGTTCAATCATCAAAAATTTTGAAAGAACAAAATTTAACTTATTTTTAGGGAATTCTGGTGAAAATATTGATTATTTTCTGAGAAAAATAAAGTAATTAATTCTTTAGTTCCTATAGTAGTTTAAAATTGAAATTATTCTCCAACACCAAAACGAACTTCTCTTTAAAGAGTATTATTTCCAGATTAAATTTATTTTGGTTCAGAAAGAAAAGAATGATTTAATAAAATAATTATGATTTTGAAAAACCATAGGGAATCAAACCATTAAATTAATATAAAACCATTATTCTCGGTAAAAATTAATTATAATAGGATACTTAAACAATATAAATGGTAATATATTTAAATAATATAAGATAACAAATATAAAGTTTCTGTTTCCTATGTTGAGTGTAATGGTGATTATATTAGTATTAGGGCTATGCCGATTTTGGCGCAGGTATAGCTAGGAGCCGTCAGCCACCTCATTTGTCAAGGCGGCCTGGTTAGGCCATGTTGTGATGGCACCCGAACACCATATTGTATCTTGGTGAGCTTGACCTTTACCCCGTTGCTCTTGACCTTAACCTTAAATCCAAAAATGCAAAAAAAAAAATTCTAAAAATTGAGGAATATATTATTGTTGCCCTACTCTACCCCTCGCTCACCTCACCGACCCTAAAAAAACACCCCCACCACCACAAACCCAATCATAAAAAAATAAAAATCACCAAAAAAAAACTAAAAAAAATTCCGAAACTCTAGGAACATATAATGCTACCCTACGCTACCCCTCGCTTACCCCACCGAACCTCACTTCACCCTCTCACCACCCCCTCCCAATCATAAAAAAATCGTCAAAAATCGCAAACAAAAAAAATTTTTTTTAAAATAATTGAGGTAATATGGGAACATACAGCGTTAATCTTGCACTCGCCCCACCATCCTCACCTCACTCACTTTCCAACCCTCTTCCTCCCAATAAAAAAATGGACAAAAATCGCAAAAACTAGAAAGAAACTAATAAAAGTTTAGGGACATATTACATTACTGACTCTGACCTCCATGTTGGATGTTGGTGACCTTCACTCCAATAACCTTGAATACAAAAATCTAGAAAAATTGTAAAAAATTGAAAGAAACTAATAAAAGTTTAGGAACATATTACATCACTGACTCCGACACCCTTGTTGGGTGCTGGTGGCCTTGACCTTGACCCCAATGACTATGAACTCGTAAACTGTAAAATGGGTTAAATTGTTACCTTGTACTGTATAACTGAATTCCTCTCGTAAAGGGAAGTGTATGTGTGACTCGGCTGGTCTGCCGCCCTAGAGTCTAACGTGCCTCTCTCTGCTATTGTTATGTACCATTCTTCGACTTGGCGAGACCTGCACGGTGCTCGCGTTGCCGGTCATCCACCTGGGCTGCTTTACAGATTCCCATGATGTTAGTTGATCGCACAACATCGGTCGGGTCGGGCGCGTTCTGCTGCTAGTGTTGTGAGTGTTGACTGTACTCTGAATTTGACGGTTTCGTTTCACTCGGTTCGTACGGAAGACGTTTGCTATTCTGTTGTACTGACCAGGATGGTCTGGTCTTGTCTAGCATCATCTAAATCAGCGTACAGTACCCGACACTTGTGTAATATGTGGTTGCAATGGTTGGTAAGTGCTTATAACTATTTTCCTTTACATTTTATTTTTATATTAGTTTGAATCAGTGTTTAGCAACGTTGCCCTTATCGCACCTGTGCTTCTCGGCTTCGCAAAAGTTTTTCTACACTAATGTGATGTACAGCGCTCGATGCTCACGCAATATACATATGTTGTTTAATGCTTATAACTATTTTTTATATTTGTTTGCATTAGTGCATAACAGTGGCATCTTTCTTGTGTGTCTAATGGTTTAAGTGTATGTTGTTTTGTGGCAATCAAAGTAACAAAGTCTTTACAAGTTGTGTAATGTGTATCGCACTTCACACATTGTAGTCATTTTTGCAGTTGGTCCTTGTGATCATTCGTTCTTTATCATATCGGCGTGCAATCTAGCTTTTACTAAACTTCTTGGCATGGCAGCAACACTGATATCGCTATTTTGGACTGTGGTCCATCAGGTATTTTTTATATATTGTGACACGCTATGACATAATGCTCGTGATGTACTTGCATATATGCGAGTTCTTTATTGTTGATTATGTGACTGATTTTTTCATGTACAGAGGGGTTCCATATAATTTACACTCAGTTTTCCCGACCTTTGCGCTAGGCTGATGGTGTTTATGTATAGTATCGCGTACATGTTTTAGTGTAACCTGCGACTACGTATGTCTTGTTATCGATACAATTTTATACTTTATTTTTCAATATATGACTGGTTGTTAAGGGTTACCCCGGCTAACGATGACTCGGGCCACCGGCCCTTGTGTTGGACTGATGGTGTTAGTCGTACACATCACAGTCGATGTCGCAGTGCTGACCCCTCACTGCTAACCCCTCAGTTTTCTATAGTTGTAATAATTTATACATCATCCAACCGGTCGAATACGAAGCTATGTTGTAATTCTCTCTGTAGTGGGGTAGAGGGAAATCAGCATGCGCCTATTTGCTAGACGAGTGCATGCAGACCGATGCGTGCGTGTGTGCTATTTCAGACCCTACACTCCTACATGCAATGGTAACTTTGCGACGCGCCTCTATGTATACCTTTATTTTCTTTACATTTGTGGATGGCTTACATGTTCCCGAACTTCAAAGGTTTGGAAATGCTGACAAACTATGCTTGTAACAAGGTTTAATGCCTACTTGCCCTTATCTCCTTGATTGCAGTTGGAAGTGATGACTGTGATATGAATTTGGTGGTCGTAGCTTCGGAGGATGGGAAACGTTGGACAACTATGCTTATAAGAGGACTTAAGGTATACTTGTTCCTACCACCCCGTTTGTCATCGGAGATGAGGCCTATGATATGAATTTGGTGACTAGATTATGTGGGTGGGAAATGGTAGCTAACAATGCTTATAACAATGCTTATACGAAGGCCTAAGGTGTACTTGACCCTGCGGTCCTTTCGTCGCCGACAGTGATATCTATGTTATGAATTTGGTGACTATAGGCCCAGTGGGTGAGAAATGGTAGCCAACTATGTTTATACGAGGACTTATGGCATACTTGACACTACCATCCTGTTCGGTTTTGGTGGCGATGTCTATATTATGAATTTGAGACTGTAGCTTCGGTGGACGGGAAATGTCGGTCGACTATGCTTATAAGACGCCTTAAAATTTACTTCACTCCACCACCCTGTTCTTCATCAGAGATGTTTATGATATTAACTTGTTGCTTATATCTTCGGTGGGTAGGAAATGTTGGGCAACTGTGCCTTTTAAGAGCCTGCGGCCCTGTTCATCGATGGGGGCAATGACAATGTTATGAATTTGGTGACTACACTGAGGTGACAAAAGTCATGGGATAGCAATATGCAAATATACAGATGGCAGTAATATCGCATACAAAATGTATAAATGGGCAGTGAATTGGTTGGGCTTTCATTTGTATTCAAGTGATTCATGTGAAAAGGTTTCTGACGTGATTATGGCCACACAACGGGAATTAACAGACTTTGAACGAGAAGTCGGAATGTTAATTGGAGCTCGACGCATGGGACATTCCATTTCAGAAATGGTTAGGGAATTCAACATTCCGAGATCCACAGTGTCAAGAGTGTGCCGAGAAGACCTAATTTCAGGCATAACCTCCCGCCATGGACAACGCAGTGGCCGACTGCCTGCACTTAACGACAGAGACCCCACGAATCCATGGACCCAAGTTGTCAACAAGGAACTGTGCAAGCTGGTGATGGCTCAATGGTGTGGGCTGTTTTTACATGGAATGGACTGGGTCCTCTGGTCCAACTGAACCGATCATTGACTGGAAAGGGTTATGTTCAGCTACTTGGAGACCACTTGCAGCCATTCATGGACTTCATGTATCCAAACAACGATGGACTTTTTATGGATGAAAATGTGCCATGTCACCGGGACACAACTGTCCGCGATTGGTTTGAAGAATATTCTGGACAATTCCAGCGAATGATTTGGCCACCAAGATCGCCCGACATGAATCCCATCGAACATTTATGGGACCTCGTCGAGAGGTCAGTTCGTGCACAGAATCCTGCACCGGCAACACTTTCGCAATTATGGACGTCTATAGAGGCAGCATGGCTCGATATTTCTGCCGGGGACTTCCAACGACCTGTTGAGTCCATGCAATGTCGAGTTGCTGCACTTCGCTGGGCAAAAGGAGGTCCGACACGATATTAGGAAGTATCCCATGACTTTTGTCTCCTCAGTGTACATCTTTAATGGTTCGGAAATTACAACCGACTATGCTTATAAGTAGGCCTAGGGCATATCTGCCCTGTGGCCCTTTTCGTCATCGGGGGTGGTACCAATGTTATGAAATTGGTGGTTGTATCTTAAATGGTTTGGAAATTACAGTCAACTATGCCTATACATGCACTTAGGGCATACTTAACACTGCGGTCCTTTTCGTTATGAATTTTTCGGCTGTATCTTAAAGGGTTCGGAAATTATATCCAACTGTTCTTATAAGTAGGATTAACGCAAACTTCAACCTGCGGTCCTTTTCGTGTCGGGGGTTATGTCTATGTTATGAATTTGGTGACTATATCTTAAATGGTTCAGAAATTATAGCCAATTATGATTATAAGTGAGCTTAGGGCGTATTTGACGCATGCACGCAGTGCGACTCTAGACTAGCGTGTGTGGGCAGGTTTCGCTCCGTGTCGCACAGATGAAATTACAGAGCATGAGACTCGTCTCTGCCAGGACACCAGGTGAAAGGAGATCAGAAGGAATATGAGAAAACCGAGATTAAATGATACAGCATGAGACTCGTCCCCACCACGATGCTAGGTGAAGAGACCAGAAGAAATATGAGAAAACCAAGGTGGAATGACAGAGCATGAGACTTGTCCCTGCAGGATGCCAGTTGAAAGGAGACCAGAAGGAATATGATAAAATTAGAAAAACAAGTTGGAATGACAGCCTGGGGAGAAGTTGCATGATGGGGCAATGAACTCGAACATTCTTCAGACAAGATGGAGAGATAGTACAGAGAAAACCCTCCACACCGAATGCAAGAGTGTGGAGTTGGGACATCCAGTAGGAAGGAATGAGAGAGCGTGAGAAAATGAAGGAGATCGTGAGGACTCTGAGAAAACCTCCATGGGGAATACAAGAACGTGAAGTAGGGACATAATATATGGCCGCCATTGGCCAGAAATGACAGAATGGGAGGGGAAATCCAACATGGCCATCTTTGGCAAGGAATGACAGAGCAGGAGGTTGTCTCGTTATATCGTACAAGATGGCGGTCGGCTCGTCCCCGCCAGGACGCCAGGTGACGCAGAACATACTATTTATAACTACTAGTGCAGTAGAGTCGGTTTGTGTGCAAGGCTTTCGTGTGAAGTCGCCGAACTTCAAAATACACATTCGTCTGCTATAAATACTGATGAAGACCATGCAACTCCTACAAAGAAAAAACTTGATATTGAGGATGAAACAGGACATGATGACAATCATAAGACAGCATTGATGATAATGATTATGAAGAGAGTCTGGATGAAGTATCTGATGAGAAGGATGATGATTATCTCGACATTCCCACACATTTCACCAACGAGTTTCCTTCGACAAGTGGTGTGAAGAAGGCAGAAAGTGTCAAGAACGCTCGTCCATTTGCTGCAATGAGCGAAATGGAGTAGGCAGAAGAAGATGGGAATACTGACTACATGTGTACCGAAGGCCTGAATGAACTTGTTGATAGACTCAGACATTTGATCGCTTTGCAATAAGATGGAGATTTATCGCACATTAATGAGATATCTTCTATCATTAGTGAACTGACGGATCGGTGTTATATCAGACGGGACTGTTGGCTGCTCTCCATGATCTGCAAACATCTTATAAGTATATGAAGATTGAATGTATGAAATAATTAGAAAGATAGAATGTATATAATAAGTAAATAAATTTAATTTATGTATACATAATAATGCGAGTTTAATTTATTATTTAGTCAATTCTGCTTCTCTGAAAGACTTAATAATTCAGTGGTGTGTACGTCAATTGTGAGAGTCTGTTTTAGATTTTAAAAAATTATGCGACAGTGTGCAGGAGGAGGGCCATGTAGGATCTAAAGTATTGTGCCTTACTCGCGTCGGTTAAAATCGGCTGAGTTCTATAAGGCGAACGAATGAACGGGAATATTTTTGAGTAATGTTTCACTACTGATTAGTTGACCTTGTCATTTGGCATTGTCCTTTGTTGTGGTAAGCTCTGGCTGAAATGTTTTGTGAAGATTTGCAAAGTTTTACGAAGATTTCGCGAAGTTTTTGTGCAACGAGGATAGCACAGAGATTCATATTAGGCGACTTTTTCGAGATTGGTTGTCATCGACTGTTGGTATTGGTGGGTGGTATTATCTGTTGTTATTGTCCACTGCTCTAGCCATTCATGTAGGAATTGGTTTTGTCAGGAGCCAGTCTTGGGTGTAGTCAGTCTCTTCAGGAACTGATTGAGAATTGGACAGTAAGGGGTTGGAGATTCGTGTGGTTGGTTGATGGCGTGGGTAGANAGTTATTGGGAGGGGGGATTGGGTGGTGGGTTGATGTCGAGCGTGGATTTTGATGAAGGCTGTGGCAAGGGAAGTAAAGTGACGAAATGTGTGTTGGCAGGAGGGGGTATGTGTGCTACATAAAGTCAATAATTCGCTCTGGGGATCGTAAGATTGATAAGCTATATAGCCAATAAAATATAGAGGTGGGGGTTAAATTTTATACTGATTGTCGTACCAGGGAGTGGCTGTGCTCTCCCATCTTTACGAGAATCAAACTTCTAGGGTCACACACATCCAACATGGTTTTTTGCTTTAGGTATGTAATTTTTTCCTCAATGTTCTTTTGCATCTTTGTAATTTTTCGCGATTTTTTCTTAATTTTTTGAGTTCTGGGCAATGTTAATGGAGTCTACATTAAGGTCGCCAACATTCAACATGTGGGTCGGAGTCAGTAATGTAATATGTTCGTTAATTTTTATGAATTTTTCGAATTTTTACATTTTTTTTCTTGGTTTATCTAGTTCACGGTCATTGAGGTCAAGGCCACCGGCATCCAACAAGGGTGTCGGAGTCGGTGATGTAACATGTTTGTAACCTTTTATTTGGGAACTAAAATGCATCCCTGCCAAATTTGGTTCAGATCCATCGAAGTGTCGTGTAACACATTTTGGAGTAGAAGCCTCCCTGACCCCCTTCGCTAGTGTCTACCAGTTGACACGTGTCACGAGGCACGTGGACAGCCAGAATGGATCGCAGTTACACGTGTCAAGGTTGTGCCGAGTAAGAGCTGGCATATCGCCGGAGCACCCGGAAAGTGCTACGTAAATACGTAGGAAAACAGGAGAAATTGCAGAGCCAAGCAAGAGCACCTCTAGCTTCACGCCTGAGAAAATGGCTGACCAATTGAAAGTGGGGGCCACGAATACTCCTCACCCCTACCACCCTTGTAGCCAAACCGTGGAAAAATAAGCCGAGATGGTAAATTCAAGGGGCAGATCACCACTTCTCCCGCCCCCGAACCATCACGAACCATGGCACGTGGCTGAAGGGTTTTGTACTGAAGGCAACCACCTCCCCCCTTCCCCCAATAAGAGAGACACGTGCAGACACTTAGGGAGGGAGGATGGAGAGCATATAAGCCAATTTACGCAAGAAGAGCGGTCAGTTTATTATCACCGCGCCGAGGGAAGAGTTGCGTCAAGGAATCGCGAGAGGACGTGAGAACGAGCCCAGAACAGCAGTCCACTGAGACGACACCAAATGCGGGCCTTTTCCAAGGCCGCCCACAGCGCCGGAGCTCACCCACAGCAGACAACCGACCAGCACCAACAGCAGAGTTAAGTATCAAGTCTCTGCCCAGAGAAGTCCCCCCCCTCCACCACGAAGTCGCCCACAGTTAACTCGAGTTAGCCAAAATAGAATACCACACCTCGGAAGTGTTTCTGTATGTTGTTTTTGTTTAAACTCGAGACAATATATTTATCCAGTTAAGTGAAACGTCAAAAACATACCTTATTGAAATACCCTCAACCTTCGAGGCACCTTATAGTCTGTGTCTGGAGGAATTAACTATGACCCTATAAATCACCCTGTATTCCACAGGTGGGAAATAGCGTCAAAACCATGTAGAAATGAAATACTCAACATTATTTTAGGGCTTTAGGGTTTTTCGGGCCCAATGGGGGTTCTGAGGCCACTTTGGTCTACAGCGTATTTTAAGTTGGTTACTGAAAGATATACATACCAAATTTGGTACAGATCTTTTGGACTGTGTAGAATTGTATAGGAAACAAATAAATATACAAAATTTGACTTTTATACACAATGAGTCATTAATGCATGATAACATGGCATCAGCGTAATCCTTAGGACAAATAAATACAGAAACATGGATACGACATAGGGCATAAAGTTATTTCTTAGGGTGAAAGAAGCCCTGGAACGTTGTGATTGGAAATGTATTATGCAACGATAAATTGAAAACCACTGCGATTAAGCTACGAAAATTGGCATACAAGCAAACGTTTACAAGGTAGGTTACCGCACAAAATGGCATTATAGAGAGTACACCCCTTCATACATTATATAGGGGTTGGCACCCACCAATTACTTAAATATTTGTAACCCTGTGCTTGAAGGAATTTGAAATGACATGTTAGGAATTAGCATTAAATAAAGCAATAAAAAGGTCACCTTTGTAGTATTGTTTTCTGTTTTCTAAGAAATCACATGTTTAGTTAAAAAGCAGATTAATGGTTGCCTGGGAGGTAGGCTGCCTGTATTACTGTCTTGCAATACATGTGAACTGATACCCTGGCTAATGCCCCTGTCCTAAGGCAACATGTTTATGAGATTGTGGATGGCTGAGAAGTTACTGCGGGCAAGTGCCCCGTTGCAATGGTTTCTGTTGCCGTACCAAGTGGCGACCAGGCTCCCTGCCTGCTAGAATTGCGTTGGTAGTTTACACAGCAGACAGTTCTTCATAATTATCGGACCTAAACCCAGTATGGGGTCACTTGAGGGCACCATTATATGCTACTAACATGGACAATGTGGAGGATCTCTGGCAACGTATTCAAGATGCATGCCGTACCGTACAGGCTAATCCTGGAATGTTGCAACATGTGCCCCAGTCATGTGAGCATGGCATTTGTGCATGTATGGAGATGGGTTGCTCACACTTCGGCCATATGCTGTAATCATGTAAACTCTTTGCATTCCAAATAATTAACTGATACTCAAAACCGGTGTCAGATTTTTTCGACTACTCCACACTGCCACCATTTACTAAGGCGTCATTTACCTGCATTAGGACAAAAACATGAACTAGGTTGTCACTTGGTATGTCTTGGAACACAGTGAGTGGTAGAGGCTGCCTACATCCCAGACAACCATTAATCTAATGTCCAACTAAAAACGGGATTTCTGCTTTAATGGTCGGGTTTAGCATATAGTATCAAGGTGACCTTTATATTGCTTTTTTAATGCTGAAATATGTCATGTCAAATTGCTTCAAGCGCTGGGTTACAAAGTTCTAACCATCGGAGGATGCCAATCCCTATATAATGTATGAAGGGGTGTACTTTTTGTAATGCCTTTTTTTTTGTGGTAACCTACCTTATAAATGATTGCCTGTATGCCAATTTTCGTCGCTTTATCCCAAGTGGCTTCAAAATTATCGTTGCGTAACACATTTTCAGTCGCAAAGTTCCAGGCCTTATACCACCTTCACAAATCTCTTTAGGCTCTATGTCATGTATGTGTTTCCTTATTTATTTGTCCTAAGGCTTCTGCTTACGCCGGGTTAGCATACATTAACGACTCACCATGTGTATACCGGGCGAGTCCCCTTGCCTATTTTTCCGTATTTATTGCCACCCGCACACACTACTACCCATCTAATAAAACATCAATCGTAGCAGAACACCACGTGCATGTTGATTCATTGTCGTCAGTACAGTAAGTGGTGAATGGATGGTGTTATGTCAGCAATGCGTTGAGAAGCAGTCACTTTTCAAAGAATGCACATCCGTTTATTGTGTTGAAACAGATTATTGCTATGTTTACCTAATACGTTGGTACATGACAATTGCGTCCTTATTAACACACATATGCCTCGCTTCAGGCCATTGTTTCTTCATGTGACATAAAACTACAGTCACCGCTTAGTGAAAAGGAATCAACGTGCACGTGCTGTTTTGTAGCGATTCTCTATTTTCGCGTCACTGATTGGTGCAAGCTGACAACGGCGTCGAATGTTCAACTAACAGACGAGACACTGTAACGAGTACGTACATAGCATGGAACTCGGCTGCACAAGAGACAATTGTTTTCTAGCAGAGGAGATGTTTTGTTAGATGGGTAGTATTGTGTGTGAGTTGCATAGATACGGAAAAATAGGCGCAGGCGACTCACTCGGTGCGTGTTTATACACATACACGGAAACTAAAGGGACAAACTTCAGGAGGTGATTCCTGACCCGAAAAGGAACAAAAATGTTAATATCAACATATGTCCGGAAATGCATATTTGCCAAGGTAGATGGCACTGATGAACGACATCATTCTCCCATAACAACACTCGTAGTGTGCTTTTGTGTGTTGCAGATTGTGTGATTGTAGCCAAGGTGAAGCACAATAGTCGTTTATTCATTCCATTCCAGAAACAAGCAGAGATGGTTTGTGTACTGCTAAGCACATGGAAATGGTCGAGAGGCCGCACAGATTTACAGAGTGACGTACACTCACAGACAGCACCAGCCAAATCATAAAATCTTTGCAGCCATTTTTGGGCGTTTGTGTGAATATGGGTCTTTTCATACAGCCCACTTCCTCTATAATGTTTGTTCGTCAACACCTCAACAACAGCTTCCCCGAAAGATGAATAGGTCGAGGAGGCCCTGTTGCATGGCCCGCACGATCACTGAACTTGAACCCCCTTGATTTTTACTTGGGGGGGCATCTGAAATGTGTTATGTATGCGGAGCCAGTTCCTGATTTGCAAACCCTTGAACAGCATGTCCATGTAACCTGTGACGCTGTTTGGGTACAGGCCATGAACATTCAAAAGAGTGAGGCAATCCATGATGCGACGTATGGACGCTTGCATTGAATCCTATGGTGGGCACTTTGAACATCTGTTGTAACCTGAATGCACTTAATGCCATGTTATGTGTACCGGTACTAATTGCTTTATTGCAGCCTCACCATCCATTTTTAGACATATATTGATATGGACTTTTTTGTTCCTTTTCCGTTCAGGAGTCACCACCTGAAGTTTGCCCCTTTAGTTTACATTCATTCTGTATATGTATATAGTGGGCTGACAATTAATTCATCCAGAAGATACTTATTTAGGTTAGTTGGTTACGTCTTGAGACCATATGTAAGAAAATGTAGCTAAATAACTTGTACACAAAGAAACATACAAAATCATACCAATTCTTTATACTCTTGTGACGAATTTTTGAAATTTTTCTAGTGTTGCAAGATATAATATAATTGTTAAGAGAGGGGCATGTTGCCTCAGGTAATGGGGTTATGCCCGATCCGGCGTCATCCCAGACTTCCGTAACCAGAAGGCCCAGGGACAGCAACACAGAATCCACTAACTCCTGTAAACCGCACTTTTGTGAAATCAAACCACTTTTATATAAATTGTGAAACAGAGTATACACAAAAACGTAAACAAACACCAAATACTATGTATTACTTACCGAAGGCGGTATCCTTAGAGAATCACGACATGAGAATTAAAATATAAGTCGAAATAGAAGATACAAAATTTTGGCATGTTACTTGATTTAGCCCAGCCAAATTAGTCCAAAAAAAGGCCGTATCTGCGAATAATTCCACCAAAGCTGGAAACTTTTTTAATTGACTTTAGGCATCCCAAATAAGAGTTCCTAGCGTTTGCGACGGATTCTGAGCGTCGCATAACGGTGGGGGCCAAAAAGCCTTAATTTTTTGGCACTTGTTTCACTATTTTGCTCATAATTCTGTAACGACACATCCTACAGAAAAGTTCACCATTACCAAAATTAAAGAGCATGAAATTGTGTGTCAAATAACTTATTTAAAAGTTGAAATCGGTTTAGCCGTTCAGCCGCTGTCAATCGTCAAAATTTGGCAATTTTTTCCAATTTGCCTAAAAAGTTGGTTGTACTCAAGTTTCAACCTCTGTAACCAACAGAACAGCTTCTTCAAATGAAAATTTTGAGTAATGGAGGTTGTAGAGCATCAAATTCTGTATGAAGGGAGGTCTCCATTGTGACATTCGCTCATTCTGATGTAGAGCTAAAAATAAAAAACCCGGAAAGTAGTCGTAGTCATTGTGGTATTCACCAATGAAAGAAGCCGCAAATGACCAATTCAACTGTATTCTACCACTGGATTGTTGGGTGTATTTAATCAACCTTTATTTAACCTTCTGCATTTACTTTTGACTTTAAATATTTTGTAATAATATTTCAGCATTGTTCTTGTAATTATTTTATTTTATTTATTATTGATAGATTCTTGTGATGTTCATATATCTCTGGAAAATTTATTTGGTAGATAGATTTTTGTTGTCACTATTTTGTCATGCAAACATTACTTAGTTTTAACTGTTTGGACTTTACCAAAATTTTAATAATTTTTGCTAATGCTTGGAAATAGTTATTTAAACAGACAGGGTAAGAAGCAGTCTTATTTTTTTTACTTTGTATTAAATGATGTTATCTTGCAACATTATTAAAAATACAGATTTAATATTTTGTGAATTTTTATTAGTAACGGTTTTTTTTTTTTAAATTTTTGCTTGAAAATTTAAAAAAAAAAAATAGTGGACATTGATTGCTGCTGTAGATAAAATTTTTTTGTTGAATATTCATTTCATGTATGGATATGTATTGAGACATGGACCGTCAAGAAATGTGATTTTTTATTAATACAAGCATCTGCCTCTAAGAGATGTCATAAATAATAACATATGTTAATTTTATTGAAAAAATTCAGTTGGATGTTTTGTTTTTACTTGCAGATTGTTCGACCAGTCAGTATGTTTTTGATAGTGGATGTGCAGAATGACTTCATTTCTGGTTCTCTAAGCCTCAGCCATTGTTCAGCTGGGCAGGATGGCGGAGAGGTATGTAGTATATATACGTATATGTATGTATGCAAAATTATTACTTTTATAGTTGTGTAAAGCTGCTAGTTTTAGACTAAAATCAATATATGCAAAACACAAAATTTATTTGTGAATTTTGACAAGTGTTTTGACAGTGTTTTTACTACTATGTACATGTTAAATTGTTAAACATTTATATAGGCAGTTCATGGTAAAGTGAGCACTTTTGAAGCCATAGTAACTTTTTTCCTATCAGCCATTTTTTATCCTTCCACCACTTTTTAAAATAAATATTGCCATGTAAGTAATAAACACAGTTTATATATTTCACCGGACTTAAAAATTAACGTCTAAGGTCACAATAAAATGTATGTATTGACTATTATTCCCAATGAGAGCGCTTCAAAAAGTGCTCATTTTACTGCGAATAGCCTATAATATAATTTGGTCCATTGCATTTCAGGTCATTGAACCAATCAATAAATTGCTGAGTACAATTGATTTTCACACAGTGTTCTACTCTCTTGACTGGCATCCTACTGATCATGTTTCCTTTATAGACAATCTTCCAATGCGCAAGGTGCATTCTTCTAGCAAGGTAAGTAATCTTGAAGTTGTAACATGCAAACTAATGTTACTTATAAATAGAATTGCTCTGTAAAGCAACTCTTAAGATATATTATGCTTGTGTACATATTATATGAATTTTTTAACATACAGATATTTTGTTGAGCATTTTATAAGTTCGTGTGCAGTGGTGTTTGTACTACTTTTCATGTGTGCTCATTTTTATAGTAAATATTGCATATGGCCAGTTTTGTAATTTAATTATTATGCCTGCCAAATTCAAGTATCAAAGTAAACAAATAATAGTCTTTATTTTTTTTTTTATATATAAAAAATGGTTATTTAAAAAAAACAAGATTTTCAATAGATTACATTTATTCATGTGTGTGTAGATGTGTGTATGCACACAGTAGTGCACACAAAGAAAGCGCCAAGCAGCTGGTCCCCTTTAGGAGAAGGTTTCATGCTGAATTATTCTGCGTTTATAATATTTCTGTCCTAGCATGGTGGAAGGAAAGTCTTTTGTCTACTTTGTTAAAACTAGTGTTCTGGGACCTGTTCCCTTACTGCCTTCATGTTGCCAAGGCTTTCCAGGTATGAACGTATTGAAATAGGCAGCTGTGGTAGTTGTGGTAATTCTGCAGTGGGAGGTATTACATTCATCCCTGGCCAAAGTCCATGCCTCAATCTGTAGACTCTTGCATCCTCTTAGTACGGCCATAGCCCCACTGCATGTTGCTGTGCGTTCCAAGTATTACCCAGTGTAGACTTACCAAACCTTGTAGTACAGAATTATATTGCGAATGTAATTTTATTGTCTTTTAAATGCTAATGAACAGGAACTCGGACAAAGTAACACTATACTAAGTTATTTAAAAATAAATATTCTCTGAATAACAAAACTTAAGAAAATGTGACAGATGATGCTAGTGCTTTATGAATATCTAAATCTATACCTACATGATAAGGCTATTAGAAACAGCACATTTTCAAAGATAAAGGCAGGAGAAATATTCAGCGCACATCCAAATTATATCAGGCTGTACATAAATGAAAAGGTATGTTTATATACCGCATTATGATAAATACATAGCCTTTTACCATTTTGATATGGTCCATTTTTATAAAGTCTGTTTTTACACTACTGCCTAGTAACTGTTAACATTAGTGCAAACTGTCAAACATACATTTTATATTGTGGTGGACCTGGGGTTTTACCATTGCCTGGCTTGATAAATTTCTCCAGCCCTTACATTCTGTTGTGTTTTCATGTGACCTTTCAGAAACTGCAGCACCTTGATGTTACCTTAGGTACTACTCTGCCCCGTCTGTTTCTCATTGCCTTGTATCAGGATGGATCAGTGGCTGTCCATTACGGTCCTTACCACCCAGGACTGGTCCCATCGAGCAGTTAATCAATATTATGGCATACTGCCCTCACAATATTTTCACCCAGAGGTGATACTGGGTGGAATCTGGCTTGTGCTCGCTGTTGTTCGAGCAGCCGCCTCACTGTGCATGCTACCTATGCCTCTCTCTGNGTGATACTGGGTGGAATCTGGCTTGTGCTCGCTGTTGTTCGAGCAGCCGCCTCACTGTGCATGCTGCCTATGCCTCTCTCTGTTCACCTGCAACTCACTGACTCCTCCTCTCTTTTGGCCTGCCAGAGGAGCTTGGTGGAGTGCCTGCCGTGCTCTGCATTAAGGCCGGTAGTGTTCAGGTATGAGGTGAAGGAAGAGATTGTTATTCTAGGTTTAACTATTTCAGTGGGTACAGTGTACTTCTGTTTATTAAACTGATGTCCCTGTCCACCATGCCCATGGCACATTTTCCCTATGTACGCATGTAAGAGTTACGACTGTCTGTCACACCCAGATGGACCAAGAAGTTGCAACTATGCCTTCCTTCCCAATTGGATTGAGGAAGAAATACTGTGGATGAACCAAGACTGACTGGTCTCGACCCTGGCTCGCTGTCCCGTTTATATAGGCTGATAATGGGAGAGGTCTCAGATTATCTGTGGAATCAATCCTTGCCAATCTGATGGTGATTGCAGCTGACCAGCTAGCTATCACAGACACACACGCACTGCTGCTGCCCCGGTGTGGTCATGTTCCCGGGGTCAGTTATATGAGACTCACATCCGTATCTTGGCATAGGCCATGCTCACCGAACCCCCTCTGCACCCTGGTCATGAGGGGTCCATATATTGCTTTATGGGCCTAGCCAATATCACAACCACCTATACATTCCACCTCCCAAACCTGTCACTCGGTGGGCTTATCCCCGCTCTAGGGTGCTCCTCTNTGCTGCCCCGGTGTGGTCATGTTCCCGGGGTCAGTTATATGAGACTCACATCCGTATCTTGGCATAGGCCATGCTCACCGAACCCCCTCTGCACCCTGGTCATGAGGGGTCCATATATTGCTTTATGGGCCTAGCCGATATCACAACCACCTATACATTCCACCTCCCAAACCTGCCACTCGGTGGGCTTATCCCCGCTCTAGGGTGCTCCTCTATGCATTGCTTTTTATTACGTAGTGTAATGTCATAAAAGCAGACTAACTAATTTTTCTAAAATAAAATTGGTGAGCACAAATACATTAAAATAATTAAAACTCTATATCCAGTTTTAATAATGGCACATAAATTGCTACAATGCTGTGAAACACACTGCTTAATATTGTGACAGTTCACTTTGCACCACCCCAAGGTGTAAACACATGTAAACAACAGATTATGAAATTTATATATATATATCTGTCAATCTTCTGCACAATTTTATATGCCATTATATTTGTCACAAACCCCCTACACTTTCTTAGCAGGTTTAGTGTCTGAACAAGTTTCCAGCTGCAATCTTTTTTACATTTTTTTAAATCTTGAGAATTATATATATATGTAAAAAAAGAAGTAAATACTTGTTTATTAACCAGTGAATGGTTGCCAAAAAATTTCAGTTTCTGACTTTCCTAGCCATGCTTTAGTTTTAAAATATCCATTATTTAATTTATTTTTTTAAAATAGCAATAGGCAACAATTAGCGTATGGCAAGACTACCTCAGTGTAGTGCCCCGCAGTATTTCAGATATCACACACTCACTCAGGAACAAAGACTCTGCATCATACCGACACTGACATCCGTTGGAAACTTTATTTTTCATGCATTCAGAGGGTGATCTCTTCATCCCACCACAATTTGCCCTGGCACATCCCAACCTAATGTCCTGTTTGTCTCTAAAGCTGATGCAATTTCCTAAGGATGTAAACCCGTAAACTTTCCAGAAATGGAGGCACATGGGGCCTGTTTGTGGTAATTTGTCCTCGACAACACCTTAACCAACGCCATAGAATTTGAGTATATAAACCCTGACTCAGAGCNAGAATTTGAGTATATAAACCCTGACTCAGAGCCTCAAGGGAGAGACTACTCGGGGACAACAGAGGGAAGCTGAAGATGTACCTCGTGCTGGAGCAGTTTCCCTTGAAGGAAGGCTCTTGATTTTTATTCTTTGTCTCCAAGGCTCGTCATTAGAAAGCAAGTAATTGTAATTTTATATATGTTGATGAAGGTTATTTTATAAATTCTATATTGAATTTAATTTCTTTTCTTTATTTTGAGCATCTTTTTTTCCACAGTTCAGTTAAATCTGACATGCTCCACTTCAGTACATTTTTCAAAGTATGATCAGTGTTATAATAAATTTTTTACAAGTACGTACTTCGTTATTTACTTACTTATTTGGTTATTTAGAGCAGAATGACGATTGGAGCATGGAAGCAATGTACTGTCCCTTGTTTTAATTGTTGTTAGAATTTAGAGTATTTTCAATAACACAGGGATCTATCAACCAGGGTAGAAAAACTTTTTGTACATTGTTGGATCAAGCTATGTTCAAGAACTAGTTGCTCAAAGTTCACACATAAATTTTATTGCCAGTATACCAGAGGTTGACATAATCTATTTTGCATAAATAAAGTGTATTATTTTCAAATAAAAGACAATTAAGTCATGTAGGATGCAGAACCTCAGACTGCCATACCAGCAAGCCAATAGATAAAAGTTGAAATCATGAAATTAAATAGTTTTGGTTTATCTATTTTTGCTTGTTTTGACTGAGCTGAGGAAATGTTTCAAATTCAACTACAATCAATTTGCATCAGCCTTATCCACATTAGACAGAGAACTTTTAATAATATAAGTTGCAGTTTGTTTTAATTATCCCATTTATAGAGTAAGTATGCTTGTGTGCTTATATTTTGTATGAATAACTACAAGTGCACTGAAGTACAGTTATTTCTTTAGATATTGGCTTTTGTGCTCATTTTTTATGTAAAACTGTTGGTCATTAGAACAAATTATTGTGTGCAGTGTTTCTATGAACAATAGTTTTGTAGGATGCCATCAACATGGCCACTATTAGGTTTTTTTGCAGACACTTTGTGCCCATGCTGTTGCTTTTATGGGGAAACTGATATTAGCATCAACAATCAAAGGGCATTATTTCTTTTTAATTAATGTGAAATTTGCTAACCAAATGATTACATGTTACTTAGGTTCCATAACTTGTGAATGTTTAAAATATTTGGCAGGGTCCAAATACATAGGGACTATGGTGGTGTAGTGGTTAGACTACTTGCCTCCCACCTAGGCGAACCAGGTCCGTTTCCCGGCCGAGTCGCTCCCTGATTTTCGCATGTGGGAATCATGCTGGATGATGTAGCTACTTGGCTAGTTTTCTCAGGGATCTCTCATTTCCCCTGCCGTTACTTTCCGGCATTGCTCCACATTCACCTCACTCCACCCTCATCAGCTCCCAAGACCTCAGTGTTAGTAGCCGTCCGAATCTCTCCGCTCCGCTCCAAATTCATCTAATGTATCTATTTTTTATGCTTTGTGTCATAGTGTGCTCTAAATTCCATTTCTCTAGGCCTTAATTGCAATTTGTTGTTATAAAATGATATTTATATTTAACTCATCTTCATAAATTATTATGTTAAATTAAACTTCCCATGTTTTGTCAAAAAGTTACAAAACGAAAAATGCTGTAATTGCTTTTCAGAACTACATTATGGAGTGTGTTAAGTGCACTTGTTTAATTCACAGCAATATAAATCAACACACAAAGTTTTGCTAGTATCATTTTGAATACATAAAGCATCAGTGTTTAATATGCACATAATATGCATTTAGCACACGTTTTGGAATTTTGATTGTCCAAAGATAGGCATTTTTAAATAAAAAATTTAATTTGAATGTAAAAGTAATGTTCCTGTTGACATAGTACAGGGGTTGTACAAAATAATATGAACACCTACCTAATATGGTGTATCCTTTACCTTTAGTATGCCTTTATTATCCAAAACATCCTGGTTCTTCCTGGGGATTAATGCATATAAATCCTGAATGGTGGTCAATGGGATTTTATACCACTTCTCGAAAAGAAACTGCTCCAATTCCATGAGATGCTGAAGGTGGGTAACAAGCCCTTAATTTGTTTTCCAATACAGACCATGATGGCTCAGTAATATTCAAATCAGGCGATTGTGTAGGCTCATCAAACCAATCTTGGACATTTCCAGCCATGTGAGTTGGGGCATTATCGTCTTAGAAAATGTATTCATAGACCTTACCAGTTACCTTTCCTTTCACTGTGATGGTAGGATCCACTGAAAGTCACAATATGACCACCCAAACCATGACANCTTACCAGTTACCTTTCCTTTCACTGTGATGGTAGGATCCACTGAAAGTCACAATATGACCACCCAAACCATGACAGAACTTATCCCATGCTTCAGGGTTGGAAGAAGACAGTCTGGATTGTAAGCTTCTCCTGGTAGGGATTAGTGTAAACGTAGACTCGTCGTACCACATGACATGTTTCTATTGATCGGTAGTCCAGGTTTTGTGCTCCTTGCACCACTGGAATCTCTTCTTTGCAATCATGTGGTTTATGAGAGGTTTAGCAATAGCAGCTCTACCATTAATGTTTTGTTTATACAGTTTGCGTTGCACTGTCTTCATTGACACTGTCTTCTCTAGATGCAAATTAAGCTCAGCAGTCACTTTTGTGGCAGTGGTCTTCGTATTAGACGTAACAATTCTCTTTAATACCCTCCTGTCTCTATCTGTAGGTTTCGGTTTTTTCCACTATTGTGTTTAGCAGACAACGTTTTCTCTTTAACTCTGCATGCTGTTAGGACACTAGATACAAAGGTTCTCGATATCCCTAATAGATTTGCGACAATTGTCATGGATGCACCACCTAATCGGCCACCAAAAATTTGCCCTCTGAAGTCTGTAAGGTCCGACTTGATGGTAGATCAACACACCACCACAACAATTACAGACATAGGGTTGCGTAGCATACTTCCAGAGAAGGAAAATAAAAGACAACGTCCACGCGCCACAAATAAGTCAGAAAACAAACTCAGAAAATAATGTGTTTATATCAGGGTGTTCGTATTACAGTAAAATTCCGTTATAATGTACTTCTCTTTAACATGAGATTTTCTGTTCCCACCCAACTATCCTATGTCAACTAAATAAAAATATTTCACTTTAATATACAAAGTTATGATAACTTTCAATACAATGAAGATTATTTTACCCCATACCTTCAAAATGGGAGTAATTTAATGTCAATTACGCAGGCTTTACATAAAAGTATTGATTGTTTAACCATTTACAACCTACATTGGGCTTTGTTTACAAATACAACACGTAAAATATTATGCCGATTGCTGAGTCTTATTCAATATATTGTTTACGTATACGCTGCAAACAGTTGATTCTCAGTTGACTCGAACTGTCGTTGATTCTTGTGTGTCGACCTAGATTAATGGTGTTGACATGCAGCGCAGCACTATCTTGAATTCTTTCGTACATAAAAATGTGAATGTATAAATGGGAATACGTATATACGTGTTTTGGTACCACGTCTCGTAACATACTTAACTCCCTTATGAGAATTACTTTGTAAAATCGCTTTCCTCGTAAAAATCCAAAATAATAAATTTTAACCCCTAAATTGTTTTAAATTTCATGTCAAAGTGTGTTTCTCTATCCTCCTCCTCCCCTTGCACCATCCATCTGTGAAGACAATGTTTAAACATTTCTTGCGTAAAATCAAAATTATTTTGTATCAAATATTAATTTAAATCAATAGATAGACATCTTACGAATAAATTATGCTTCCGAAGCCTAAACTTAATACCCGCTTGTTGCCAAAAATGTTTATTTACATTAAACGGGGCGTTTTACCAAGTGCAATCATTTTCAAATGCTTCTAGCGGAAAATAAAGAGAATTCGTTACTGAAATAATTTATTTCAAAAGATAAACGTCTTTTGAATAAACTTTCTTCGTTCTTATTAGTTAAGGGTAAGTGGTGTGATTTTTTCAGAGGATACTTAACCATTAAGTAAGCAGTATGTATNTTACCAGTTACCTTTCCTTTCACTGTGATGGTAGGATCCACTGAAAGTCACAATATGACCACCCAAACCATGACAAAACTTCTCCTATGCTTCAGGGTTGGAAGAAGACAGTCTGGATTGTAAGCTTGTCCTGGTAGGGATTAGTGTAAACGTAGACTCGTCGGACCACATGACATGTTTCTATTGATCGGTAGTCCAGGTTTTGTGCTCCTTGCACCACTGGAATCTCTTCTTTGCAATCATGTGGTTTATGAGAGGTTTAGCAATAGCAGCTCTACCATTAATGTTTTGTTTATGCAGTTTGCGTTGCACTGTCTTCTCTAGATGCAAATTAAGCTCAGCAGTCACTTTCGTGGCAGTGGTCTTCTTATTAGAGGTAACAATCCTCTTTAATACCCTCCTGTCTCTATCTGTAGGTTTCGGTTTTTTCCACTATTGTGTTTAGCAGACAACGTTTTCTCTTTAACTCTGCATGCTGTTAGGACACTAGATACAAAGGTTCTCGATATCCCTAATAGATTTGCGACAATTGTCATGGATGCACCACCTAATCGGCCACCGAAAATTTGCCCTCTGAAGTCTGTAAGGTCCGACTTGATGGTAGATCAACACACCACCACAACAATTACAGACATAGGGTTGCGTAGCATACTTCCAGAGAAGGAAAATAAAAGACAACGTCCACGCGCCACAAATAAGTCAGAAAACAAACTCCGAAAATAATGTGTTTATACCAGGGTGTTCGTATTACAGTAAAATTCCGTTATAATGTACTTCTCTTTAACATGAGATTTTCTGTTCCCTCCGAACTATCCTATGTCAACTAAATAAAAATATTTCACTTTAATATACAAAGTTATGATAACTTTCAATACAATGAAGATTATTTTACCCCATACCTTCAAAATGGGAGTAATTTAATGTCAATTACGCAGGCTTTACATAAAAGTATTGATTGTTTAACCATTTACAACCTAAATTGGGCTTTGTTTACAAATACAACACGTAAAATATTATGCCGAATGCTGAGTCTTATTCAATATATTGTTTACGTATACGCTGCAAACAGTTGATTCTCAGTTGACTCAAACTTTCGTTGATTCTTGTGTGTCGACGTAGATTAATGATGTTGACATACAGTGCAGCACTATCTTGAATTCTTCCGTACATAAAAATGTGAATGTATAAATGGGAATACGTATATACGTGTTTTGGTACCACTTCTCGTAACATACTTAACTCCCTTATGAGAATTACTTTGTAAAATCGCTTTCCTCGTAAAAATCCAAAATAATAAATTTTAACCCCTAAATTGTTTTAAATTTCATGTCAAAGTGTGTTTCTCTATCCTCCTCCTCCCCTTGCACCATCCATCTGTGAAGACAATGTTTAAACATTTCTTGCGTAAAATCAAAATTATTTTGTATCAAATATTAATTTAAATCAATAGATAGACATCTTACGAATAAATTATGCTTCCGAAGCCTAAACTTAATACCCGCTTGTTGCCAAAAATGTTTATTTACATTAAACGGGGCGTTTTACCAAGTGCAATCATTTTCAAATGCTTCTAGCGGAAAATAAAGAGAATTCGTTACTGAAATGATTTATTTCAAAAGATAAACGTCTTTTGAATAAACTTTCTTCGTTCTTATTAGTTAAGGGTAAGTGGTGTGATTTTTTCAGAGGATACTTAACCATTAAGTAAGCAGTATGTATTTGTAAACCACGCGTTACTTCATGTTTGCAGAGTATAATTACTGTATTTTCATATTTTAGAAATTACTGTTTTACCGTCACTTTTTTTAATTTTTTGTAATTACATATTACTTTTATTTACCAAAGTGACTAATTGTGCCATAATTTCATGGAGCCGATGTTATAAAGGTTTAAAAATAAAACTTTCAATACAAAGTACTTTCAATGCTAAATTGCTCTATTTTGTCCAACTCCTGTATAAGCAGGCAAATGCCACATGCTTTTACTTTGTTTTCAACTGTGCTGTCAATACTGTTCTGTTTATCTTCTTCTGTTGTGCATTGTCTAAATCTGTTTTGTTTTCCAGTAGAACATTTGAACGTTGAAAGATGATGAAAGAACTAATAAATATTTATTGATTAGTGAATTATTTCCATGTATTCATTTTTTTTAAAACTGATTATATAATTTCAATTTTCAAAATGGGATAGAACTGTTTATATGTATCACTGATAACCATATATGATTATGTTGAATGTTTACAAGTTTAAATACTCACCAAAGAGTGATTGTTAAAAATAATGCAATGTTTGAAGTTGTAATGTATCTGAGTGTTGACCCAACTTAATTCAGGTATTCTTAAGTAGTGCCAGCAGGAGGGGCATTTGTAGTATATAACAAATTTTCCAACAAATGTTTTTTGTATTGAAACTAATTTAATTATTTTGGAAGTTTTGTGGCATTCTCTGAATTTTTTGACACCTCTCTGCAATAGTTTTGGTTATAATTTAGGTTATGCCATAGGTGCAGCAAACATACTGAGCCTCATTCAAAGTTAAAACTTTAATTGAAATCATCCAACCTGTTATTATAACATAGCAGCTTGTTATTTTGGCATATGAAATAGATTTATTTATGATTTGATTGCTGCCATGGCAATTTTAGTGAGCTGTCACCTTATGATACCCTGGTACATCAGTAAATTATATAAAATGAAGCCTGTTATAATGGTCTATCAATTATGGTCCATCTCATATATGAAGGCCACATTCTTGACAGTTGACGATCGCCGCACTAATGTTTACTTTTGTTTATGTATCCATTCGCCATCAACTGGTGCAACTTTGATGCGACGAGTCAGCGCATCCAGGCGGTGCTACTTCGTGCAGCAATTGGTGAACTACTTGGGTGGCGTGGCAGGCGACGAGAGACGAAACGGAGTTTGGAGGGCGTGTGTAGGGTCGTTCATAAATGCTGTACACAAAATATATGTTACTTTAAAAATTATGTAGAGCTCGTGAAAAATAAAACTATTTTTTATCTGTTCGTAAATTTATATATGTCGCACGTGGGATGCTTTCTTTTTTTGTGGCTGGTAGTGCTTCAGGAAAAATGTGATAGGTAGCACGCACATCCTGTCCGGAGCGAAGTTTGAGCTTCTTATTTTGCTCAATAGATAGCGTATTTTTTAAGTTGACTGTTCTTCTATTACCAGCTCGAAACTACACGAATTAGACATATATATCGTTAAACTATTAGAAAAAATAATTCAACAATATAATGCAATATTTCTGTATGCTTTTGGAATTAATATCAAGCACGTAATGAAAGCGAGGTTGGAAAGGGGCAATTAAGACGTGAAAAAAGGATTTGAAATTACGTTTCACTTGGATACGGATAGTTTTAACGTGCCTTTAATTTTGAACACCTATACATTTCTACTTTAGCACGAAGTTTAGTTTCTAACACTAAAAACTGCTGTTTTATGACCACGTTCAATAAAATGTATTAATTAACCTAGAAACTCTTTCCTATCGCAGGTATTTTCGGCTGGTCTAATGTGCGTTGGCAGTACACTCAGAATAGCCAATGTAACATTAACTTTTGTTCGTTCGTGCATCAGTTGATACAGGATTTTGTAAATGGTACGTTGTTTGTTTCCAATACATCAAGTTGCCACTCACTGACTGTCAGAATCTGCCCAACTTATATGAAATGAAGTATATCAAGGGACTGATCGAAAAGAGATGTATTCAGATCCAAGAACTAAGGGTAAATAGTGTAATTTATCCAAGCTGGAGAGATGTGCCACTCTTGCAATTGCAACAGCCTTCTGTTTTCTTTTCTATTACGTTTTTTACTCACAATTTTACAAATTTGCAGTGAGACTGTCCTAAAACTTTAAATGTGGTGGGGTTAAAAAACGTTTATTGCCGAAACCTAGATGTAGTGTAATCAACTTATTTAATTTCATACAAAGTACAACAGTGTTATAAACATAATTAAATAGTAGATGTTTAAGACTAACATGTTTAATGCTGCCAGTAACAATATATTTATAATTAACCATATAATATTTTTTATATCAGGAAGTTATTATTGTTTATACGTGTCTTATGACCACCATTTAATATATTATACGCTCCATAGATCAGTGCAGAAGAAGCAAAGGTTTACGACACTGTTTTATTTGAGGGTCCTCCGTTAATGAAGCAGAGAATGTGGCCGAGACACTGTGTGCAGGATTCCTGGGGTGCTGAGCTGCATAAAGAACTAAAGGTAACATGTATTTTACATATTTATCTGTAAATATACTTACACATATTTATGAAAAGGAGGCAATCTCGTGGATTTGTTTAAATGCTTATTTGCAACCATAAAAATGCATTCAAAACCTAGAGAGCTCTCAGCAGCCATTTTTGTAATGTGTGGAATGAGTCTGGAAATGAGTACCAGTATTTTCTTTCTCCAAAACTATCATATAAAATTCAGTTAAAATAAATACTCAAACCTAAAACGTTACTGTTATCATTTTACTGGCCTGATTTACATTCCATCATGTGTTGAATCAGAAAAAAAAAAAAAATTTATGCCCATAAAATTGTAGCTATAGTCCATTCACTGTTGCTTCCAACTTTTCAGAAGTCCTGCTAAAGTTCTACTTTTAGTCTATTCCTCCGCCTCATGCAAACAATGCTCATCTAAGTCTAGAAAATTGCACCAAAGGGACAGCGCACCACATTTGTGCACATTCAGTTCAATACAATTTTGCATAAGAACTATGTCTTATTAGGCATTACCAACACACCTATTTTCTCCAAGTTTTTTTAATCATATTAATTAAAAATTAAATATCATGATTTTTAGATAAAATAATTAAAATTTCAATTCAACCAAAAATAAGATATGTACTTTTATGTTAACAGAAATATTAAATGCTTGTGATGTGTGACATATTTAAGAAACAAACAGACACACACGTCATTCAGAGGGAGGTACTTGGGATTGAATCAGGAACCCCAGCGGTGGAAGGCTAAACTATAAATCACTGAGGAAACTGTGTCCCCCTTCCCCCTTTTTTTCCTTCAACCAAATTACTGCATTAAAATTGTTTACTTTCAGGCCTTCATTAGATAGGCACATGCAATGAACATGCTCTTTTTTGTCAATATTAATACTGTAATTTCTGTTTTTTTGCATGTAAACAAAAATTTGGATTAAATCACTAGTGTCAATATCAACACTCACAATGAGCACCCTTCCCTCCCCTTTTCCTTCCACAAAGAAATTCATGACAAATCTCTGATGCCATGAAACAATTTGTATAACCACTGGCTAAAGACAGGATGATTATAAAGTCTCTATCCATTTGTGGGAAATCGCTAATACATCTTGTTTTTGTTTTAGGTATTGAAAATGTTCCCCATTGAAGAGAGGATAGTCATAGTCCATGCTCGTCTGAGAGGACTAACGTACGATGCAGTGAGAGCTGATTTCACATCAAGATTTAGGAAAACTGGCCCTACGCATGTTACCATTCGCCATATTGTCAACAATTGCAATTGCACAGGGAGTGTAAAATCTCCCGCACAGTGGATTATGGAACATCAAGCTTACGACTGAGACACAGAGTCTATGCACGAGGGCTTCGTTCAATGGCTTCCTGAATCCATTGCATGGTGTCTTCTGGTACAGATGGTCTACCTCAACGCTCTTCATCCTTAACACTCCCTGTGCGATTGAATTTGTTGACAAGATGGTGAATGGTTACATTTGTGGTGCCAGGTTTCCTAAATCTTTATGTGAAATCAGCTCTCACTGCATTGTACGTTAGTCCTTTCAGACGAGCATGGACTATGACTATCCTCTCTTAAATGGGGAACATTTTCAATACCTAAAACAACAATATATGTTAGCGATTTCCTACAAATAGATGGGGACTTAATAAACACACAATATTTGTTGATATTAGGCTACATTACCTTGTCTGCTGCCAAATATAAGTGGAAAAATTATATTTATAGTATCCATAGAAAAAAATAGGAAAAACTACAAAAATTAAACATTTGTTAATTGTTTATTGATTGCAATTGAAGCCATTTTAATCAATGAATTATTAAATATGTTTACAGCTCATTGATATTTTAGTAGATGTTAATCCCAACAGTGTCAACATCAGTGTGTGATTGTGTACATTTATACCTATGTGAAGTTTTGCAGCACAATCTGTAGTTTGATTCATTATTTTAGCATGGAGTTGGTACCCAACTGGTAAGGTGCCCAACTATAATCATGGAATACATTTAACTATAGACTATTCACAGTTAACTGAGCACTCAGAAATCTTACTTTGAAAAAATCACTGCACATAACTGCATACATTTCAACATAAGTACTGATAGGAGTACATGCAGGAAAGTTGGTAGTGAATCAGGGTAAGTACAGTGAACTCTTGATTTAATGGACTACATAGGGATGGTCCATCCATTGTGTCTTGCTGAGGGAAATGCATATAGTTTGTTTAAATTGTGAACATAAACATGTAGTACAGCATTGTTATTTGGTGTTTGAAGTAGAATCATAAATTTATCTTCAAAGTTCACATAAGGCACCCTTCTACCTGGGTTGCAGTGGTTTGTAATTCACATTTTTAAAACAAACTATTTTGTGTGCGCACAATCTGCACACAAAAAGAGATAATACTTCAGACTAGGGCTGAATGCAGCTTTAAACAGATTTCATTTATTGCAAATCCTACGCTTTTTGAAACTCTTTAACATACCCAAAAACTACATTTTCAAATTGTTGTAGCTTAAAATTTTCTGGGTGAATTCCTGCGAAACTAGTATAGGGTCCTGCATTGGACTTTGCTACAAACTTTCCACTGGTAAAATGATAGGATCATCGCTTAAAGTCCCATAAGTAGATGTAGCATTACAAGAACACTGCACATCAGTTCAGGACCTTGCACATAGCAGCAGTGGCACAGTTGATGTGCATGGCAGTCTCGCTCTTATCACTCCAGTGCTTCTCTGTCTTAAATGCGAAAAACAGCTCCAGGTATACAAGTCCCTCAAATGATGTTGAAAACACTAGTAAGACAGCAGTTTATTTTCTCCTGCTCTTATTTATCCCTGCATGTATCATGTTAATATTTTTTGCTAGCAGATAAGGTTATTTTCTCTCCTGTGTCTCATTAACCCTAATGAAAAATGTGTGCTATCAAGCCCAGAGGGGTTACACTGGATAGATCCTACAAGTTCTTAATATTAAACTTTGATGATTACGTGTATACCAACATTGAAGATACCTACAAACTTAAATAATTTGTAAAGTGAATTAAATGTTGCACAAAGTTATATATATTTATATATATATATATATATATATATGATTCCAGTCATATTCTTTTCATTTATTTAAATATATTTTCATTGAAAAAGTAATGTGGTAAGCTATTTTCAGTTTATGACACTTGGTGCGGTAGCAAATCCATTTTGGTGTCCCCTCTCCCTGTTATTTGAAACTGTTTGCCCATTGGGCAGGTTTAGTGTCTTTGAAAGAATTACAAAGTAACAGTGTTCAAAGACATTAAAAAAGTTTGTTAAAAGATTTTTAATATATTTTCTATACAAAAAACGTGTATCCACACTTACAAAATTAACATGTGTAATAAGATTTTGAGTGCTTCATTGCAAAAATTCTAACCCCAAATTAATTGTGAGAATCTTAAACATTGCCAGAAAATACTATTACAAACTCGTAACTTCTCAAATGTTTGACTTCAATTTTTTTCACGTACATTTCACAAGTTTATTGCATCATACAATTAATTTATCTTTTACAAATGTTTGCAATCTTGCATAATCATGTAGCCACCAATGCCACCCTGCAGGGACAAAACAAATTTCCTCTTAAAAATTTAAAAGAAAAAATTGTATTATGAAAAGAATTAGCTACGTAATACATTATATATTTTCCTGCAAATAATTTTCTTTGCATCCTAAAATGTTTAATAACAGTTCTGTGAATGATTACCTAATATATTTTATGGTGCGTGGTTGGCAGAAAATAATATTTTACAGCCCCAAATCTAGCCAGCAATTAAGAACCAAGGCCTGACCTGAGAGTGCCAAAACACTGATAGTGCTACTGCAGGGCTGCCCTTCACTTTCACCAACACTGTTTTAGCACCCTTCACCTGCAACTGTTTTTGAGACCAAGTTCTTAAGGCAATGTTACAGTTGTTCAATGGCGGTTCTTCTGGCCACAGAGACTTTTTAGGCTTCCCAACTAATCACTGAAAAATTTGCACCAGTATCGACCTCCATGCGATGCTTGTTGCCATCCAACCAGAGATCAATAACAAACGGTGCCTTACTGAACAGAGCCTGCAGGCGGTATAACCCATACAGTCCTTCTACATCATCATCCTCATGTTTCTGTGCTGCATCTGATACCTGAACTGTTTCTAGAAGCAGGTGATTCCTTCTTGTATGTGTTTTTTCTCCCTCACATCCCTGGGGTACATTACCATTTGCTCCTTGCATCTTTTTCTTGATGCACTCTCTCTCTAAATGTCTCCTTTTAGAACAATAGTGGCAGACAGTAGACACATGGCCTACATATTTCTTGTGCATGATTCTCAGAACACTGTCAACACTGTTTAGGCACCTTGACCTCTCCTCCACCTTTTGCCTGGCATTATCTGACCATCTGCCCACCATCACAGCATGCAGTGTGGACCTTTCATCTTCAAGGGGGCTTAACTCTGTAGTTGCACTTCATAAGTTGGCCATATTTTTGCCAGATAAAATTCTTACAGGACAGTTTGAAATACCATTAAGAAAGTTAGGTCTTAATTTTTGTAACAGCTACAAACTAACAGTCAAACAAGTGAAAAATTCCATGCAAATAATATTTTATGATTAATTATACAAAATAAGATAAAAGTACAAGACAATTAGCAATTTTACCATGAATAACACAATACAAGACCCTGAACAAAAACTAAACAAATCGCAAATTATTTCTATATCATAAATTCAGAGTGTGACGTTTATGAATGTACAGTGAACTTCACTGTTAAGACTTTTTTTTGACTGCATTGAACATACAGCAGTAGTATTAAAGCATATATGTGGCCAGAGTTGGCCACTATTCTGGTAGCAGGGGGTCCCATTTCCAGGGCCCAGGAGCTACCAACTTAATTTAACATGCAGAGTGCAAAGACTAGCATTGATTTATCTGTGGTGCAATGAAATCAACAAAAAAAAACATTGTAAGCATCACTTTATCACATGTTTGAATGTTATTTATAAGCCATGGCTAAAAATAATATTGTTTTTTGACATTTTTCTAATGGGTGGCCCATTGCATACTGAGATCACCCCATAGTCATGCCAATGGTTCGAAGAAAAACGTGAGGTAGAAGGTGAATTCTTTTTTTTATCACTTAACGTGTGAATCAGAATTGGTACTGTTGTTGTGAGCAGGATGTGAAATGTGGTGTAGTTAGTGCAGTGTTTCTTTCAGACAATTTGTTCCAGGACANGGGGGGGGGGGGAGAATTAATAGACTTTATGGCGAAAATTCAGAGGTATACTGCGTAAACATTGCTAAGGAATTGTACTCGTAATTATTCAAATAAAACAATATTATTTTTTAAAGGAAATTAATTTTCTTAAATGGTTTCTTTTATTGTTACTAGTGTAATGTGTATTAAGAACCAGATCCTAACATTGTTTGGAATATGTTCATACTGTATATAGGTTTATATTGACATTCAACAGTGCAATGCGGCACGCGCACAGTTATAGCCGGCTTTATAATATTGCAGCCACACAGTTAGGCCGCCATATTCGTTATGTCCCACGTCAAAGCATTGACGTCTGGAAGTTGCCACTCGGCTGTAAATTACCATTTGACTAGCTCAAGAGGGAGTAACACAATACTCTTTAAAAGGGACGCCAATTAAATATTAAATGAAGTCAAGTTTCGGTTTATTTGTTCTTTACTTTAATTTATTAACCAAATTGCAACTGTTCACATACAGAGTTCAGGTATGCCGAGTACGAACAGGTTTCAGATAAACAGACAAGTTCAGAACAGCGCCACAGTCGTTTACGAATTATTCATGTTATAAAAACTTGCCCGAAGAAAAACAAAATGCAGCGACCTCCCACACCGGCGGAGAAATAATCTAGCAAGTTCAAGTTTGCCGGTGTGGGGGTTAGCGCCCCGCCTGATGCGTCCTAGGCGAGCACTGAATGATGACCGACTTCAGACGACTGACTTAAACGACTGACTTCAGTGGCGACAGGCACACGAGTACTTGTGCTGTCTATCACCCCCCTCTCCTCAGATAAGGGCGTGGCATGGGCTGCCATGCATGCTCTGCCATGCATGCTCTCCACACTGCATAGCCCACTTAACTGCGCCGTCAAGATAACGATAAACGAACTTCTCGTACAAAACTTGTGGACGCAGTCTGTAAAAAGCTAATCTAATGTTGACAAGTAACAAAAACTAAAATTTTGAAAACGGCAACCGGACGCCTGATAAACGTTTAAACTATCACGGTAAACGAACCACCACTGCTTTAATTTTGTAACCCGATAAAAATATTATGAAGCTTAGCAAAGCGAAAGAAAATGAGAAACACGTGTCCTGAAAATTAATAATACTGCATCATTACATTACCCCCCTCGGTTTGGAATAGATTTTGAAGAAATCTTTCCCAAAACTAAACCTATCTTGTATGTGTCTACTCTGCAAACCACTGTGCCTCTGCTCTTTGACAACAATTTACATTTACAATGTGGTAATTAACTCATAACAAAAATATTCGCTTCACGTGTTAAAGAAGTGTGACAAGATATTTACGAGGATGCTACAAGAAAATAATACCTTTCACTGGTTTCAATTAGTTACCTGTTGTTATAATTTGTGGTTGAGGGTGTATTCACTACTTGTGCCATTGATGATACTTTGTGGGTTGCTCCCCTCTGGTTCCTCACTGGGATCAGCACACACCTTCCAAAAGGGGGACCCAGGTCTGCCCAAAACTATAAAAACGCCACTGTGACTGCCTCCCAATAGGCCAGTGCTGACCATAAAACAGGGCCCCAGACCTGTCCCAATCCAAATACACTTACTCCTTGTGCCACTGATCCCAGGACAACATAAACTGCAGCAACATCCCACTACTACTTATTTTTACTTAAGACTCAATACTATACAACACCTCAAGCACCTCAACCTTTGGAAATTTGGGTAGCATTTACTGCATCCTTAATTAATCTTATTTATTATTTCTATTGTCAACTCTTAATGCAAAATAACAGTAATTATTTGTTTCTTTACCTTAACACAATTTTCAAATGTAAAATAAAACTTATTAACATTCATATAGCACTTCCTGTTCGGTACTCTGCATAAATAAATCCCATTTGTTACAATAACACAACTGTTTACATAATTGAAAAGGTATATCTCAGTTCACAAAATCTTCATTAATACGCTTTCCTTTAATCATAATATTATAACATTTTCCTTAGATTTATTAGCAACTCATACTACTCTTTACAAATATTAACTTATTTCTCATTAATAGTTTCTAATACATTATGTATTTAGAAAGAAAAAACCACACACAGGTATTACCACAACTAGACCATGACAGCTTGAGCTTCTATTATCAAGATGCAGTGAGTTGCTATACAAGTTTTTACTAAGGACTTACCAATTGCCTTATCTTCAATAGTAAGTTATAGTAATTAAATTATAAAACATGGTAATAAAATATTATTATATTAACTTTAGTATATATTTTGAAATAAAACTACCCATATTTAAAGAAAATTCACAAATGTTCTTTTAAAAATAAAAGCTTGCATATATATGCACAGTACCAGATATACTGAATAAACTAGAATTTTCACACATGGCAATGCCAAACTTTAACAATTAACAAAACCACTAAATTTCAAATAAAATACTCTTATTGTTATGCAAAAGAGCACACTATTACGACTTCAAAAACACTTTACAACTTCAAATAATTATTTTATTACAACAGTGGCAGCATTTATAAAAACCATTCATTCTTTTTCAGCTTATATACTTCCACTTTTGGAGAATGTAAACGAGTTGAATAAAATTAACTTAAAGATTTCTCTGACCCTACACAGTTGTTTTTTGAAACAAATTCTGTGCCTTATGAGTTTCACTCAAACATTAATAACTATACTGCATTTACTTGATACTATAGTTTTTATGATAAAGTAATAACTTTTGAAACATAATACATAAGACATGGTATTTTGTTTGATTAGCGTGATTCCCATACATTTGCTTCACTAAGACTTACTTTTTGATTATTCAATTATAATTAGATTTCAATAAAATTGCCACGTACAAAATTATTTTGTCTATATATGTGTACATATAAATAATGCACAAATTATGATAAAAAGTAACTGCAAATAACTAACCAACCTATCAGTGTGAAGAGCAGGCATGGCAGCCCACGCCAGGCCCTTATCTGCGGAGAGGGGGGTGATAGACAGCGCAAGTACTTGTGTACCTGTCGCCACTGAAGTCAGTCGCCTGAATTCGGGTGTGGCGCTAACCCCCACACCGGCAAACTTGAACTTGCTCCACAATTTTTGTGATTTCTTAAATTCTTGGCTGTAACAACAACCTTTTTATTGTTGTATACTTTGTAGGCTGGGTATGTATAAGGTATATCAATAGATTCATAACTGGAATTTGCTTTCATTTTCAATTTTCTAAAAGATACATTTAGACCTTTAATCATCCAGGTATTTTTAGGAAACTGTTGTAATGATGCAGTATTATTAATTTTCAGGATACGTGTTTCTCATATTTTTATCGGGTTACAAAATTAAAGCTGTGGTGGTTCGTTTACTGTGATAGTGTGTTTTATATGCATGTGAAAATAATTGGCATGATAGTTGCATATTTATGTTTTTAAAAATTTTACATTACCACTTTATAAATACGTAGATACACTGGAGAGCCAACAAAACAGGTATAGGTGTGCGTATGCAAATAACAGAGGTATGGAACCAATCAGAGTAACGCGATGCGGTCAGCAGTGCCTATATAAGACAACAAGCGTCTGGCAAAGTTGCTAGATCGGTTACTGCCGCTACAATGGCAGGTTATCAAGATTTAAGTGAGTTTGAACGTGGTGTTATAGTCAGCGCACGAGAGATGGGACATAGCATCTCCAAGGTAGCGATAAAATTTGGATTTTCGCGTACGACCATTTCACGAGTGCACCATGAATATCGGGAATCCGGTAAAACATCAAATCTTCGACATCGCTGCGGCCGGAAAAAAATCGTGAACGAACGGGACAAACTATGACTGACAAGAATCATTAAACGTGACAGACATGCTACCCTTTCTCAAATTGGTGCAGATTTCAATGCTGAGGCATCAACAAGTGCCAGCGTGTGAACTATTCAACGGACCATCATTGATATGGGCTTTAGGAGCCGAAGGCCCACTCGTGTACTGTTGTTGACTGCACGGCAGAAAGCTTTACGCCTCGTCTGGGCCCGCCAACACCGCCATTGTTGGTCTGTTGACGACTGGAAACACGTCACCTGGTCTGACAAGTCTCGTTTCTAATTGCATCGGGCGGATGGACGTGTACGGGTATGGAGACATCCTCATGAATTCATGGGCCCTACATGTCAACAGGGGACTGTTCAAGCTGGTGGAGGCTCTGTAATGGTATGGGGCGTGTGCAGTTGGCATGAAATGGGACCCCTGATATGTCTAGATACGACTCTGACAGGTGACCGATACGTAAGCATCCTGTCCGATCACCTGCACCCATTCATGTCCATTGTGCATTCCGACGGACGTGGACAACTCCAGCAGGACAATGCGACGTCCCACACGTCGAGAGTTGCTACCGAGTGACTCCAGGAACACTCTTCTGACTTTAGACACTTCCATTGGCCACCTAAATCACCAGACATGAACATTATTGAGCATATCTGGGATGTCTTGTAACATCCTGTTCAGAAGAGATCTCCACCGCCTCGCACTCCTATGGATTTTTGGACTGCCCTGCAGGATTCATGGTGTGAATTGCCTCCTGCATACCTTCAAACATTAGTAGAGTCCGTGCCACGTCGTCTCTCGGCACAGTTGCGTGCTCGCAGGGTTCCTACACGATATTAGGCAGGTGCGCCAGTTTTTTTGGCTCTTCAGTGTACTAGTCATGATATCCATGATGATGTTCAGATTTATACATGCAGATGGCAGAAAGAAAAAACTAAGCAGGCTTTTATACACTGCTAGAAAATGAAAAAAGAACACCTTTACAGACACTGCAAGAGATCCAAATTTTATTCACATACAGTACAGGTGGTATGTAGGGCATGATCACTTGCACAAGGGTATCCACTGAAAAATAATTTCTGCAGAGGTGTGCTAAAAGACTGTTCAGTACATTGTGTGTCCTTGCATGTAAACAATCACAGAAGTGACGAATATCATCCTGCAGAATGGAATTCCACACACATTGCACTTGGTGGCTCAGCTGCGCAAGAGTTGTCTATGGTGCAGGAGATCGGGACAGACGACATCCAACCCAGAAGCCAGTCTCACACATTTTCAATTGGTAAAAAATCTGGTGATTGGACTGGTCAGGGAAGTTGACGAACACCTTGAATGTGGACGGGTATTGTCATGTTGAAATAGAGCATCCCCCTGCCCCTGCAAAAATGTTAGCAGAACAGGTCAGTTGACGTTCTAGATCTACCATGCACTGGTCATTGTCCCCTGTATTAACACCAGAGGTGAAAAAACTGAGGTGTGAGGGTGATCCTGGCTAATGGCACGCGTGATGGTGGACCAGCTTCACATAAGCAATTGCAGATGGTCCTAGCACACTCCTTGGGCGACATTACATCTAATCTGTTCTGTAGTCACTGTGTGATCTGCTATGGCTGCTCGTACAGTGTGATGGTCTTGGCATGCATCCGTACATAGCTGACTTCCGGAACCAGGTTTACGGGTACGTGCAGCTTCCTCTGACCAACTGCGCCACCATTGATGCATTGCTGACACTTCTTATCCGACATGTTTCACAATTCTCCGGTATTACCGTCCAGCTTCCCGGAATGCCACTATTTGATTCTGTTCAAACTCAGTTATCTGTACGAATGGGGCTCGCCTTTGCCGTTCTGGCATACTAACAATGTCCAAACAACCTCCAGAGTGTAGTGAAGCCCTTGCAACAACACACTTCTCCCAATGCTCAACTGGTTACATCTGTGTACTTTTACTGCCCCACTTCAATCCACAGTCTTCCCCAGTGTTGCGCTTATGATCACTTCATGTACTGCCCTCTAGTAATGTTTTTTTGCTAATTTGATTGTTTTCTGTCACTTCCATCATGGTGTTCTTTTTCATTTTCCAGTAGTGTGTGTGATTTGTCAACCACAAACTTACTTCTTGGTATGGTTTGTAATTTATAATGAAAAACTGTGTCTACTCTTATTTTTAAAATGGTTTAATATTGTAACTTTCAGTCATAAGTAAGCATAAGGAGCCGTGCTACATAGCAGAGCGGGAAAGAGTGTAGATATTGATAGATATAGGAGAGTCCTACTTGTGCATTGTAAGTTGTATCAAAAGTAAATTAAAGACCCAAAGAACTGTTTCAGATTGTTGAAAACTCTGTGAAGATATACAAGGGCACCTATCCTGATGTCGATTCTTACTCTGTATTTTGGGACAACAAAAAGTTAACAGAGACTACTTTGGTTTCCGAACTTCAGGCTAAGAATGCTACAGATATCTACATATGTGGACTCGCATATGATGTTTGTGTTGGTAAGACAAAATAATTTTATGGTTATAAACAATTATATAAAATTTCAATACTTCTGAGTAGCTGCAATATTTTGATTTATACCATTCACTAGTCAATTTCAAAACTACAGTTTATGATTGTATATTACTATATTATAAAAATGCTACATCACTTGCTGGGAAGTAAAAATCATCTAAATGCTTTCTCAGTACACCAATAGACTACCAAACCCGTGTCATCACTTCTGGACCACCGCCTAGACCACCAACAATGAAAAAAATACATTTAGATTTATTTTTACTGGCAGAGCCATGTATAAAATTTTCATTGCTAAAACACTCCATAGCCAGTGAGACATCAGGTAACAAGAGCAGGTCACAGTCAGGATTAATCAAAGGAGGAATTGACCAGGGTGTTTATTGGGAAAGGCAGTACAGTAAAAATGTTTACAGGAGAAGATATTTAGTGAATTCAGAATACAGTCAAAGAAATAATGAGCTTGTTTATGTGCCAAGTCCTGTTGGGTCAAAACAGGAGCAGATTCATGAGTCACAGTCTTTGGAGGAGGGGTGGTGGGGGGGGGCTTTGTTGTGAATATTAAAATCTCAAACATATTGATGCACATGCGCACACANTTTTTTTTTTTTTTTTTTTTTTTTTTCTTTCTGTGGTGGGGAAAAAAAATGAAATGTACAATGCTGTAACATTTCCCAATCTCACAGTTGGTGTCACCCAAATAAAATTGGATCCTGTTAACAAGTAATTCACCCTAATGACTCTAGTTAATGTCTGATACTGTCAGTTTAAGTTCTTCAAAGAGTGCAAAGAAGAATTCTGCCTCCCTTGCCCATTATTAACAGATTTTATCTTCCATCAATGGCCTGAGCAAGCATACCAACTCATCTGCATGGTTGAACTACGCCCCTTCCCTGCCTGTTCTTGATCTCATGCAGAGGCACCTGTAACACAAATGTCTTAACACTATTTTAGCAGCTGCCATTACTGGCACATTGTTAGTGGTTTTTGGTCCATCACCAGAATGTACCCATAATTGTAATAGTTACATTTAAACATAGTAAAAAGTTATCTCAGCGTTTCCAGTTCCATTGTGTATATCTCGCTTATACTTTTGATGTTTTGGCTGCCAATGCTGTTGACCCCTTTTCTCTTGAATATATAATGTGGGCAATTGTGAAACTGGATGACATCAACATAGAATGGCTTAACTGTATTTTTATATTATATTAAAAATGCCCTATTACAGTCTGATGTCATCTTTCACTGTTAATAATCCTGTAACAACTTGTATAATGGTTGTAATATTGCTTCTATGTTTGACAGGTACTTTGTATATAACTGTAACAGTCCAAAATATAAATATAATCATGCTTTAATCTTGGGAGCTGATAGATTGGATGTTTTTATATGACAGATACATATCATTGCTATGTAATAATTTCCATTTACAGCTTTCGATGGATATTCTTGATGCTGGAACCCACAATCACAGTATTGATGGACTAGCTCATACATGGGGTAACTGTTTATTCATTATTAGTAAATTTCATTTTAATACAAGTATTTAATGACTAATTTGATAGGAATTATAAAATAAAGAATTACCCTATGTCTTTCACTTACCTTACTTGTACACAGTAAGCCAATTTAAGATATATTATTACTAGAAATTTGTTCCCCAGTGCACCCACAAAATGGATTATGTACACTCATTTGCAAAAAAAATCACCATGAATGGATTGTGCGAGTCCAACTAAGGTTGCCACAAGTATCGTCATAACCTGAAATATGTCCCCTTTGCATTTAAATTGGTTTGCTTGCTCGGATGTGCCACGAGGGGACACACATGACCTTCCATAATTCATAGCCACAGAATAAGGCCTTAATAGCAGTGTGAGCCACAGAGCCAAGTTCAGTGAGTACGCAGCATGCCCCAACGGTGCATTCAACAAGCCTTTGCCCAGCTGGATGAGTTTGAGAGAGGCCGCAATGTCTGCGTCCGAGAGGCAGTTTGAAGGTTTTTGTGCATTGCTAGCCACTTGAACCGTTCTGCCTACACTGTGAGTTTGTGTTGGATGCAGTGAGAACAGGAGGGTGCACATACCCGGCAAGAAGGCTCAGGTCAACCCCGGCGGACCATAAGCAAAGAGGATAGTTTCATTGTGTGAAAGGCTGTAAGCACTCCATGGGCATCGATGCACACCATGCAGGAACATGTCACAGCAGCTGGGGATACGCCTGTGTCCACCAGTACTATATCCAGTCAGCTAACAGCGTGCAATCTGTTGTTGCAGCATCCCTTATGACATCTACCATTACGATCTGAGCATTGCCAAGCATGTGTGACCTTCTGCCGGGAATGGGCAGCATGGCACCTTGCAGATTGGCAACAAATGGTATTCAGTGGTGAATCACGGTTCTGTCTGGATACAGACAACCGCCGAATTTGAGTCTGGAGACGTCCTGGCCAGCCCCATGATCCAAGCTTCAGTGTAGACGGCACACCGCCCAACCAGAGCTGTCGTGGTGTGGAGTGCCATTTCCTATGGTTCCCGCACTCCACTGGTGGTGACTGAAGGATCCCTAATGTCACGGCAATGCATCCAATAAATTCTACAACCATATATGGTTCTCTTCGTGGTGCAGCTTGACAACAGCATTTTCTAGCAGGGTAATGCCTGGCCTCACACAGCACAGGTATCTCTGGTCTGCCTTTGTGATGTCAACATGCTTCCTTGGCCAGCAGGGCCCCAGACCTCTCGCCCATCGAGAAGATCTGGGACTAGATTGGACGGCAACTGCAGCCAGCAGCAACTACAGCAGATTTGGAAGGTCAGTTGTGTCAGTTGTGCCAGGATCTTCCTCAGAAGAACATCTGTATGCCTCCGTACCCGACCATATCGCTACACGTTTCTGTGCTATGGGTGGTCCAACACCATACTAAGTGCAGCCTGAAAGTATTGGTCCCGTACAATATTTTGATGTTTTCTGTATACATACTAAAAATATCCTGTGCCAGTACCCACTTATGTGCCTCTGTGATGGCACCTTAGTGTAATCAATTATTTTTGCAAATGAGTGTAGTAGTTTGGGCAAAGGATAGTAACCCACTTCTTTAATAAAGTTATAAATAAAACCTTAAAATAAGTATACAAGTTGACTCAAACCATCTTTGTACATTTAAAACACATAAAGTGTGCTGCTTACTGAGATTTGCTTACTGGGTACGTTACTCCCAAGTTTAGATGCTTTTTGTCACTATGAAGTTATGCATACATGCATCCATGTCTCTTTGGATGATCTTAAAAATATCAACCGTTATCAGAGTAACTCTAAGCTGGAAAGGTGGTTTGGTGAATTTGACTTTTATACTAACATTTCCAGTAATGTGGTATTTGTATTGAAATTCAAACCTTAGGTTATTTGCTCATCTTAATGTTGGAGTTATTGTTTTTGAAACAATTCGTCAATTTTATATTCCTTACTCATCGTGATACTTCAGTGAAATCTGTTGCGTCTTCTAAGTAGTGCAAACCATTGGATTTATTTTCTTTAAAAAATGTTGTTATTTGTATCAGTATTTACATCTTTGTACTTTTTTAGTAGTACAGTGAAATTGCTTTTAACCAGCCTTTGAGACATATAAATACGTAGGTACTAGTTAGATTGAGAGTCTAGGTACAAATGTTTCGTGGAAATTCATCACACTGCTCTGCAATAGTTTCATTTTGACAACCCCTGTTCTTTTTATATTAACAGTTGTTCTTTCAAAGGCATTTTTGATTTTATGTTGCTCAAAACTTTGTACAGGCTGTTCATGGGGTAAACTGAGCACTTTTGAAAGCCCTGCTTAAGATCTACTCGTATGTGCATTTTGTATTATTCCACTATATTAAAATTAGCATTGTCATGGGCCTGATCATTCATGTGCCAATCAAGTAAAACATTGAAATTATCAGAAAAGTAAATATTTTACAATTATTTGCATTAAAAAAAATGCAAAGGAAAATGAAATAATTTCACTATTCACAAATGATTACCTAATATATTTTAATTCAACATTAAAACGTGGATCTACTTTCCTTCCATTGTTACCAACGGTATTTGGTGCATGCCACTCAGTGTGCCTGTTTAAATGTATGCAAGTAATAACATTTCTTGACGGTTTATTTTTTTTTAAAGTGCTGAGTTAATCATGAACAGCCTATAATAACAGTTATTTACAGTTATCCCTCCATCCATCCGTCCTACGCACCCCTCTGGTTAGCATTGTCTGCTCTAAAGTGGATCAATTAGCAAACTGAATGAAAAGTCTGGGAACAAATGGTTGGAATGGAAGTTCCCATCACTCCAATATATACATTTTGACCCTTGGTGTGGAGTGGAGGGAGATCATGACACTCCATCATTGCTGGGTCATTTAAATCTCTTATCAGATTTACAGATGTGTTACACTGTCTGATAGTGGCCTTTCCATGCTGAAAACTGGAGCTTGTATCGCCTCCTTTTTAATGAAACCTGGTTAGCAATAGCACAGTTATTGTTCCGCTGGTTGGCAGAGGAGGTAGGGCATCTGCCTTACGAAGGCACTAAGCGCACTTATTTCTTGGGCCGATCACATGTTTTTAGTGGACTTGTAAACTTGCATTGTTTTCACCTCTGGTGGGTTAACACAGATGGAGCAGATTGGAGCTGGCTTTCCTGAAGAATCAAACCTGTCATTTTGACTAGCCCAATGAATAGACAAGATAAAGGTTTAAAGGTTTAGCAGTGGCAGAATGACGATTGTGGGCGGGGGGGGGATGCCTACACACAGAACAGCAGTGTTTATCACACTCCCTTCCCCACATGAGAATCCATGTTGAAAAAATTTTTGCCCACTGGAGTCTGGGATTGAACTGAGAACTGAGAACCTTAGTGATTGGCTTACACTCCACGACCTACAACACTGTTGGTGTCACACTGCATGCCCATAAAGAATGGACTCGTACTGCTATGAGTCCTGCGCAATCTCTGCTGGCTAGGATGCCGATGGATTTAAAACCAGAGGTGGCCGGGGTTACTACTGCTCAGGCCAAAAAACTAGCAAAATGAATCCATGAGTGGTGAGCGCACTCGTGGGGATGATATAAGCATATATATAAACGCATACAGGAACGAAAAAATCAGCTAACACAAACTTGAAATACAGGCCTCCATGGGACACACATCCGTCCCTCATCGCTGCTGCTTCCAGACTGGCAACATGGCAGCTGGAAGGCAACCTCTGCCGGTATCCCTCCAACCATTACACAAAACGCTTGAACCAAAAAGAAAACTATTACAGTGAAACATTAATTCCTTTACATAAAATATTCCAAAACAAAATAATCCTTTCCTTATGTTAAACATTGTTTCCAAAATTAAAAGTACTTTGAACTGTCTTGGGCCAGGGGGCTGAGATTATGTGATGTTGCCGTCCTGGGGGATTCGAGAGTACGTGACGTGGTGCTCGGGCGCTGCAGTACCAGTCTATGACATCACGTTTCTGCAGTGCATTTTAAACAGGCCCCTGTTTTTCCTTACTGCTCCCCCATACTGCTCCCTTGCCCTTACACTCACACCGACATAAGCACTGGAGGTGTTGTGCATGTGCTACTGGGTAGCCACCAAGACTGGGCTAAAATTGAGGGGAGGGGGTACGATGACTAATTATAGTAATTTGAAGCACATTAAACTGTAGTGCATTAACAATGCATTTCAGCACACTTAAATTGTTAAAATCTAATGATAAAATAGATTACAATGTAAACTAGTCAAGGCACTTAATGATGAGGACCTGAAAATACTACAGTGCCACAGCTGAGTGAACTGTTCTTTCTCATAGGTAAACAGTTATGATGCTATTGAAAAATTACCTTTTCATTCATGTGCAGGGCAGAAACTTGGAGGCTAAGAAAAATTATGTAACATATGGCCACAGTTTTATACATATTATTTAAGGTGTTTTGAAAATTTTTTTAGCTCTCATTTTGATTATTAGTCTAAATAAAATCTAATAACATAATTATCACAAAAAAAGATATAATGTCTATAAGTTAAGGTTACAAGTAGGCCGCTAAGCTACCAAAAATATATAAAAGGACAGGAATTCAAGTACTCACAGTCTTGGTACTTGTCAACAGGCATACACACCAAGAAGGGTGACACATTTTTCACGTGGTTGCGCAGTTACGACATTTTGCTGGCTAGGCCAGCTTCGTCAGGCAGCAAGTTGTAGGACACTACTAGCCTACTACTGTCCTACAACTTGCCGCTTGATGAAGTTGACCTAGTCAGCAAAACACTGCGATCACGCAACTGCATGAAAAATGTGTCGTCCTTCTTTGTGTGTGTGCCTGTTAAGTACTAGACTGTGTTTACTTGAATTCCTGTCCTGTTATATATAATGTCTTTAATTAGACTTTAATAATGTTGCTAACCAATTACGTATGAACTGCCAGTATAGAGATACCAGCATTTTAAAGTTTATTTATTTATGTTGTTTACATTTGTGCTGCATAAATATTTATGTTGTGAAAGTTATTTTAGAGCCCCTACCCTCAAAATATTAGCTAAATTTCTAAATTGAGCTGAATTTTTATTTTATTTTAGCTTTGCACACTATGTTTATCATCACCTTATCTGCCTAACCGAATGAGAAATTACAGTCAAGACATTTTTTAATTGTGTGTTACGTCTCTGGAAGTGGTAATTATCTAGGATTTTATCTGGGATTGATAGCATTTGTGTGAACCCGTAGACTCTCTAATAGACGCCATATAGAGCTGTCCATCGTAATTTTGCTCTCAAAGATATTAATTATCATTTTGAGTTGACTGCTTATCCTAATGCTAAGGAGTCTTAAATGTGCGTGGGGAAAATAAGAAGAGACTCTAAATGCCAGTTTTAGTAATTTTGAGGGCTAAAACTCTAGTGTGATGCCTTCTCCACGCCAATGCCAGCAGATGAGTATGTCGTCTCATTCATGGGTAGTTTGTCTACAGCGACGACGATAAACTGTCTTACATGTGCTGCCAAATTTTATAATTTTATTTTTAAAAGTTTTTAACAAAAGTTTTGGAACTTATGAATTATTTTCAAGATTTAATAGATTGAATTCCTCAAACATTTATCAGAAGCCAGCAGGTTTTAAATTTTATGCTTCTAGCTTTGCACAATAATTTTGAAGTAACTTGAAGTGTAGTAAATTATGCTAGTCCATCAGAATATATTCACTTTTCATGTAACTTACTTATTATCTTAGATATGTTTTAAGTGGGGTGATTTAGAAAATTCAGTACAATTACATTTTACTACTTTCTTTGACTAAAGCATTAATTTCAATTTACTATTCTCATTTTTTAGTTGCAATAATTTCTGTGATTTCTTTTCTTAATTTTCCTAAAGTATCATCTTTTATTTTCACTAATTGCAATAAAATGCTATTATTCTTAAAATGGTATTTCTTTGTATTTTTGTGTAGTTTTGAAGTATAAAGTTATGCTTATTTTTCAGTGTCCTTTTTCATACAAAGAGTACAAAAATCATGTTATCTAGGTCTTGGTTCATGTTTGATTTTTGCAGTGTTACATATTTACAAGGGTATCTAATTTGTACCGGTTAGAATTTTTTAGTGTTGAGTTATCTAAACACTGACACTTAACTTGTTTGGAATGAAGAATTCTTGGTTAAATAATTTTATTTTGGTACAAGATATCCTTTTAGCGTAATTTTATTATCAGTGGTTTTCGCTTTGTCTGCATCATTAAAGAAGCAGCTGTTAGTTATGCAAGGATAAATTACGGAGTGTTTTGCAAGTCTGCTTTTCATCACACACAACCATTCTTATATATCTTACTTAGCCCAATTGCAATTACACCAAACACAATATTATAATAATTAATACCAACAAACACTTTTATTCACTCTACATTACTTTACCAGCATTCTACAATTATCAGTCAATGGAATTATAATTGCAGGAAATCAACTAAACAGACAGCAACCAGCATAGACTCTTCAAATTTCTTAGCCTATTGAGGAAATTGAACCTCTGCATTTATTTGTTTTAAACGTTTCTTTTTTTTATAATTGTATAGGTGTTATTTTACGTAAGTAATGTTGTAAACATTTTTCTTTGACTGCAATTGGGTTTTTGTGTAAAATAATTACTTTTATAAAAAAAAAACAATATTTCTACTCATGTACTGAAGCCTTCAAAAATACAGCTTTGGCTGCTTGCAGGTGCAACTGCTGCAGATGCACTTGGTAGTGGGTACCGTACAATCCTCCTTGACGACTGTAGTCGAGGAGTTGATCTCAAGGACATAGATAAAACTAAGCACTCAGTTATTGCCAACAATGGTGTCATTGTTGAATCTTCTCAGGTAAGTTCAAATAATAGAAATATGTTAATAGCATTAGTCTACTCTACAGTATTGAATGTTATTTATTTAATTTACATGTTTACGTATACACTATAGCAAAGTGTGGTTTAAATCAGTGATATACTGATCACTATATATTAAATTTATTTGCACCTTATGATTGTCAAATCAGCAAATTGCACTAACAGTAACTTGGAACCAGGGACACAGCAGGGAGCGAAGGAGTGACTGGTCCTCCTTGCTGATAATCAGATGGGACCAGAGGGACCCCAAGGTTTAAAAAGAAAAAAATATTAATTTTCTCTGTTATATATAAATGTCTTGTAAAAATAACAGTTGATATGGTTTTAAGGATGTGAGGAAAGAAGAAATTGTATTCCACATCCCCAGAGTTTACTTTAGATATTATTTTCAAACATGAAGAAGTGCTTGTCTTTGGTTAGCACAAATTACACAAATTTATTTAGCAAGCTCACATTACACAATGGGCTGTACATGCCAGGAAAAACTCAGCTGTAAAAGCATGTGTTTTTTGGAAAACAATAGCTAGAGACTGGAAAATTTCACGAGAGTGAAATGTTCACGAAATTGTGCAAAATTCAGGACAAATATTAAAACATGTTTTGAATATAGAACTTTTTTCCTTGAATCTAGAACTTTTTCCTTGAATTTGGTTCTTTTCTACCAGATTATGAGACTTCTTTTACCCAATATAAAGCCATAACTGTGGCACATGCCTGAATTATTTTTTTTAGTAGAGAGGCAAATGAGTTAGATAACCCAATAATTTAGGTTTCTTCGAGGTTTCATTGGTTATAAGATCCTAGTTTGTAAATGTTGCGTATCTAAAATCACGAGATTGCCCCTGGTGAAATGATAAAAAAATGTCTGTAAAAATTAGAAAGTACAAGTACTGTAATGTGGAATCAACAGGTTTAACCCTGCTAGAAGAAAATAATTTTTGCAGGTTTGAGCACGAGTATTATGCAGTAGAAGCCTGCTGATTTTACCTCTCATGGTTTCTGGGAATAAAGTTATAAGTGAGAGATGGTCTTAATGAGGGGTTTGGAAAATTTTGAACCGATTTTGACCCACCCCTGACCCCTACACTTCAAAATATTCAATTTTTTTAATGATGTCCATGTTCAATCATCTCTGGTGTAAAAACAAAATTATTTAATTAACTAGAAATTTAATTTAATAGGCAGACATCTTCCAAAACAAAGTGATACCCTAGAAAGCCATATTGAACTGCCCTTTTTCTGCAACAAAAAAAAAAGCCTAAACACAGCACAATGTGTAACTTTTAGCAAGTGCGTAGTCTATTTTCGTTGACTTAATGCAAGAAAATTGAAGGTTTTATTATTGAAATGTTAACTTATTATTATATGCCCAGTATATAAGTCATGCAGACTGTACATACCCTATGCTATGCATGGACATGCTTGCTCTAGTTGAGAGAGGGGAGGGCAGCCAACTTACTCCCCCCTCTGATANATTATATGCCCAGTATATAAGTCATGCAGACTGTACATACCCTATGCTATGCATGGACATGCTTGCTCTAGTTGAGAGAGGGGAGGGCAGCTGGGATGTGTGCACAATCAGTACTGCTTACCTGGTGCTTAAGGCTAATAGAGGAGCCTTTGTGAGATGAGTGCTAAAACGTGGTGGGTTTCCTGTTGAGATGGTGAAATAGACGGGCAGACAAAAAACACATGAAACAGTGGTTTAAACATGATGTGCAAAATACCATTCAAAGTACATAGGAAAACCTGACATACATTAGCAAAATGGACCTCATACAGATATGTGGCTTTTCTGTACTTTATTTAATGAACTTCAGAAAAAAGACAGCATCGTTGGTGGATTCATTCAGACTTATCTACCAGACTTATTAATAGTGTGTTCCATTTATAATTTGGCGATCGCCGGAAATACACCCAGAGCTGTCCACCCTGCTTAACACAAATCCTTGAATAGCATCAACCCTGTTTGTGGAAAGTATTTGAGGGTTTCACAAAGATCCAATCAGTAATCACCAACATGTTTTTTTCATATGTCAACTTGGCTCCTGTTTGCACTGTGTTGTCAGTTCATGTGGTACCTAGTTGTCCATTTTTTCAATTTCCTTATTTGCTGTAGATCATGAGAAATGGTTGAACTAGAAACATTCAACTAAGGCAAGTTCTATGATGATGGAGCATGAATTGGCCTTCAATGTCTTTAAAGCATTGTTATCCATCCTTGACTGTCATCTTGGAGACACTGATAACTGGCACAAATTTCTCAAACTAGCAACACACTGTCCAATTTTAAGTTTCATCTATGACCCATGTACTCACTATAATACATTTTTGCCTACATATGTCCCACTTTCAACATATGCAACATAACAAACCATAAGTCATGCTCTTCCAACATGCAACACAGAGCACTATAACATGCCCTGTGGCATTTGTAGCTACATTGCAAATGGCATGAGGCTTCCTTTTATCATGGCATTTAACTGGCATTACTGATAGTTCTGTAGGTCCCTAAAATAGGAGATTGGGAGCGTTAAATGCAGATGTTGTGCATTTGAGTAATTCATTTCCACACAACCTGATACATATATATAGCAATTACTGAACATATATAACCGTCAAGTAAATGTACACTTCCTGACAGAAAATGCCACACCATGAAGGCATGAATGCAGATGAAACATGCAGAACAAATATACACATGCCTGTTATTCATTTAATTACCATTACTGGCCAGTCATACAGACATCCCAGCACATGAATCCATAATTCAACATGTCATGGCTGCACAAAGTGAGTGTTTTGGCTGTCACTATGTAGAATTAAAGGGGTGTTGTAATGCCTTTGAAACACAGTTGTACACAATTCCTTCAAATGGATGGGTTCACAAGAGGTTTCATGGCAGGGTCTCCATACTGCCATCATACTGCGGAAGAAACGCAATGTGGTGCCACAAACATTGGTTGCATTTGGAGACAGTTGTCCTAGGAAGGAAATGTGCATCATCATAGTGGGACTGGAGCTTAATGACTGATATTAGAATGCACAAATTGTTGCATCAGGCACCATGCTGTAGCACACCCACAATCCACGACTTTCCACATTTTGCAAAGTACGCAGGGCAGTTTGGTTGCTCCGTTGTCAACATAAATAGTGTTGCACCTATTGGCTGAGGTAGGTTTGTTGTCCAGCTGTCTGTTGTGAAGACTACCTTTAACAGCGAGCCATCATCACTCAGAATGATGTCACCAGAGCTTCATGGGGTGCACAATGGAACGATGTAATCTTCAGTGACAAATCTAGCTTCTGTCTGATCAGTGTGTGTGCCTGGGGGCAACATCGCCGTCAGGCTGATTCCTCTGCCATTGTGGGACATCACATAGTCTGTCAACGTGGGGTCATGGTTTGGGGTGCTATCAGTACCAGCAGCTGCTCACAGCTAGTATGAGCTACAGGCACATTAACAATATATCTTTATGTTGAAGTGCTGCAGTCCGTGGCAATACCATATCTGCTGGGCAAACCAAACACATGTTTTCAGCAAGGCAATGCTTGGCCACGTACAACTCAGATCAGTCTCATTGCTCTGTAAGGTGTGCAGATGCTTCTTTGGCCAGCCCAGTCTCGCACCAATTAAGAATCTGTGGGACGCAATTGGACATTGGTTGAATACCCTCCCACCCTACAAAATCAAGATGAATTACGGACTCAGGTCATCAACACATGGTCTGCGATACCTCAAGATATTATTTGGACATTCATTGAATCAATGCTACGTCGAGTTCAGCAATGTATTTAGCTGTCTAACATGGAGGTCCCACTATTTACTTATCATTCTGTATTTTAGGCTACTGGAGCCTAGTCTGCATGTAAAAATTAAATTGTCTGCTCTGCACCTGTCTGGCTATCTATGCATGCAGATAGGTCTGTTTTTGAGCATTCCTTCTTGGTGTGGCATTTTCATCTAATTTTCAGCATGACAGTGCACCCATTCATTGAGCATAAGCTATAACTCAGTGGTTGAAGTTATGGAAGTGGATAAACTTATATGACTGTTTAAAAGCCTTCACCTGAATTCTATCGAACATCTTCAGATGAGATGGAGGGAGGGTGGGTTGAAAGCCAGGTCATAAAACACACACACACATGCACACAACCCACAAAATACTACAGAGTTTTTCACTGTGTTGAAGGAGAAATTTAAACAAATTCTTTCAGACTCCTGCTGCTGAAAATTCATGGAAAATCTTTCTCAAATTGTAGAGGCTGTGATAGTGGTGAAAGATAGAACTACAGTATACTAGTAACATACCATATCTTGATTAGTACATCACTAGGGGTATTTGGTGATAGGTGGCCATATAGTGTACCGGTACACACACTATTACACCATGAATTGTAAAATATTTTTATAAAGTGCCAAAAACAAAATATAACACATCTGAGACTTTTATTCGAGGTGACAAGATAGCATGCAAGCATGCCACACTACATTTATCTACAGTTCCATATAATTGTATAATCATTTTTTGTGTGTAGACCTAAAAATCATCAAAATTGATTGCAGAGTAATAACATCTGATCAGTACCATATTTCACTGCATGATAGTTGCACATTTCATACTAAAAATTTGGGGTGTGACTGTAATGTAAATCACTAGTTAGATACTTGGAAAAAAAAAAAAAATTTACAGTGCCTGTTTTCAGTGTAACTAACATTAATTATATTCACGGTTCGTATCCATTTCCTGTAAATGGCACAGATTTATCTTAAATTGTTTGTTTATGCAAATGTCCTGTAATAGGACACATGCTGCTTGTCCCAGCATGACCTTGCTTACATGCCTTGCAAGGAGAGATGAAGTGCATTGTTTTCACCTTCGGCTATCTTCGGGCACATTTAGCTGTTGCTCAAGACCAGGTACGATATCACTTCCTTCCTTCGCATGCCTGACGAAAGTAAAGTTGTTGCCTGGCAACCAGCATGGCGTCCTTGCATCCTTTTTCTTTCAGCCATTGGGTGGGTGGTGGATAGACTCCTCGTCAGGTCAAATTTGCAACCTTTTTGAGGGGCAGGTAAAAACACTTTGGTCGCCCTTTGCTACCTTCGGCTGCAACTTGTTTTATCCTGAATCACTTTGACTCATCCCCTCCACACATTATCTGTTTTAATGAAAGTCCTGTTTATAACAAATAAGTCTTGAAAGGTTGTATTTACATCAATGAAACAATATAAATAGATATGAAACGTGTTTATTTTACATAATAGATGATATGAAAAATACGAAAACAAGCTTATACAGTTTACAAATTATAATACTGCACATTACTAAAAAAACTACACTGCATGCGTGACGAATAACCTATATTTACTGTGCCTGACGCCATAATTTGTTGAATTCGAGACCTCACTCGGATAGCGGGCGACGTGAGACATGGTGCAACAACCTTGACACAAGTACATGTCCGTTATAAGCTATTTTTACTTTAATAGGGTCCGTTTTAATGGGGGTTTACTGTACTGAAGTTATTTCTTTTGCTGTTTGTTTTTAATGTGTTTAAGTGTAAGCATCAGCAAATTTGCAAAATATTTACTTTTCTAATAATTTCACAGTTTTACTTGACCGGAGCATGAGTAAACTGATCAGGCCCACTTTCTGTCTAGGGAAAAATACAAGTAGATCTTACGAAGGGTTTTCAAAAGTGCTTAGTTTACAGTGAAGAAACATGAAAACTTACCACTAGAGGTCCAGACATGTATACAGTTTATTTCAGTTACTGTTTTTATATTTGTTTTTTACAGGTGAAGGCAATGGTAGAAGGAAGGGACAGACGTCCAGAACTTGGATACAAGTTAGCCATGGAACTGAAAGCAAATTCAGCTTAAGCTCAGCATTCATTTCAACATTCCACAGTATTGATGTACCTAGTATTATTTTCTTAGATTATTTGGAGCAGTAGAAATAAGTACAAAACCCACTAAGTGTTACTTGCAACAAAAATTATTATTTTGTTTGCACAAAGTTTATTAGAAACTTTTAGTAATGATGTAGCTATGTTGCTAAGACTTATATTTTCTTTTGATAAACATGTTGTGTAATGTTTTTGGAGTTAATTTAAAGATACAATATTACATATGACTTGTCACTGCTCGTGATCTTACCTTCTACAAAGGTGTAGAATGTTGATTTAAATTTTTAGTTGCAGTCAGGTGGTAAACCTAAAACTTTCATGATAAAATATTAAAAATATTTTTAACACTACAAATAATATTTTATATAGGTATAAATACTGGAAATATTTTTCATCACAGTGTATTATTGTTTGTGTCCAGTGACTGAAATATTTACCCAAATTTTTTAAATGTTATTTTATCTGCTTTGAAATGTGGTAAAATTGAGATTTCATTGTAGGTCCTATCATCCTACTAGTGCTAGAAGAAGACCTAAATATAAATTCTGGTCTCTAATGCTTTATCTTTTTTATATCTGTTTTATACTTTTTTTTGTGAATTTTAGAACAAACGAAGCTTACATCTTCGTACCTATCATTTAAATATCATCATATTTATTTTGTAGGATGCAAATCGTGTTTTAATTTTATAAAATTTTAGTGCAGTTGTACTTACAAGACAAAACAGTTTGAATCCAGAATTTGCATTTATTTATTAAAGCTCTCTAGTTATTTTTATAAATTTTCATCACATAAAGGTTTGTGTAAATCTGTAAATATACATTCAGTTATGAAATAAGTGTTTGTATATATTTATGTATTTATTTTTGTGTAATAGGGCAATCAGTTTATAAAATATGTAGTTCTTTACTGTAATTCAACATAACCAGTTCAGTGTTGAATATTGCACACAAAATATTGGACAACCTGTCCATGAGCACAAAAAAATTATTTGAGCAATTTTAAGTACTGTAATTATTTTATATTTGATATAAATGAAAGTCAGCTATATAAAACACTTCTGTACTGACAAGGGAAAAATAGCGCACGTGCATTGTATCAGGTCCAGCAATCGATCCCGCATGAAAAGTTGACCCATGCGTCAGATGTTACACAATTGTGACCCTCTGAATGTACAGCTATTAAACGTTCGGGCGCACCAGTTGTATGTCACTCGCTCCGCCCCACTGCAGCTGCTTGATGTCCGAGCGCGAAGTAATGTACAGGAGAGTAAGTAAGAGGTTTGTGTTCACAATGGCAGTGAACCCACAAGCGATAGTGCGGCACCACCAGGAGCGGTACAGAATGACTGCTAGATTGCAACGATTAAATGTCAAAGAACAGGAGCTCCTGAAAGTCGTGACTGGTATGCNCGGTACAGAATGACTGCTAGATTGCAACGATTAAATGTCAAAGAACAGGAGCTCCTGAAAGTCGTGACTGGTATGCATCATTAATTGTTGTCAACCAACTTTTATACTACACAAACAAAAGTGCATGGGGCTTTCTTTGTGCTCTTGTTGATTTCCGTTGCAGATATCATAGACAACTGCACGAATGAAGACGTGCTAGGTATAGAAGAAAATAGTGGACTGACGTTCAATGTTTCTTTACGAGAGGATGACTACGATAATGAGGCTGCCCTTTCACCACCATTACATTCGCCGAATAGCTCCATTGGTCTAAAGAGGCAGGGATGTAAAGATGACGAAGTCAGTGATGATTACACGTACTTTAAAGATGGAAAATCGTCAGATACCACTTAGCCCCTGTCCGTAACAGAAGAGTATATGCAAAGAGCTGTCGCCTTTTCAAAAAGTGGAAAGAAGGGAAATCTGTCTTTCAAAACGATCGAGAAGAACTTTAAATGATTACAACAAAAAAGGGATTTGTGCACTTGGAGTAAATATGTTGAAAACCAGGGTATGCGTTGACAGAAGCTTTCGAAGGTCAACACAATCTGTCTGGATAAATGTCACGACGCATACGGGAACAAGATGACAATCCACGACGTTAACATACAGCAGTGGGGAGTGCTAGTCGCAATGGAGGTGAGCTTTGCAAATTTTAAAGCATCAGCCGGGTGGGTGTATGCTTTCAAGAAATNGGAGTGCTAGTCGCAATGGAGGTGAGCTTTGCAAATTTTAAAGCATCAGCCGGGTGGGTGTATGCTTTCAAGAAAAAGCATGGTATTGCATCGTGAAAGATAACCCATGTTACTACAGAAAAACTAGGTAATGAAACAGCCATACTTATTGAATCGGAAGAATTTGTCGCCGACACGAGAGTTATTATGGAAACGGTCGGTAGACAGAATGTGTACAGTACGGATCAGAGCGGGTTTAATCTAGAAATCACGTCCGGTCGATCCCTTGCCAAAAATGAACGAAAGACGTTGAGACAGTCATGCAGTCTGTCAGTAACACGACGCACAGCTACATAATAATGCCAACTGTATCTGCAGATGGGCACTTGCTGTCACCTCTGTTTGTAGTTTTAAAAGAGCCGACTGGGGCGTTTGGCTCGCGAGTCAAGCAAAGTTTGTTTCATGGGGACAATATTGTGGCAGTTGCGTCATCTTCTGGAAAAGTCAACAAGGAATACTTACGGATATGGTGAGAGGAGGTATTTGCTAAACACCTACAAGTTGACAGCACAGCAGTTTTAATTGTTTACTCGTTTTCTGGCCACAAAATCTTGTCAACGCATGAAGGGGCACGGAGCAGAAGACACTGCAGATTCCGTATTGACGATACCACCAGGTGGAACACGGTACTGTCAACTGCTGGATGTATTTGCTTTCACATATTTAAGGGTTTTGTCCGCAGGGTTACCAACTCCGCACAACTTTTTGGCATCAATGTGAACTTCAGTCAGCGTAACAACATCCTTCATATGCAGTCGCTTCTTTACAGGCAGCTACGCGCACCAGTGTTTCGGCCGGTCTTCCAGTACACGTGGTATCAAAGGGGCTACACTGATGACCGGCCAGAGCACTTTGAACATCCAGTGAAATACTGTTTTAACATAGGTAATGTGCTTTGTTTATTGTATCAACGTGCGTGATTTTTAACCTGTAGCTGGTGCCAGAGATCTCTTTGCTNGTGATTTTTAACCTGTAGCTGGTGCCAGAGATCTCTTTGCTTTGATCATTTTTATGTTGCAATTCACAAATGCAGTGGAAATGAATTAATGTGTAATTCGAGAAGTAGCACAGCATTATTTAATTCTTATTCATATTGTTGTTACACGTTATTTTCCTGGGATTGTAAGGCTGACACTGTTAAAGTGAAGTATACTTGTAGGAGTTGCACTATTCTTAAACATGATTGGTATGGTTGAATTGTACACTTGTAAATCATTGCCTTCATTCCATATTTATTGTTCCGTCGCTTACGTTTGTACCTTTGGATTTTGAGGCAAACACAGCTGCAGAATGTTGTTACAATGATATTGAACGTATACATGCGTGTGGTTGACATACAATGTATTTACATAATTTACCTTTCTTTTCGCGTAAAATAACCCGTATTCTCAAATGAGATTTGAAAACACGTTGGCCAGACCTACCCATACCCCACCTCCTCTCCCCTCTACCTCCACATCACTTGTTTTGGAGAGTTCCTGGATGTCACACTGCTGCACAGTACTTCATGCTTGGACATCAAGTGGCTGCAGTGGGGCGGCGTGAATGATGTACAACCGGTGCACGCAAACGCTTACAAGCTGTACATTCAGAGGGTCACAACTGCATAACATCCAACTTATGGCCCAACTTTTCACGCAGGATCAATTTCTGGGCCTGATATAATGCAAGTGCGATATGTTTCTCATTAAAATATAAGTTCAAGTTGACGATGTTCCCTTATGAGTGTCCATCCACTCTCTGAATTCAGTTTTACAGCAGTTTTTAGTTGCATGGGTGTACTTGGAAAGGTGCAGTACTCTTTGATAAAAGCTGTTCACAATTAAGTGAGTCTTATATCATAANAGGAGGTATTTGCTAAACACCTACAAGTTGACAGCACAGCAGTTTTAATTGTTTACTCGTTTTCTGGCCACAAAAGCTTGTCAACGCATGAAGGGGCACGGAGCAGAAGACACTGCAGATTCCGTATTGACGATACCACCAGGTGGAACACGGTACTGTCAACTGCTGGATGTATTTGCTTTCACATATTTAAGGGTTTTGTCCGCAGGGTTACCAACTCTGCACAACTTTTTGGCATCAATGTGAACTTCAGTCAGCGTAACAACATCCTTCATATGCAGTCGCTTCTTTACAGGCAGCTACGCGCACCAGTGTTTCGGCCGGTCTTCCAGTACACGTGGTATCAAAGGGGCTACACTGATGACCGGCCAGAGCACTTTGAACATCCAGTGAAATACTGTTTTAACATAGGTAATGTGCTTTGTTTATTGTATCAACGTGCATGATTTTTAACCTGTAGCTGGTGCCAGAGATCTCTTTGCTTTGATCATTTTTATGTTGCAATTCACAAATGCAGTGGAAATGAATTAATGTGTAATTCGAGAAGTAGCATAGCGTTATTTAATTCTTATTCATATTGTTGTTACACATTATTTTCCTGGGATTGTAAGGCTGACACTGTTAAAGTGAAGTACACTTGTAGAAGTTGCACTATTCTTAAACATGATTGGTGTGGTTAAATTGTACACTTGTAAATCATTACCTTCATTCCATATTTATTGTTCCGTCGCTTACGTTTGTACCTTTGGATTTCGAGGCAAACATAGCTCCTGCAGAATGTTGTTACAATGATATTGAACGTATACATGCGTGTGGTTGACATACAATGTATTTACATAATTTACCTTTCTTTTCGCGTAAAATAACCCGTATTCTCAAATGAGATTTGAAAACACGTTGGCCAGACCTACCCATACCCCACCTCCTCTCCCCTCTACCACTACATCACTCGTTTTGGAGAGTTCCTGGATGTCACACTGCTGCACAGTACTTCATGCTTGGACATCAAGTGGCTGCAGTGGGGTGGCGTGAGTGATGTACAACCGGTGCACGCGAACGCTTACAAGCTGTACATTCAGAGGGTCACAACTGCATAACATCCAACTTATGGCCCAACTTTTCAACGCAGGATCAATTTCTGGGCCTGATATAATGCAAGTGCGTTATGTTTCTCCTTAAAATATAAGTTCAAGTTGACGATGTTCCCTTATGAGTGTCTATCCACTCTCTGAATTCAGTTTTACAGCAGTTTTTAGTTGCATGGGTGTACTTGGAAAGGTGCAGTACTCTTTGATAAAAGCTGTTCACAATTAAGTGAGTCTTATATCATAAGCCATCAGCCACTAAAATAACCTAAATATTCATCATGTAACACAGTAAATAACTGTACTTAGACCAAATTACAGATAATAATTAATGACTACAGCAAAATTCTATTAAAATGTTTTTATAAGGATTTTTAAGCCAAAAACTTTTTATACTTGGTTCTGATTAACTGAGTACTACAGAACTCAACATCTAAAAAAAAATCTCTGCCTCTTCAACTACATATATTAAACACAGTGACTGGATGTTGCAATTTAAAAAAAGTAGTTAGAAGAAAAGGTAGTTCAATTTCTAAGCATTGTACTAAAAGAATAATGTTTTAAGTTTGTAAACACTGAAATTATTATAATTACTCCCTATTTGTTTTATGCACATAAGTGTGAGAAATGGCAGATTAGTAACTACTGTATTTACGTTTGTAACAGATTCAAAGTTTAATTTGATGATTGCATGAATAAAGTGATCTTGTCCATTGGAATGTTAATTTTACATGTGGTTCAAGGAAACGAAATGGGCAGAAAAGAAGTTCCTAAGTAGGGTTTTCAAACATGTTCAGTTAACCACAGACAACACAATTACAGTACCTACATGAATCATCATCTACTTAAATTATATATGTCTCTTATAGACTCCATATGACTTGTCTGCAAAGCACAGACTGTATAAATTATTTTCACAAACATACCCACAGACAGTATAATGGCAATATCCAACTTAACATATAATCACAACAATTTTGAATTGTGAAACATTTGTACCAAACAGAAAACCGATATTAACATTTTTTTTTTAAACTCAGTAAAACTCTTTTTTTATACCCTCTGCTTTTCACTTTCCTGCATTTTACATTTACTTTTTTCAGTCTGATTTAGTGTTTTTACGGTGTAATTTTGTTTTTAAACACTTTCTTGCACTTTGCAACCGTTATTCCTGGCCCCTTTAAAAGTGTAAAGAAGGGTTTCACTGTACTTGTACAAAGTAATTTGCTTTTCTTCAAAACAATTTCAGACTGAAGGATTATGTAATCGTTGTGTGCATAAATGTAACACTGGAACTACATGCATCATACAGTTAAATTTTCACCCGAAGTAATGAAGGGGTGTGAACATATAGCTGAAATACAACACTTAATTAATACAGAGGTGAGCAGAAGAGTAGCTAAACAGTGCAATCAACTCTTGATTCTAAGACCCCTGGAATAAAGACCATCTCAAATTAACAACCCTTTTTTGGGGAACCATAATACAGTTTTCCATTAACGACCCTTTTCCGGGAAACCATGAAGGGTTGTAGAATCGAGAGTTGACTGTAAATATACTCTAAAACCTGTTGTGTAAGTTGCAGTGTTTGTGGAAACTTGTATTGTTTACAAATTCTTTGTAATATTTTATCAAGCAACATCCACCAAAAAATAATTGGAGTAAATTTTTTGTCACATGCTAATTCCTAAACATTAAAATTAATGTTTCAGATAGTAACACAGGATCATATGGCAGTTATTAAAGAAATTTAAAATATGAGCCTGTCGGGCAGGAAAACTTCAAATGGGGAAATATTGTAAACAAGTTTTACTATATATACTGATGCTGGATGATCAATATGTAACAGAATTGACTGTTGACAGTCATAGCTTATAGACTCCATAGTATATCATACCTAATAACAAGGTCTTGGTGTCTGTTGGCAGCAGGCCATAGTTCAGCGGACTTGTTTTCTGTCAAGTAGCAGGTCATTAATGGAGCATCAATATAGGGATATCATGCCTTCCCAGTTACAAAAACTTTCTCAAATTTTATATTAATCCAAAAATACCACTGTGATTAGGAATAATAGCATTATTATTGCTGGACTGCAGAACTTAACAAGAGGATAGAAATGTTAGTTTTTCCATTGCTAGCGTGTGTATGGAAAACTAAGTACATAACATGATTATTTTCTCAAAATAGAATACGTATAATCATAATTCCTTTGACTTTACAAATATTGGTAAATTAATAGTAGATATTTACTGAAATGTAAATCTTTGGGGAGAGGTGGGAAAGAAAATAAGAAAAAAATTTATGTGAAAGTGTAGCTGACTGGGAAACTTCCAATATTGCATAAAATAAGGGGTCTTTCTAATTTTAAAAGTGTGTATACCAGTATTATACCAGAGTCAAAGCCACAACGCAACAATTGTGTGTGTGAACAATGATATTTACTCACTGCTCACTCTTGCACCTTTTGTGGTAATCATGTTTTAAACTCTAACCTCAAATTTTCAGACGTATATTTCTTATGGTGACTATAATCAGGTTTTAGTTAGATTATAATTTTAGGTGTGCACATTATTGATGGTCAAGTATATAAAAACCAAATACTGATTCTGATACCAATATTTTGTAATCTTCCGATCTGATACCCAATAACTGATACTCAATATGTTCTCTGTAAAATTCTTCATTTTGAAATAATTATTTTACAGTAATACTGATAGGTGCAAATATTTTGAGCAAGGGATAATCTGATAAAATTTCTACCATCGGGTTACCATAGCATACTCCTTACTGCCGTGACCTTGTTAGGGGTCAGTCGGCAGAGCACTTGATCACTGTGTGGTGCAGTGCGTTTGACAGGTTGACCAGGATGACAGTGTGTCATTAAAATGAGATCACCTGATAGTCTAAGTTGTATTTAATACTTCATATCTATGGCTTAGAATGAAAACCTCATATCTTACATTTTTTACTAAAATGACTTTTTGATACTGTTGATTGGAAAACCTCAGTCTCACATTTTACAGTGCTCCAAATTAATGTAAGTGCAGCCTTTTTTTCATTTGTAGCACTGTAAAATGTGAGACATGAGTTTTCCCAACCAACAGTAACAAAAAGTCATTTTAACCAAATTGTGATATATGAGGTTTTCATTCTAAACCATCAATCTACTCTACTGATTGCCCTCTTGCCAGGCAGGTAAGGGGTAAAAGTAAACATGCGGGACTCTCTCTCTCTCTATCTATCTATCTATCTATCTATCTCTCTCTCTGTGCGCGTGCGTGCACGTGAGAGAGAACGCAGCTATTTTTGCCCCTTTCGCCGGCATGTTAGGGGAGAAGGAAAGGTGCATGGCTGAGAAAGAGAGGGTGCAAGCATGCTATACTGGTTGCTAGGTTATCACTTCCCATCTCAAGCGTATAAGGGGAGGGTGCATGCCAGACTCGCTGAGTCGCCGATACCATCAGATGAACTGAGTGCCGCAATAATGATACAGCGGCGTGTTTAAACATATTTCACACCCAGTTATCGGACATTTATATAAACAACAAACTTGAAAACAATTGTTGTAGGAAATCTTAAGTGATGGGACCGAAAGATATGCTGATTAATGCAATATCAGATAAATGATAAAAGCAGGTAATTTTATCATTATTTATACACAAATTTTGCGGGGCCCACTGAAAATTAACGGTGGTTACGATTTATCGGTACGTGAATTTTCGGTACATTGAGAGTCCACAAATCTTACTGACTATATATTCACCTTTGTCTGAGAAATCACACATTTGCAAGTTAATTGTTATTAATCATTTTAAAAGGCACTTTTGTAGAATAAAACAATAGTTTTCTATGTACGATCTCACATAGCATCCATATTCCATTGCTATGATGTGAATGAATGTACAGCTTGGAGGGATAAACTTTGGCTGTTCACAGGTGATACTTGACTTGACTTGGCCAAGCCCGACTTTTTTTCCTCCCTTCAGATGGCTGGTGAGGTGGGAGATAGTTACTTATCAACCAACACAGCATCCTTGTGGCCTCCTCCTTGTGGCCAAGTGGGTGGGGGTGAAGTGAGCATGTGGAAGGGTGTTTGCAGAGTTTCCTCCTCTTTTTTACAGCACTTTTGTGTTGCGAAGGTGCATGCCCTGAAACCTCTAGTTTTTAACCAATTTTTACGTAATAAAGTTTTTTTTTATAGTGTAGTGTACCAATGACAGGGAAAGACATTTTAATGCCTATATTTCATTGCTAGCAAAAATATTTTTTAATTTATATAATTAGCAACTATTTGCATTTTGCTGTGTTTCATCTAATTTTTCTTTAATGTTTTAACTTTTTTGATGGTCTCAGAGAATGACCTCATAAAATCGCTACCCTTATAAAATCTGTACTTGTAAAATAAAGAGTCTCCAATGTGTTACTTTGATTTTAACATGATAGTGCTTCATTGCAGATAGTACTGGTAAAGTTTACTAATAACCGATCAGACATCGAGCCATCACTAGTGCACGTATTGTTAAATTCTCTGCTCTGCACATAATAGCAAAAAATTTTGACCACACAAAATTATGTAAAATCAAAATAGTATATATTAAAGATAAATATTGTGAATATATTCAAGGAATGGCTTTAAATCAGGACTGGAGATACTACTCACAGTTCCAACCAAGTGTATATAAAATTGGTATTATGTGTTTACCAGTACACATACAGGCCTAATACTACACTAACTGTGGGCCGCAGTGGCTGAGCGGTTAGCCTGCTCGCCTCCCACCAAGTCGAACCGGATTGACTCCCCGCTTTTCGCACGTGGGAATTGTGCCGGACGATGCAGCTGGTCGGCAGGTTTTCTCTGTGATCTCCAGTTTCTCCCGCCCTTTCATTTTGGTACTGCTCCATTCTCACCTCCATCACCCTCATCAGCTCTCAAGACCTCACTGTTAAGAGCTGCCCAAATCTTTTTAGTGAAACTAATCATGTGTGTTAGTTGTGTACAACACAAGGTTATCCTGTCAAATGCTCCGCACAGTGGCCTAATGCTCTTCTGGGTCTGACCGCTACAGCACTGTGCTGTTGCTAGGGGTTCTGCCTGCAGCTATTTTGTGTGTTTGAGGCCTCAAAGCACGTGAGCTCTAAGACCCACTGTTGCTCTCTCACTGTTTGTCTCATTATCCTTAGACACAATGTGCTGAACTGGCATGCAGCCTTTCTGCCAGAAATTCGCCTAAATGTGACTTTAAGTGGCGACCCTAAATTTCTATGACATGCTATTCAAGATAAAAGTATGATGAGTGTCTAAAGACCTATAAAGTGTATAAAATTTAGCAGTTAAAACTGATTCTGAAAACACCCATTTTAACAATTTTCACTTCAAAAAAAATCTTTGGAGTTGAAGACGAAATATACACTGATAGTAAAAAACGACAAAACATTTCTTAAATGCTTTTTGTGTTTAGACACTGCTACAAATATTCAACAGTTTTTTAATCACATGTTTTCTAGCAAAACCTCTGCACTTTATGCACCAGCTAGGCAGAGTCCTTCAATGTTTCCAGCTGCATCCCACACTGCAGGAATTTTATCAAGGTTATTGCTGCCAAGAATAGTTTTATCAACCATGTATTTCAAAGCAAATGGTTCTGCCTGAAAATGTCATAAATCTGAGCCAGTTATTATTTCTTCAAATGTGTTTTCTTTTGATTAATGTTGCGATTGTTCTGTCCGTCTGTAACAAAACTCTTGTCATACCCTTTCTGTGTAATGTGTGTTGAATTTTGACATTTGTACTACGTTTTTGATCACAAGCACGTGAAGAACTGCTTTAACTGTTATTACAGTAGATAGTTTGAACTGAATTTGTCCTTACCTCTCTGTGTTGCACACTTCACTTTCCCTGCTGGCACGTCACCATATCCTTTTCACACACCTGCCCCTTCATGCAGCCTCACAGTTTCACCCCTCTCGCTCCTGCACTATATGCTGACACTTCCCCTCCACCACCTTACGTGCACCATGAACATGCTGCCTGATCGAAACCTCTCTATACACTCTCAGCTGAGCGAGCGTGGGACGTTCAAAATTCAGCTTGCGTTTGGTGTCATATTATTTTCTTTTCGAGAGGGTTTAAAACTTTGGGGTCAGCTTACATTCTGTGTTGGTTTACAATCAATTATACACAATTTTTTTTCAATTAACTGTATTTATATAATCATATTATATTTAACACAGATACAGCTAGGATCGTATAGCTAGGTGTGCACTCAAAAGCATGACACAACTGTGGCTCACTGTTGAATTTATTACAGACTGTGAATTTGGTTTCACATCTTTAACAAGACAGTGATTGTGGTTCTTATCATGCAGGAGCAGTTGGTTGTTAAAGTATATTGTATGTCGAGCGCAGAAATGTTAGGAGCAGCACAGTCGGCTGCTTTATCAAAGAGGTACAATTTATTAATCTTTTTAAAAGTAAATCTTTCACCTCATAATGGCTTGAAATGACTCGACTATGACTTAGCCTTGTTTCAGATTGATTAAAAAAAAATTGTTTTAAATACTCTCCNCTTTTTAAAAGTAAATCTTTCACCTCATAATGGCTTGAAATGACTCGACTATGACTTAGCCTTGTTTCAGATTGATAAAAAAAAATTGTTTTAAATACTCTCCAACAGTTTTGTGGCCTTCTCAAAATAATATCAAGCATGTGCAAGGTGAAGTGAGCACTGTGATTAGTGGTGCAAGGATGAAGCGAATAAACATGCACCATTTAATTTGCATTTTGTTTGAAATATTTAAAACACTCACACTTTTTATAACAGTTCTGTTTGTTACCCAAATAACAGCTAGTTTGTGACCACATAAAATTAAATATAATAATGACTTCTATCTGTTATGCATCAGCATGGCTATCATAATAGTCAACATGATATTGTCATTTGTTCACATATTAGCTGGTACAGGATTTTGTATTTGGAGTGTTAGTCTTGTTTGACATGTTACCACACACTGACTGTTAAAAAGTGAAAACCTTACATGAGACTGACAATTGCAAAGTGAAAAAAATAAATTTTCCCCCCTTATATTGATGGTAATCAAGATATTAAATTAACAGGCAGAAGAATTGGGAAGATTCATTCTACAGAACTATACAAACATGTGCCTGCAGTGAGGATGGAAAACCTTTTGGAATAAACTAATCCCATTCCAGCCAGCCAGAATAAATCCCCACGACCTTTAATTTTTTCACCTAATGTTGAAGGAAAATGTGCCATATACGTCATTGTATGAGGTGTTTTCATATGCCAGCCAAGACTGTAATATTAATTAAACAACTTAAAAAAAAACTTTCAGAAACTGTAAAATTCCAGGATTGTGTTCCAATAGTAAGAAGTGTGGCTCTTATTTTATTTTATGTAGCAGTCAGTCCAGTTCCTTGGTGTACAACAAATCACAGAGTCTATATATTACTAGTGTGTTTGAAGAAAATAGTGCTCTAAAACTGCTTGATATTTTGTGTGGAATATTCCTTTAATACTATCAAAACTCGTCCACAGTTTTTTTTTTTTTCTTTTTGTAATTCATTTGATTTTAGTCAAGTTTGTAATGTAAGTGATGGTGAATGATAGCAAGATTTGGAACCAAAACACCCTTGTGAATAAAATATATCTTAGTTGACTGTGTAGTTGCAGTTGTCATTTGTGGAGGCAGTCAAATTTTATTGACAAAAAGTGATTTTCTTGTAATAGTGGCATCATGCAATAATTTCTGTGCTGTTTGAAAGTTGTAAACACACTACACCTTGATGGATTTTTACAAAACCTGTATCTTCTTATAAACCAAATTAGGAGTATGGTGTTGAAATTTGAAGTGATTTAGTACAAATCTCAACTTTTTATAATATGTAGTTTCCATTGTATATTTATAGGTTCATTATCCTTTACAGGCACTGGTATACAACTAGTCATGTAAGTCTGTAGAAATGAAATAGCTCAAGCCACTTTAAAATACCACTTATACAATAACTTTTCTTACAAAAAAAACATTCTGCATTCTGACCATGTAATTAAATATAATGACCATGTTTTACGTATAGGTAATGATTGGCAAAATTCAATACATGCTCATCTCTGACAATATTTTACATTGGTTGTGTTTGCGACAGTTATCTGTGACCATCTCAACTGGCAGCATAACAATCATGAAATTTTTTTTTCTGGCCTCGTTTGGTTAGAACACAAGGTAACCATATTATTATTTAATATAAAAATTCACAAACCAAAATTGTTATACAGTAAAATTAAAGTGAAAATGATGTAGTGTTGATCACAGTAAGTATTACAAGTTGCTTCTTTACTTAGTAAAAATGCAGTCATTTTCTCAGAAGTGCAATTCAAACACTGAATTTGACTGATGATAGTTGCATGGTAGTATGTAATTCAATGGGAGGATAGTATGTCTAAAAATAGGTACAAAGCAGGGATTTAAAAAGTGTTCAATTAACCATAAACCAACTGTACTTCAACTGGTCATACATTCATTGTTTGAGTATACATGCTACCTAACTAGAAATTAGTGTGCAGTTATTTAAAAGTTAGTGATATTGTAATGCAAACCATACTTCCTCTGTAGCCAGAATACAGCAAGTGAATGCACTACAGTTAATCACTATAGCAATCATCTTTGTGACAAGAACACACATGAACCTGCACCAAAGTCGGAACATTCACCAGCTATTGGTCAGTATTCAAGTGGTTCTAAACATAGTATATTGTGTTTACCCATGTATCACCTGCAATCTACATTTTGAATACCCTCCCAGGAAATTTTTTTTTTACATATTCAGTACTTAAACATGCATTTCAGTGTATAGCTGTGTTATTCAATCTGTACATATGTTACAGAACTAAATATGGCATCAGCTATACCATGTTTATTCAAAATAATTGCCCACAATTTTCAAAAAAAAAAAATTAGCATATCTGAAATAGGGTAGGCCTTATATTTGTGAATTAGACCCTTTTGCCACCTAGCAGCATTTGCTGCTGCTGGCTGGGCGATTAATAAGTGACACAAATAAGACAAGATATTTAACACAAAATGCCAGTTATCTCGTGGCATGTCACACGTTTGATGTAAATATGCATAAATACAGTAAACATGCCATTATTTTTTGTATTGTAATTACATACTCTTTTAAAAAGTTACTTGTCTATGGAAGACATGAACAGCTTTAACAAAAACTTTAAATGTGGTCTACCCACGTGTTTGTGGATCAGCCTGGAAGTCGTGCTCGGACCCCACCTCCCGTAACAAATATCTGCCTTGTTTCTGTAAATGTCGCCATCCCTGCCATAGCTATGCACTCGTTGATGAGAGGGATAATTAGTCTATATTGTTATGAACGCAACTATTTTAAATCCTGCGTTTTTCTCCAAATCCTTAAATTACCATTTAAGACCTGAACCCCCTTCCCACCAATACTTTTCAATTTGTTTCCAAGAGAGAAAAAAAATGTGCAAGTGTTACACAGGAAAATATGGTACAGTAAAAATACGCTCTCATTTTTAACATTTCTTAATGTATATATTATTCTTATTATCATTTACGTTAAAACTTTCAAGAAATTTTTCTTTTGGGGGGACCTACATAAAGTGCCCTACCCCCTGGGTGGACCCCTCGTGTATAATTCAAATTTGGAATAGCCTTGTTTTAAGTTACGGTTTCAGTGTGCAGAGGGGTGTTCCAACAGTTGAACTATTGAGGTCATTGAAGCATGAAACTAAGTAAGGATGTTCTTTTAGATTAAGGTACTGTTAATCTGTACTGTCAATGCAGCAAATAGTGAGTTCAAGTGCAACTCTTGTCATAGCAATTCACTAAGAAAGAGAGAGGGTGATTTTATAATAATATTGCTTCTGTTATTTTACATTATTTATAACAGCTTTCATCTTCCAGGAAGAAACAACATAAGCTTAAAGTGTTACATTATGCATTGTATAACTATTGCATAATAGTATGTATGCTGTTTTTCATTATTTTTTAAACAAACTACAAACTGAATTAAAACTGTATTTTTTCCATTGATGTATGTTTCGTAAAAAATTATATTCAAAGTGGGTTAAGTACAATCTATTGTTTACTGCAAAGTAATTCACGTGTAAAGTTTTATGTATTTTCGTAAGTTATTACTTTCTGATGGTTTACAACTTAAGTTTAGCATGTAATTCTTCTAGTCCAAATTAAATTTAATGCATTTAGTTTTTATACTGCAAACCAGTATTATTGTTTTATACTGCAAACCAGTATTATTGTAAATTCTCATGCAAACATGATCTCTCTTCTGTACGTAAAATTTATTCGCGTAAAGAATGTGTAATTACAGTATACTAAATCATATAATGCATAATCTGCCGTTATACAGCATTGATGTTATACAAAAAAAAAATGTACATACCCTATATTTACCTATAAATGATGTAAAATATTGAAATAAAAGATATATTAGTAACAAAACATTTTGCAGTATTATTATTGCCTACTATTTTGTACTTCAGACCGTTACAGTTGATTCATGTTTTTACACTATGAGTGCTACTACAGTGCCAAGTTTTGATCACAGCAAATTAAGTTCTTTTGTACAAAAGTGTTTCTTTTTAACCTATTCATACATTTTCCCTATTTTGTGCAGATTAAAATAGTAGTTTGAAAGTGTACGAAAGTAGAATATACAATCATGTATGATATTTGGAACATGATGTTATGAGTCAGCAAAGGCGGACAAGCCTACAAGCGAACTGCAGCAACGCGTCGGTATCCAGGCCAGGTGAAGATCCAAAATACATTACAACAATAATAGTTTATAAAACATATCAGCAAAGCGACAGCGGATCTCTTCTCCCGGCGGCACAATATTTGGGACAATCACGCCACCAGAAACTATATAATACTTGGCAACACTTTGTTGCGGGGTCTGTCTGAGACCCCAGGCCGAGATGAAGCCATCAAAATGCAGTTTGGTGTACTGCTCGTCGCTTTTCAAATCAACACTCAGCCTACTGCGACAATATCATTCAGGTTAGTAATATCTTGTCATTGATTAGGGCCTCGCTCGCCAATAGCTTATATTTACTGTAACTCCTAGAAATTGTATTAAATATCTCTTCTGTCTTCACAATTAACTTCACTTACTCCCTCATAATAGTATAAACCTTCCATTGTCCCTAGACACTAGTATAAAATATTGAAAACAATAATACACATAACCTTCTGAATATGTCAGAGGTAATAGCAATCACCTATTTTCTCCCATTATCCCTGCCATCACATATTAACTGCACCGTTGTTAAGATTCCTGAAAAGGTTCTGGAACAAATCTGCATAATGTCCACACAGGACTTTTCAGCATGTGATGCAATATTGGCCACCCCTGGAAAAATAACCAAGAAAGTGGCAGCACCATCAATAATAAATGTTCTTGACCTTTAACATGTCAGTTCTCACTTGCTACTACTTGGGGTTGAATAGTATGAGGGTAAATTCACTCCTACAAAGTATTTGTAAACTCAGCAGCAGTCGCACTGTATTTATGGGGAGTTGTTTCATGCTTAGGTTAAAGCAGAAAATTTTGCGTATTAAATAGGAAAGTACAGTTTAAGTTGCGAGTCGTGAGGTTTGCAGAATGGCATGGAAACAGGGCTGTGGAGCATAAATTTTCATATACACTCGAACCTCATTCACACAGCACCTGTTTCAGACACACACTTCATTCTTAAGGACAGATTTTCAGGAACCGTAAAGAATAGAAAATAAGTTAGTCAAAATCTTTAAAAACAAAATAAAATTGCTGCTAAATCTAATAATGGAGAGATTTGATCAGCTCTTAACATCGAGGTCTTGAGAACTGATGAGGGTAAGGTGAGTATGAAGCAGTGCTGGAATGTGAGGGTGGGAGAAACAGGAGATCCTAGAGAAAACCCATCAACCAGCATCATCCAGCACGATTCCCACATGTGAAAATCTGGGAGCAACCCCAACGGGAATTGAACCCGGTTTGCCTAGGTGGAAGGTAAGTAGTCTGACCACTACACCACCTCTGTCCACAAAAATCCAATAAAACAATTTTAAAGCTGCAATATTTAAAAACAATACAGGTTGCACAGACTACCCTTGTGTAATGCATCGCAAAATAAAAATAAAAAATTAATAAAATTTACCGTAGCTAACGTGCAGTGTGCGAACAAGGTCATTGAACAGTCAGCTGTTCTACAGCATCGCCTCCATCTGTGCAATTATATTTTCTGCACTGTACTTGTCTACAAAGATATATATATATATATACACATACATATATATACACACACATGCACAGTGGGGCCATGGTGGTGTAGTAGTTAGAATACTTGCCTCCTACCTAGGTGAACCGGGTTAGATTCCCGGCGGGGTCGTTCTCAAATTTTCGCATATGGAAATCGTACCAGACAATGCTGCTGGTCTGTGGATTTTCTCGGAGATCTCCCGTTTCCCCCGCCCTTGCATTCCGGCGCTGTTCCATATTCACCTAACTTCACTCTAATCGGCTCTCAAGACCTTGATGTTATGAGCCGCCGAAATCTCTCTACTCCACTACACCACACATGTGCAGCACAGTACATTCTATGCTCCGTCTCAGCAGTGCCAGTAAATGTTAACACTGATACGTGTCATAAGCAGAAAAAAATGTAACAACTCTGCCTGTTCCACTCATCTTGGTCCTGTTGTTATTCCTGAGGAGTTAGCTTGTTGATATGTACGTTTTTGTGTGTCAAGTGTTATAATATTTCAGATTGGCTTTTATTCACAGAATACAGTTTGGATTTATATTTATTGATGACTTCTTTACAATATTTCACGTGAATTTCAATTCTTGACACCTTTTTTTTTTATTTAGTTTACTACAGTTGTTGATAACCTACCCTAGTTTTTCGGCGAGTATTTTGGATTACTATTCTAACACAAGTGGAAGTAAAAGGCAGGCCATCACACACTCATGCAAAACTAATGAAATTATCCAGGAGATGGATGCAGGCACACACACAATGTTTTTATAAATGTCCTCCCCCGCCTTTCCATATGTCATTGAAAGGAAAATACTCTATTTAATAATGCTGCTGCCATGTTTTGAAAATTTAGTGCATAAACGTTCTACAGTTCTTGTGTTTTTTCACATGGCATATTCTTTCATTTTACATATTATAAGCAGAAAATTCGTAATGCTGCTGCTGTGTGTTAACCAAATGCTAAGGAAAACAGTGCACTATCTCCTAATGCATCATATTTCCCTGTGGCAATACAACTTACTTCTCGACCGAACTTTATTAATGCCAACCCTCAACGACGGTGGAAAAAATATATATATTTCATGGTAAGTGGTAACATCTTGTTTACATGTTGTAATATTTGTATTGCTATTTGCTATTGTGTTGTTCAGTACTACCCATTAAAGTAACTTTTTTGCATGGAAATATTGTTATGAGCCAGTCGGAGTGAGTGAAGAGATTTGAACATCGAGGTCTTGAAAGCTGATGAGGGTGAAGTGAGGTGAGTATAGAGCAGCATCAGAATGATGGGGTGGGGTAAACGGGAGATCCCCGAGATAAACTGCCCACCAGCTGCATTGTCCAGCATGATTCCACATGCAAAAATCCAGANGGAAAAAATATATATATTTCATGGTAAGTGGTAACATCTTGTTTACATGTTGTAATATTTGTATTGCTATTTGCTACTGTGTTGTTCAGTACTACCCATTAAAGTAACTTTTTTGCATGGAAATATTGTTATGAGCGAGTCGGAGTGAGTGAAGAGATTTGAACATCGAGGTCTTGAAAGCTGATGAGGGTGAAGTGAGGTGAGTATAGAGCAGCATCAGAATGATGGGGTGGGGTAAACGGGAGATCCCCGAGATAAACTGCCCACCAGCTGCGTTGTCCAGCATGATTCCACATGCAAAAATCCAGAAGCAACCCTGCCGGCAATCGAACCCAGTTTGACTAGGTGGGAGGCGAGTAGTCTGACCACCAAGGCACCACAAGCCAGCCTAATTTTACCACATTTTAATCACAACACATTTACCAACTAAAATAACTTTACTTTTCGTATATGGATCTTTTATTTTTCTGAGATAATGTGTTTCAAAACATAATTTGCTATTGATGCGTTTTATTCGAGATTGTAACAACATTAGTTTTTCTTTTCAAATATTTTTTGCATCTGTTATGTATATATAAATTTATTTATATTTAATCAATGAAACTATACAAAATGTCTTATTTCCTAGCGGCAAATGTAAACATGGGACATATCGCTACTGTTGTGTTATGCATATAGACGACATTGCGGTGTGCTTTTTCATTAATTTTAGCTCGCTCAGTAGTCTTTTCTTCATACCTGTGGTATCATTTTGCTCAGAATACATCACCCTAATATACATATTTACATTTAATTTTAAAAAAACACACTATTTTTCCATCAGAGACATGTGAACATGACTTTATGTACCCAGTTAGCAAATATGATGTTTTGATGCAATTTTCACATTTAGGGAAGCCACATGGGTCAAAATTCGGCCATTTTGGTAGAAGATTGAAAAACTTTCCATGAAGCATGCATTATGCAGTTCCAAACTTATTACGATAACTGGTCCTAAAACTGGTGATTTTCCCTTAAATAAAAATAAATGCAAATAAAAATGAAAACAAAGGTTGTGCACTGCATTCCACAAAATGTTGCAAATAAAGGTGCAAGAAACCACCTGTTCAATGAACATTCCACATACATAATTTAAAGTTAGTCGTAGATAAGTTATACAATTTATAAGATGGGAAAACTTTTTGCTGTGTTGTAGAACATTACGAAGTCAACAGCTGTCATTAGTCTTTTGTATTTCAAACTTTAATCTAATAGGAAATTAGGCCTATAGGAAACTTCAGCTGGAACTGTAATCAGAGTCATATGTCTGTACATGTATCTCTGCATCTCCCTACCATTTAGTGCTTATGAAATTAGCAATTGATAGGTTCCATTCTCTGTGTCTTTGCATTGTGTTGTTTTGTTAAAACTCCCTCAGTATGTCCTCACACCCAGTGGGGTTTGAACTACCTATGAAATGCATGGAAAGAGCAGGTGGGAGGATGTTGGACTGTCTGCCCACAGTGGCAACGTGCTTTCGCAAGATGAAAAGCATAATGGCAGGAGCCAGTGATGCTGTGTTATTGCGTGACGGCCACCTAAGTGTTACCCATAAATGTTCAGGAGCAGTGGGTCTGAGTAAGTCTCATGCAGGTAGACTTAAAGGATGTTTGGTTGCTTGTGTGTTAAGACCTGATGATCCTTACATAAAGATCAGAGAGCCAGTAAAGCCCAGCAAATTATAGGTTGGCTGGGTGATGTGCCAATTGGAATTCAATAAAAGGTTCTTACTGTAACTTTATTTTGCTGATGAACCACAAATACTTGGTGCTACTAACCCAATAAATTTACCAAAGGTTCCAGACTGGTAAACAACTCCAACTGAGAACAAGTTAGGCTTACCATGTCTCGCTGATACTAGCTGTTGGAACTGCCAGCATTGGGACATAAGACGAGCCATAGAAAACTGAAGTCACATGAGTGTAACAATATTACATGACCATTGCTGGTCTTTGATTCAAGGCTGCAACCAAAGGACTTCACACATACTGGCTACACAGGTGTGTTATACATGCTTGCTTGCCTGGGTGCGGTATGGTACTGTCTCTGAAATTTCGCAGGATAATTGGCCCTAATCCAAGAACAGGTGGTCTGGTAGAAATCCCTAGCCATACGAAGGGAAGACTATCAGAGTGGTATAGCCCAAGTGCCACTTGGCCTATCTGTGGAGTCATGTTGACAAGGAAGGTTCCCAATGACAGTCAGTTGTTATGCCGAATGAGAGGTAGGATGTAAAGATCTGCACTAGGGAGTGCTGACAATAGTACACCTTCTATTTTATATATTCCACATGATGGTAAAAAGCCAGAGGAAAATTTGCTAGACATATTACAGTAAGCAGACTTGCCAAACCTCAGCATTCACTGATGAGGACCTATGGGGACCTCATTAATATACTACAGAAGCAGACGGCCAATAAAACTAAAGAGACACACAGATTAGGGAGGTAAAGAGAATGCAGGAGAGGAAACCAAGCGCACACACGAGTGGAGTGCACTGTCGACCAGTTATATATGGCGCTTCAAACCATAATGCTTGCGGTGCAACCCCCCCTTCCCCCCTAAAACATGTGCCCTGGTTGGCTAAGTCTCTCAACTCAGTCCAAGTAAGGGGTGTGCGAATATTTGAGTAGTTGTGAATAGTAATTTACGAATTATTCGCATTCGAACTTTGAATATCTTATGCGAAAATTGTGAATAATTTACATTCCTGCTTGGAGTGATTGTAGAACTGTGCAGAGTCCGACTATCTGCTTTTGCCAATGTTCAAGGTTTTCCAGTGTAACGAAATTCTCTTTTTTTCTTTTTTTTTCTCTCTCTCTTTCACTCATTTGGCGAGCAAGATGTCATGCCTGACGTCACAGTTGGGGGTGGAAACAATTGTGTGTCTGCGTATCCAGCAGGTGACACCCACCCACCCACAACACCAAACCCTATGTTGAAGTCTCAATGATGATAAAGTCTGTATGCATTGCTTGTTAAAATGCATCAGTTTTTTATTTTGGTCCCTTGAAAAATTATCTATACAGGTTACAATGTATTTCAGTTTGACTTAGGTTTACATTAATAATTTTCTATTACGGTTTTCAGTTACAAAAAGTTTTCCCACAGGTTAATAAGAACATAAAATATTCTGCACATGTAAATTTGGTNAATTTTCTATTACGGTTTTCAGTTACAAAAAGTTTTCCCACAGGTTAATAAGAACATAAAATATTCTGCACATGTAAATTTGGTATATAGGTTTTGTATATTATTTTTTAAGGCGTGTACATATGAAGTTTTACATATACAGTTAACACAGAAAGTGTTCCCTTCAGATTCATTATAAAAAAAGGTTATATTGTATTTACGAGTTCATTTGTAACACTTTCATGTTAAAAATTAATTCAGTAACGTGCATTTATTTTTAATCTTCCTGTTCACGAACAAATATTTTATACCAACCCAAATGTGTAACAAAGCACCCAAGCACAAATCATTAGTTAGCCTACATTTTGTTTTGTGAAAGAACTAGGTTTTGAGAATAGATATTTTGCAAGTAACATTAATCTTGTTTATTGTAGAACCATTGCGTATATAAAAACAATCCACATTTTTGTTTCAAACATATCACTTGACCGTCAACAGCAATAAAACATGTAAACAACCTTTGTTTTCTTTGTTCACAATCAAGTATTTGTATAAATATAGACCAATGTATTTTTTTTTTTTTTGTCTTTACTTGAACTTACGAGGTTTGCTGCATTACTCTATTTACGTTTTGGACACCGTAAACTGAAAGAAGTTAAAAATTGCTTTTAATTGTGCTGTAGTTCACCAATACCACGGTTTCAGTATTATAGTAAACTAAATTCAGCTGAAATATAAGCAAAAAGCTTTTTCATGCATCAACTGCCCAACGGCACAATTTTGTAAATCACAATTCTAGTTATTTGCTTGACTTTTTATTCCTACTCATTTGAAGATGTTCATTTAAACCATAGCTATTAGAGCTGGACCGTTATTGATAATGATAACTAGTCGTTTTAATACATGTTTGCCATTTCATATGGCTGCAACTCAACAATCATTAGATACCAGAGGTGGTATGTTATACAATAACTTGTTTAGGAATGTGATAAAACCAGAATTATTAAGAAAAACCAGTACACACACATTTATTTTCACTGTAGCATTTACAGAAAGAGGACATATTTCTTCTTTATTGTTTGCAGCCCAATAAATAGGCATGTAGGCTTATGTTTCCGTGGTTGTGCACTATCATCGCTTTTATTCACATACCACAGAGCCCTGTATGAAGAACACAAACTTTTTTTGGTAATTCCCGGGAAAATTATAGTGTTTTATTTCTGCAAACACACTCAAAAGTAGACAATTTCAGTACATTGATGAAAGCATTAGACAGTGACACGGTGGACACAAACAATACAAACATGGCATTGCGTCATAGCTGTGTTGGAACACAAACTAACAACGCTAGTTGGTAGCATCGCAAGCTGATTCCAAGAGTTTACAATGAAACATTTGCCTTTACAAAGAGTTTCATATGTTATAATAAAATCTGTTACGAATCATGACCGTGGTGGCAAGAGATTGCAAACACGTGCAAACAGTTTGCGTTACGTTAGCAAATAGCACTGCAACCGCATGCACCAAACCTCATTGTTTGTAGAATCTACTACCAATTCAACCAAGAAGATAAGCCTATTTAAACTTATGGCTTCACCCACTATGCAAACAATGATGATCACTGAAAATAAAATAGTAGGCTCACTAAACGTAAAACTGCAACACCAAGGAAATAAATTCCTTTCCTGATAAAGCATTGCATTTATATTGCAAAGAACTTTGAGATATTTTCTGACAACCAAAATGTATCTACTGAAATTTTTACTGGGAGCTATTCGACTTCGAAACTATTAGCGTGTTATTAGAAAATTTCACTATTCAATTTGAAAATATTTGAACATCAAAATCCACTATTCACACACCCCTTGTCCACTTGCAAACAATCCACAGAAGATACACTAGTGAAGTAGATAATCAAAATCAAGTGTGAGTGTGAACTTGAAGGCGAAGAATAGGAGGTAGCAAAGACAGTTCAAAAGACGTAGAGACAGAAGCTACATGTAAGTTCAAGTTCAAGGTCAGACATCAACATTCAATGTGACATGAGCATCCCGCTCCATCCATCTGGAGACGCAGTCGGCGGGCGAACCGAGAGCCAGACCTTAGCCTCCCAGCGCCTCAGAGGTAGCCATTTCTTGGGCACAGCCATCCATAGACACAGCAGTCAGGGGGGTTGCAGCCAGCATCCTCCGCATGGAGCTGCGGACGAAATCACCCGGGTGAAGACATCAAGGTCACTGGTAGAAGCAAGGGCTCGACACAGCTTGGGCGGAAGAAAGGAACAAACACAAACAAGGCATAAGGAAGGGGTACAACAAACTCGAAGGAAAAAGGGACAGGAGACATGCATGCATTAACATAAAATGTTAAGGCCAAAGCAGCAAATCAGATACATTAAACATATTATCACATTATTGGCACTGAACAAAAGCTTTCAATTGACTATCATGCGCCTTTCGAAAGGTATGCGCAGAGCTAGGGTGCACTACACTGACTGTGTTCGGCCCCAAAAACAACTTCGAAATCAATAAGTTCCTGCCAAGATCCACTAAGATATAGTTTTTATACAGGACCAGGTCCTCTACTTTAAACGAAACTGGTACTGTACCCTGGTCCATTTTGGCAATGACGTGCTGCTTTGCCGCCTTGAGTCTGCGGGAGACCTCCTCCAGCAGACGATCACGATCAGCTTCACCAAGGGGAGAAGGAAGGAGAGGGATGTTCCAGATATTTAATAAAAAGTGACCAAGGTAACGACGAAGCAAGTGGAGAGGAGGAACCCCAGTGGAATCATGGAGCGCACTATTAAAACCTAAATTAATGAAATCTAGATCTTTATCCCAGTTGGCGTGCTCCTGAATATAAAATATTGTCAAACAGGCATTCATGTTCTTGTTAAACCTTTCTACTTGGTTACCCTTCAGATAATAGGAACTGGACGTAAAAGGTTTCACAACCCACCTGAAGCACATATTTTTAAAGACATAAGATTTGAAATAATTAGCATTATCAGATGCTAATTCTATAGGCACCTCAAAAACTTTCTATACTTGATCAGACAAAGATTTTATAATGCTGGAAGCTTTCATGTTACGAAGGTGTAGAAGAATACAAATTTAGTAAAGTTATCCAACAAAATTAAAATCAAATATTACCCTTTTTCAACCGAATTAGCAGTCCAAAAATATCTAAATGCACCACACTCTAAGGACCCTGAGGTACTTGCATTACTGAATGACCAACACTGGTTTGTTGAGCCTGTATACATTTCTGGCATTGCTCGCACAATCTCACATACTCTATCTCTCTTTAAAGATGGCCAGGCAAAATGAAGGGCAATTTTGTTAAATGTTTTATTTACACCTAAGTGTCCCCCAAAAACAGAATCATGGAAGTAGCTAAGAATCATCGGTCTTAAAGACTCGGGGACCACGATCTACCGAGCACACCCATTCTTACCCGTAAAATGCAATATTCCATTAATATCAGTATAAGGAAGTGCCACACCAGCAACCAAGTCCAATCTCCTCTGCGCATACCGTTTATCCTTCGCCTGGGCCTCATGAAGCTTGACGAAACATTCAGGAAAATCCTGTATAATGCTTAGAGATGCCTCCACACCGCCTCTGTCCTCAACTTCAAAATTGCTGATCCTGACGGCTACCTGATTGTTGGAGCCGCAAACATGAAACACTTTAAAATGAAAGCGAGAGAGATGCAAAACCCAATGCTCTAATTTCCCTAGCTGTTGAGGATGACCTAAAACCCAGCTCAACACTTTATTGTCAGTGTACAAATCACACTCATCATGTTCGAATAAGAGGCAAATTTCTCTAAGCCATAAATGCATGCCAATGTTTCCTTTTCGTAGATCCCCAACTTCTGTTTACTTTCAGTGAGGCTACGTAGCAAATGCGACAGGAGCTAAACCCAACTCTGTCCTCTGCCTTAAAACTTACTGCCCCCAAGGCCAATGACAACACGTGCACTTGAACAACAAAGTGATGAGACAAATCAGGAAGATGCAAAACCGGAGGGGAAGACAACTTCAGCTTTAAGATTACGAATGTGTTCTCATGCTTCTGGCTCCAAGTAAATTCTACCCCCTTCTTTTTTAAATTATTTAAGGGCGCTGCCAATTCTAAAAAATGTTTCATAATGCAAGAATAATATCCCAAAGATCTAAGAATTTTTTAACTCCCTCTAACGTTCGCGGACACGGAAAATTAAGCACTGAAGCGACCCGATCTGGGTCGATCATCAACTGGCCCTCACACAAAACATAGCCCAAAAATTTCATCCTACAAGAATCCAAAGTAACCTTCTCAGGGTTTACTGTCGGACCAACCTCACGCATTTTCAAAAATACCTGACGTAAATGAGAAAAGTGTGAGACTGGATCTTCACTGTACACTATATCATTCACATAGCTAAAAAACAAATTTAAATTTGAAGTAAGTTAAAACATGGTCCAAAACCCTGGAAAGAGCTTGGCTCCCAAAATTTGAACCCATCGGAATGTGTGTAAACTCAAATTGACTCCAAGGAAAGCTAAATGCTGCATATTTTCTGCAAGAGGGGTCAAGTAAACATTGATGAAAACTATTGTTTAGGTCTAGGACAGAGTGTACGTGGGCTTTACCTAAATGTTAAAGTGCACAAACTATGGTCGGCAAGGGAAAAGGGTCTTTATGTATTTTCTTGTTTGCCAAAGAGTGATTATTTACTACCAATCTGTATTTCATTAAATTACGTGTTGCTTACTGGGCCAAAACTCCAAATGGATATAGTTGATATCATCCTGAACTTTTGAATGATGCCAGTGGTCTTTACTGCAGACATTTGTAAAATGTACAGACAGAAATCCACCCTGACGACCACAAGTACAAGTGCATTTTATGGCATCATACTCCAGAAGATGTATATGTCTATCAATTAAACACAGTTACATATGAGTTAGCATCGTCACCTCGCCAAGCCTCGAAGATCTTGCAGCAGTTGACACTAGATGAAGCTCACCAGTTTCCTCGAGCAACACAGATATTGTTACGAGATGTGTTTGTCGATGACATAGTTACTGGGGCCAGCTTTGTTGAAGGGTGAACTTGTGTCCACGTTAACTCAAGGAGAATTTGAGCTGCGAAAATGGTCCTCCAACAACCCCACTGTGTTAGAAGATATGCCTGCAGAGAAATGTAAAGTTCTGAGAAGTTTTTGTCAAGGGACAGTCCAACTATCGAAGTTCTTAGAGTTCACTGGTATCCAGCCACAGATGAGCTTGTTTACATCAACATTCCTCAGTTATCTATCACCGAACAAGGTATTCTCTCAACAATTGCGAGATTCTTTCACCCTTATGGGTGAGTGTCACCACTGATACTGTGGGTTAAGATGTTGCTTCATACTCTGTGGACATTAGGATTAGAATGGGATCAACCAGTCACTGAAGAAATTGTTCATCAATGGCTGTATTTCTGAACATTGCTATCTTCTCTTGCTGCTGTGCAAATCCCAAGATACATCAGTTTACATGATACATGCAACCTTCAGTTCCATGGGTTTTGTGATGCCTCTGAAAAGGCATACGCTGCTGTGATGTATGTGCATTTTGTTGACAGTGGTGGAGTGATTTTGATCTATCTGTTAACTGCTGAATCAAAGGTTCCTCCACTGAAAACATTGTCTATCCTTAATGCTTAAGTTATGTGGTGCTGTGTTCTTAGCAAGGTTGTGGCTGTACGTGAGCAACCAGTTTGAAGACAAATCATATAACTTTACCATACACATGTGGTGTCACTGTTGTGGATAAAATCTCATAAATTTACGAGGTTTGTAGCAAATAGGGTTGCTGAAATTCAGACTATCGCACCTCCAAGCATATAGCATTAGGTCACATCTAGCTGCAACCCAGCAGATTTAGCTTCTCAGGGTGTTTTTCCAGAGCACTTAGTTGGTAACACTCTGTGGTTTCATGTTCCTGACTGGCTGGCAAGCTTGGATGCAAATTTGTCCGTACAACAGGTAAGGACCTTGGATGTGAATAAGCTTCCTGAATGCAAGTCAGTACAAAATCAGGTCCTTGCAGTTCAAGAAAAGAGAAACTAATTAGTTGACTTGTTGGACACATTTTCATCACTATCTAAATTTAAGTGTGAGACAGCATGGATGTTCAGAGTTAAGAGTGCCTTCAGAAAACAAATTCATTGTGATTCAAAGTTGTTGAGCTATGAGGAGATGCAATCTGCAACAGTATTTTGGATCAAAGTTGGGCAACACATTTTTATTTTTTTATTAAAGGAAATTACAATTCTGGAGCCAATGAGTGTCCCAATAGTGTGCTGAGTCTGCAGCCATTCCTAGACCTCTTCGGAGTCATCAGGATGGGTGGGCCGCTGCAACATTCTTTCTTGTCTGAAAAAACAAAACATCCAGTGTTTCTTCCAGAAAAATGTCACCTTTCAGTGCACATTGTTAACTACTATCTACCATCATACCACTTACCTTCATGCTGGACCACAGGCTATGCAATCTCTCATCCAGAGACAGTTGTGTATTGCGTGCTAGATGACTAATTCTGCACTGCATCCAGAGTTGCATGTAGTGTTTCAAATTGACAGCCAAATCCCCTACCCCACTCATGGGAAACCTGCCTGCTGTGAGGTTCACACAAGTTCATCAATTTCTGAAGGTTGGGGTTAACTTTGCTGGGTCTTTTAGTTTAAAGTCCACCAAAGCACGTAAGGTCACTCACAAAAAGCTATCTTTGTGTGTTTGTATACATGTCGATCGAGCAAGGCAGTCCATTCAGAAGTTGCATCATCTCTGTGTACTGATGCATTTTTAGCAGCCTTGAAAANTGTCGATCGAGCAAGGCAGTCCATTCAGAAGTTGCATCATCTCTGTGTACTGATGCATTTTTAGCAGCCTTGAAAACATTAGTATCTGTGAAAGGTGCACCATCTGATGTGTTTTCAGATCACGGCACAAATTTTGTTAGTACTAACAGACACCTGAAGGAAGTGCATCAAACTTGTTCTCTGAACCAGAGTGACAGACACTCATGAAGTTGACCTTGATATTGTTTGGCATTTCAACCCACCATTAAGACCCCAGTTTGGAGGTTTGTGGGAAGCCACAGTCAAGTCAGTTAAATTACATACGAGAAAAGTTATTGATGAACAAATACTTACCTTCGAGGATTTAGCAACACTCTTTAGTGAAATCTCTGCAGTTTTTCACTCCAGACCATTGTGTCCCATCTCAACGGATCCCTCAGATACTTTGATCGGTGCTCTTTTTATTAGGATACCAGAACAAGATCTCTCCCACATAGTGGAGAATCATCTCGATCAATGACAATTACTCACAAAGCTAAAACAGTGCATCTGGAAATGATGTAGCATTGAACATCTCCATACACTTCATCAAAGAACTAAATGGAATTTTTTCCCAACGTAGCAGAAGACATGCTCGTCCTGGTGAAGAACTCAAACTTTCCACCGTTGAAAGGGAGAACTGCCAGAATCATTCAAATTCGTCCTGGTGAAGATGGTGTTGTCAGAGTAGTGACTAAAAACCTCCAATGTTGAACTTGTTACGCCTGCTTCGAAGATAAGTCCATTACCACTAATCTAAAAGTGTACCTGTAAATATGAGACAGTATTATCATGCTCCATTAACTGTTGTTATTTCTTCTCTTAATTTGATTTTCTTGTGGATGTATTTGTTGACTTCTTGATAATAGTAAATATACATTTTCCGGCGGGTGGTATGTTCTAAACATGGGAGTTGCACCTTTTTCCCCCATAGGTTATATTCAGAACTTGTTAGCACAATGAACTGTGGGACTGACTCAATGGAAGGCAGTGAGAGACAAGATGGCAGGCAGTTAATTTTGTTCGTTTATATGTGCAACTACAACTGTGTTCTTGATCTGGCAAAACAAAAAATAAATTGTGTTTACAAACATTGTAAACTAGCAACGCGTGTTTGGTAACATCTATGCTAATACTCTCTGCTTTGGAATTTCCTATGCTGGTGAAAGGTGTGGGAGAATTTTGAATAATGTATTACAGGACTGATCATATTGGATGACAGAAGGCTTACGAGGATTCCCTAGTAAAATTTTTTAACATCTCAAGGTTTTGTCTGGCTATNCCCTCCCAACAGCAATATGCATCTGCGGAAAGCTGGGTTTCTCACCAATTATATCAGTAACAGTAGGATATTATTACACATGCTGTAAGCCAACAGATTAAAATGAAGATAACACTTTGAACTTTTCTCCTTTCCCTTAAGAAACTGTGCAGGAAAGCCCTAAAAAGCAATTTTTAACCATTTTCACTAGTTTTTCTGGCTTTGAATTTATTTAATAGGATGAAAGTAAAAGTGGTGATGGCTGGGTAGATTAAAGTTATTTTCTATCTTTTCTGAGAAAAATCATATTCCCAGAACATTTTATTTACTAATCAATATATACGTATACATGCAAACTCCATTACACACATTATGTAAAAGCATATTGTGATGTCTGTTTTATGAACATGCACTGTAAACGTTTAGCCTAACGCTGCCACGTCTGAACTGTATGACTTTACTACTCACACTGCTGAGTACGGGTTGAGATGGTATGCAAATCTCATATTCAGGAAAACACAAAACACAAAGCCAAAATTCATGTTGGTCCCAGTACATTTATCAATAAATGCGCAGACATTCTGAATGACACACACATTCCAGTACACAGATGGCTTGGATGCCACCAGGTGCATTACTGATGGCAATAATGTAGTGATTTTGCAGACACTTTGAAGGAATACAGTAAGCATCTAAATATTTTCAGTAGGTTAAATTTGGTCATTAATCTGGCTCAGGAGAACTGTATAGGCATAGCCTTTACACAAAAAGAGGCTGAGGTATCAGAAATATTTACTTGCCAAAAAGTGCATTTACATATAGAGGAGTGTATCTAGAGCAGCCAGAGAAGAATAGTATTGCACTAACAACAAACAAATTGGCCAGGAACATGTACGTTTCCACAAGTCCCTGAATCATGCCACTTTGAGAAATTGGCACAGTGAGTGAGAGACAACAAATGAAACTGCACTAACAATCAAAGAAAATTTGCTTCCTCCAGAAGTGACAGGTGATGCAGCCACTGAAGGTTAGACTGTCACAGGCTCAAGAAGGCCTAAATCAAAAATACTGGAACATATATTAAAGTGCTGCTACACTACAAGATTAGATGTGCCAAAAAACTAAGTTAAGTGGCGTTATGTGAAACACAGACAACGCTAGATTCAGCAGCCTCTAATAACTTTATTCTGACTAACTGACGAAGTACAAATTTGCAAAGTTAATTCCTGGTTAAAAAAACATTATGGCAGAACCTGGAACAAAAAAAGTATTTTGATGGGGAATAATACACTCAGAGTGAATGCAGAGAGTTAGATACTTGGAAATGTTGAACTCCTTGGGTCTGATAATTTTAGAGAAGAGCTGTTACCATGGCTGGAAGAGCATGATGAGGTAATGCAGTTCAAGGGCGTGGATGTTCACTTGGGATGGGTGAAATAAGTAATGGTGCTCCGAATACTGAAGGTTTACAAGGTTTATTAGGCAAATAGAATGAGTCATCACAAATGGTATTATCACCTGAATTGGCAGAGGAGTGAGCAAAAGAACTATGTCAATTCTGTTGCATAAAACCAAAACAGACTATACAAAGATTTCAGGGGCCACAATACTTTTACATTACACTATTAAATGTCTTCTTAAGACACAGAAAAACTTTTGATTAATAGCTGTCAGCGTTACTGTATTTATGCAAGTCTGTGTTAATGCTAATATATATATATGCACATGAGCAGGAGTTTATTTTCAAAGGGCTGTTTCAAAATAAGAACCAGCAATAAATTTATTTCTGTTTGATAAATTGTTTTACATGTCCTAACTTACTGCTCTCTTTTCAAAAGTAACTTGGAGTTTGTTTTATAAAACTGCAATTAGGTTTACTTTTTAAATAAAGTTCTCTCTGTATCACTGTCGCCATGCAGTTTCAGTTCACAGACAATTTCTATCACTGCATGAAGCCAGGCAGTTGGTTGCATCCCCGCTTTGTTCAAAATAGTTTTGTCATACTTATTATATGACATGAAACTCCACCTCCCCCCTGCCCGCCCAATGCGGTTCAGTAATTTTAAGCTACCAAAAACAATGTTGGAGCCAGTCACAGGGTAGTGATGAGATCACATTATTGATGATTGGTTGACTTTAACATTTATATGGATGGTGAACTCATCACTGAAAACCAACTTGTTTGCAAAATCATCACAATCAGCTATAGCCTCTTTAAAGTTATTGTAGAAGGCACGATGGAAATTGTGATCTGCAGGTGTTACAGATTGAAAAAACCTGCTACTGGTGTGGTTTCACATTTAACCACCTCCAAAGAAACTTTGACACAGTATTCTGTCATTCTATTTGTTACTGCTGCATCTAGTGGATTTCTGTAAGATATATTGGTAAAATTTTTGCATGAACTCCACCTCTGCTACTTATGTGAGGGCTTCTCAGTTCTTAAAATAGTGTATGTACACACAAATTGTTATCTCTTTTGGTGGGTTCTTCACATACCCTCCTAAAGAACAATGCTGTATAGTGATTGCCTACTTCCTTGCATGGTATTTCAGAACACAGAAAACTCTTCTCCCCTCCTGTGAAGAATGCAATTTTTACCAGCAAACCACCTGATGACCATACGGAATGTGTCTTTTGCAGAGTCCAAACGGTGTTTGTTTTGTCACTGTTCAGTTTCATCAAGATACAACCAATAGGCAGTGTGTAGTGATTTTTTACACCTTGCTCTGTTGTGTATACATTTTAGCTCTTATATAACTATCCTGAACAATTGTAGTTACAGAAATAATAGTCACTAACCAAAATAAATGCACATCGTTTATTCTAAGTATAAATATTCTGTACAGCAAAATCTCAGCACATATTAGCAACAGTAAGTTTGCACAGTACAATTATTTTGTAAAAAAAAAAATCTAATCATATACAATCTAATAATATTATTAACATTAAATATATATATAAGGAACTTTCGTCAAATTTTCAGCTCTATTTAATACATGCTACACAAAACATGAGATCATTAAAAAATTTTACAAGTCGTAAATAATTATGTATAATGTTAAAAATGAAAGTAACACTACAAACATATTTCAAAATTTTATTGTAACATATACCTATTTTTTAAAAACAACAAAAGCTTTTTATCAATTTTTAATTATTCTTACAGCGGGGGTGATTAAACAAACCATTATTCTGGACACATACCATTGTAGAGCTATGTTGTATGTAGCGTACGTCCAAAACAATGGGTCACTAAATTTTATCAATTATTTATCCAATGTATTACTCATATACACAAGATTGTACAAACATGGACAGCTTCATGCTTTAATGCTACAAATCAGGTTAGGCAATGTGAGTGCCAAGTTTCATTTCACTATATATAAAAGTTTACATATAGGCTGAGCTTATGTAACAGAACTACAAGGATGGTGTCACAGGAGGGTTATACTTCTTCGGTATATAATCTTTCATACAACTTCTTAATTCTGACAAGCATATTAATGGAATATTAAAAAATCCATCAGGAATGCTGAGAAAAAAGTCACTTTTCTTACTTAGTTATATAAATGCACATCTGTATGGAATGGTGTACTTACAAAACCAAATTTCTTACAAATTTACATAAAAACTAACTTTGAACTGTAAACATATTTAATAAAAAAATAAGACCTCTCATTGGGTACCCTCAGTTAAGGTCTAACAAAAGGATGACGGTATCAGACAATACATTTTCTTTAATACAAAACCTGTGAACTATCACTTTCATGATCCGTGATTTTTAATTTGTACTATCTAACAACACAATAAAGCATGTCGTACGTGACATTTTAGTATTCCAGTAATTGTCAATTAAATAAATTCCAGATGATCCCAGCATAGGCCACAACTTAGGCAGTGTCTGAATTTGTTGGTTTATACTCCTGAACACTTACACCCAGAAGTGGCATCATCGAGACTATGCTTTAACTGCCCACACAATACTGAAGTATGTAAATACATGAGGGCACAAATGTGTGTACAACTCACAGAGGCTTTGTCATATACATACATGTTATTAGTTAACAGCTAATTGATATCTCAACAATATTGCTATATAGCGACATGCTGCTTACATAAAAACAACAGCACCTTAGGAAATTTCTCACAAAGAGTAAAGTCTGCCACGCACACAACAATTTTACTTGTGAGATTACATGCATGGAGTCTTGCTAGCTTCTGAACATGCCCACCCACCTGAGATATCACTACTGTACAATGCCACAAAATTATGGACTGTTGTTTACTAATTCAAAAAAATTGCTATCTTCCCTGCAATTGTAGGTGCTGGTATCTGACCTCGCCCAATGAGAAAGCAGGTGGTATTATGACATAATTTGCTTTGTACACGTATCCAATGAATATTTGATCAGTCAGTTTTGTTTGGATTTCAAATGTATGTAAAATAACTAAAGAAACAAATATTAATTGCATTGTTAAATGTATATATAGAAAAAAATGTGTCATAAGAAGTTTACCTTGTGAAATAGTATGTCAATTGTTCACAAATGAACACCAAAATGGTGACCCGAATTACTATGTAAATTCTGTACAAATAAAATTAAGCATATTGTGTGATTTATCATACAATTATCTAGCATAACCATATAATGTATTGTAAAAACATATTATTTCTTGATTTAACTCCTTATGGTAGATGAATACACCAAAGCTGGATTCCCCACACACATGATATACAAGCAAAGTTTGTAAATGGTAGAGTGTGTGAGTGAAGATTTGGGCGGCTCTTAACATTGAGACCCGGAGAGCCGATGGGAGTGAAGTGAGGTGAGAATGGAGCGGTGCCAAAATGAAGGAGTGGGGGGGAAATGGGAAATCCCAGAGAAAACTCACGGACCAGCGGCATCATCCGGCATGATTCTGACTTGCAAAAATCCAGAGTGAACCGGCCAGGGATTGGACTGGTTTGCCTTGGTGGGAGGCGAGCAGTCTAACCGCTCAGCCACAGTGGCCCCTTGTATATGGTAGAGAATTTATATGTGTTGTGGCTGAAACAGCAGCGCAGCAGTTCCCTCACGTAATAAACAGGGTTGCATGTTTGATTCCAAGCACATCTCACCTAATTTTTTTTGTTAAGTTACCAGAATTTTTTGGGAACTCTTTTAAGTTATAAAAGCAAGAAATGTTACATCAGACAGATTTGCTCATCAATTCTGAATTTTGCAACTTTGTTGAGTACTTCATCAAACATTTCTAATTGACTAAATCTGTAAATTTTATTCAATTTTCAATATGATATGAAAATGATAAATAGTTAAGTGTTAGTCACAGAAACTCATTCATACAGGAAAAAATACTGAATAATGGAACTGTAATAATTATATACTTTATTAAAAGTTCTAGTAAACAATCTTTGAGAAAAAAAATGTTTTCTTAGCTTAACTTTAAAAATGTTGCCTGCTTACTTAATTTTGTACATGGTTGTGCTTTGAAAGTATCAGGAACAAATTCATATATTTGAAAATAAATTAAAAAATAATATATTTTAGAAACATTAATACCGCAAACTTTTCCTTTACAAAAATACTTGAAAACAAGCAGCCTCGAACATGCGCCTAGCTTTCCAAGGCAAGCTGGACAAGCACAACAATTATTACAAGCGGGAGGTCATGTTGTGTGTACTTTGTTGAATAAATAAGTTGTAGTTAAAGTGTTAGAATAAGTATAGTTGTTCTGAAAGACTGTGTTCATCTTCTTACAAAATGCAACTACCTGAACAGGTTATGGGCCCGGGACGTAACAAGAAAGAAGAATGGACTAAAGAAAATGATACAGTAAATTCCTCCATCAAGGTGCGTCATTTCAGACAACGTGTTTGTTAAAACCAAAATGGAATCATCAAAGTCCTTTTCCATTCCTCAGATTGCGTTATTAGAAGGAAAACGCAACTGGGAGAATTGGAAAGTAAAAGTAAGAATGGCATTAAAGATGATACCGAGAGCTATTGGCATAATAGATGGTACTTATATATGTCCAGAACCCCCAGTGAATGAAAAAGACGAGCAAGCTTCTAAAAGCTATTTAAAGCAGGTAAATATGTTTAATACTATTGAGAATCAGGCTTTATTAGTTATGTCAAATACTATGACTGAAGAAATGTTTGAAAAGGTTAGAAGATATGAATCAGCTTGTAGTATGTGGGTAGGACTATGCCAACTGTATGATACCTTTTCTGAAGATAGAATTTTTGATTTATATAATCATTTTTTGAAGCTAGATGGTTATCAGAAGAGGATGCAGTAAGTTTTATTGCAAGGTTATCCAATTGTTGGAACCAACCACAGTTCGAGATTAACAAACAGCCTGAAGGAAACAAAGATGTTTTGTTGATTTGTAAAATTTTAAAATCATTGCCAGATAAATTCAAGTCGTTTGCAGCTGGTTGGAGGTTAATAAATGAAGAAAATAAGAGCTGAGAAAACCTAACACAGAAACTTTGTACTTTTGAATGTAATTTATTATAAAAACCCTCAGAAGAAATTTTAACAGTTAAAGGGTCAATAGATACCACTAAAACAAATAAAGAAAGATACAAACCTACGTTTAAGAAAAATATAATTAAATGTTTCTAGTGTGACGAAAAAGGACATTGCATTCAGAAGTGTAAATTTTGGATTGGTGATGGTCACCCACCTAAGCCAGCTAAGGCTAAATTCGCTCAAAATAATTCAAGTGAAGGCTCAACTCTTTTAATGGTTACTTCAGAAGTTTTTGCATAGGAGACTAATGTTAAGGCTTGGTTTGTGGACAATGGTGCGATACATCATATATGCAATAGAAGGGAATGGTTTAATAATTATGAATCATTTAAAGATGACCATATTATTACAGTAGATGGTTCTCAAGTCAAGGCACATGGGCACCGGGCATTGAGGAAGAAGGAGAAGAAGAGGTATTGGAAGAAGATAGTGAAGACTCAGAAACAGAGTATGCAGATACAAAATAGGAAAGAGGTATAAATCTTAGGGACCTAAATAAAATTAATAAACCTAAATTTATGACGGATTATGTCAACATGGTTAAGGAGAATGAAATAGTTCCTATAAGTTTCCAAGAGGCTATGGAGTGTTTGGATGCAAAGCAATGGTGTAAAGCGATGGAAGAAGAGATGACTTCGCTTAAAGAAAATAAAACCTGGACACTCTGTGATTTGCCTCCTAATAAAAGAGCTATTGCTTCAAAGTGGGTATTCACTAGTGATGTGCCGGATTGTTAAAAATGTATATCCGCGGATACGGATACGAATACGGATCATTAGTGTCTAGATCCGCGAATATGGATACAGACCTCAACTTTTTACTTAGTCTGTGCAGGTGCGCATGACCTTGAAACGACAGTTGACGCTTTGCGTTACTAACACGACATGTTTTGACTTGCACTGCACGTGTTTTTGTTTATAGGTTAGTGTGATACAGGGCAGCATAAATTACGTTTGTGTTTAAAGTAATTGTAAATTAAATTAAAATATAAAACAATGTCTACAAAGAAGTTTAGTAGTGTAATATGGAGATATTTTACGATTGTAAATGACGAATGTGCCAAGTGTAAAATTTGTGATGGAAATTATTCTCATAAGGGTAAAGGTACAACTTCTTTAAAAAATCATCTACAGAGAAAACATTCTCAAGAATATGATTTATTCTTAAAAGAAGACTCTGCTAAGAAGAGTACTGACAAAATTACTCAGCCGGGAACATCTTTACAAACAGTAAAAAGAGAATTTAAACAAACTTTTTTTAAAGAATACATAGAAAAAGCCAAAATGTGGGATAATACAAACCCCAAATCAATAAAAATTGACTATTTAATCGCAGAAATGATAGCATTATCAGATTTACCTTTTCAACACGTAGAAGAATTAGGGTTCCGATGATTGATGGATCATGTTGTTCCAAATTATGTTCTAAAAGGCAGAAAATATTTTACGGAACTTGTTTGCGGCGAACTTTACGATAAAGTGTCATCGAAAATAAAGAACATGTTGCAAGATTTTGAGAAAGTTTCCTTCACATCAGATATCTGGTCAGATTCTTCATCAGGAGTTCAATTATTATCTTTAACGTGTCATGGTATTACCAAAGATTTTATAAGAAAAAATATAGTTTTGAAAGCGGAGATTCTTGAAGAACGTCACACGGGAGATTACATTTCGGCAACATTTCAAAGTATGTTAGAAGAATGGGGAATTCCGAAAAAAAATTTGCACTGTATGGTAAGAGATGGGGGATCCAACATGAAGCGTGCCTGTACTTTATCTGAAATAAATAATATCGATTGTACAGCACATCAGTTGCATCTGGTGGTCAAAGAAGCTATTTAAAAAGTTGATACAATCTCCATATTACTTACAAAATGTAGGAAAATTGCAGGAAATTTCAATCATTCTACAATGGCACAGCAAGAATTAGAAAAAATACAAGTTCGACTCAACAAAAAGTTTTAAAAGTTTTGCAAGACTTACTGACACGCTGGAATTACAGCTATTATATGTTGGAAAGACTTGATTGCATCAAGGATTCGTTGTCGCTTTATTCTACTAATAATAAAATAGAACAGCTTGATGCCGAAGAGTGGATTTTAATTCAAGAATTAGTAAGAGTACTGGAGCCTCCGCAGGATACCACAAAAAAATAGAGCTCACAAAACGTATGTATATCCGACGTTATTACTCTAGTACGAGCATTAAACAAAGTATATGACGAGATTCAAATTTCTGCTAATAGTGGAGAAAGTCTAAATATCAGTACACCTGCCATTCTTGATTTTGTGTCNTTAAATATCAGTACACCCGCCGTTCTTGATTTTGTGTCTTCTTTGAAGAATGAATTAGATTATTGTTTTTCGGAAATTGACAAAAACATATTATTCCAACTAGCAACATTTTAGACCCACGGTACGAAGGTAAATTCTTCAGAAAGTACATTCTTCAGTGACTTTCTCATCAAAGATATAAAACAGAAATTACTTACAGCTTTAGAAACTGAAGTAAATACTACAATTAGCACAGAAAAACCAAATACTGTTAGTAAAGAACATTGCAATAGTTTAGAAGACTCTATGGCCAATATTTTAGATAGTGATGATGATGATGAGGAATCTGAAAATCAAATATCAGATACGAAAGCTAATTTGCTCACAGAATATGTCGGAGAAAAAAGATTATCAAGAGACCAAGATCCATTAAAGTATTGGCAGACTAACAGTAAAAAATTTGGAGGTCTAAGTCACATTGCTCGCACATATTTATTGTCACCTGCAACAAGCATTCCAAGTGAGCAGTTTTTCAGTGCAGCAGGAATTGTTTATGATCCTCATTGTAATAGACTTTTGGAGGACAAAGCTGCCAAGTTACTCTTTTTGAAGTATAATTTAACATTACTTAATTTTAATTATCACGTATATATTTTTTTAAGTTCTTGAAAATGTAATTGTTTTATCGAATGTTAATACTTAATAGTACCTTGATAATTATTTTAATTAGAATATCACTAAAATTTGAGGTTTGATCTCATTATAAAGATAGTTTAATTAGTAGGAATATTGAACGATCCATATAACCATTGAGTGAACAATAATTAATTTTTGTTTAAATATTTGTTGCAATATAAAAATGCCAAATATGTAATTTTAAGAAATAAAAATTAATTTCAATTGAAGTTAATAGTATTTCATTGCTACCTATATTTAGAATTTCATATACATAATAAAATTTACTAATGTAAAAGNTTAATAGTATTTCATTGCTACCTATATTTAGAATTTCATATACATAATAAAATTTACTAATGTAAAAGATCCGTTAAAGATCCACCAAAAAGTAACGGATACGGATACAGATCTTTTTTCTCCCTCTGATATCCGCGGATATGGATACCCTGCAAATGTAAACCTGATAGAAGTCTTGACAGATATAAAGCATGGCTGGTTGTGAAGGGTTTTGCACAGAAAAAAGGAGAAGATTTTGATAAAACTTTTAGCTCAGTTGCCAGACAAANTGGCTGGTTGTGAAGGGTTTTGCACAGAAAAAAGGAGAAGATTTTGATAAAACTTTTAGCTCAGTTGCCAGACAAACTACGGTCAGAACAGTAATTAGTATTGCTGCAAATGGGCAAATTGCATAAAAGCCTTTATGGACTCAAACAGGCTCCACGTTGTTGGAACGACAAAATAAAGACTTTTTTTTCTACTTGGTCTTGGATTTAAAATTAGCACTGCAGACCCCTGTCTATTTATCAAGGATACTAATGGCAGAAAGATATTGTTAGCATTGTATGTTGACGATGGATTAATTGCTGTGTCTGAAGAAAAAGAAGCGTTAGCACTCATAGAAAAATTAAAACAATTCAAAATCAAGACTAAACCAGCCGATTATTACCTTGGATTGAAAATTAAAAGGAATAAGGAAGCTATTAAGGTCAGTCAAACTTCTTACATTAAAAGGCTTTTACAAACATTTCGAATGGATGAGTGTCGGGTCGTAAATACGCCTATTTTGAAGGAAGAAAATGTAGAATCTGGGAAGGAAACTGCAGATATCAAGACTAGGGATTTTCCATACCGGGAAGCTGTAGGATCCCTTATGTACTTAATGATTTGCACAAGGCCGGATATTTCCTATGCAATCAATGTTGCTTGTAGGACGCTTGAGAATCCTTCTGAAAGTGACATAATCAGAGTTAAACGAATATTTTGTTATTTAAAAGGGACTTCTGAACTTGGTATTTTCTACAAGAAAGATTACAAAAAAGGAATTCTTGAATGCTATTCAGATGCGGATCTCGGTGGTGATAAGGAGACTGGCATTGTGTGTCTATACTCTGGAGGTGCCATCTCATGGTTTAGTAAAAGACAGTGTTCTGTCTCTATTTCTACTACAGAGGCAGAGGTCATTGCTGCCAGTGAGGGAACACGAGAGATGATATGGCTGAAAAGACTTATTCAAGGAACGACTATTATAAGGAAGGTACGTTGTTTGTCGATAATAATGCCGCCATAAAATTAGCAAAAATTCCTGTGCGGCATAAACGCACTAAGCATATTTCAATTCAACATTTCTTCGTAAGAGAAAAGGTCCAAGAGGGAGAAATCAAGATCCGAAGGGTTGATACCCAGAATCAATTGGCGAATGGTTTCACGAAGCCCTTACTAGGTCCAAGACTGAAGAAACTTTATCAAGATTTGGGACTTCCTTAATGTGTGTGTGTGTGTGTGTGTATATATATTCATACACACACACACATATATATATATAAATATTTCATATGTTTCACAAGTAATTGATGAAGGAAGGTGTTGAAGTACATCAATTACTTCAATATATATTGATTGTAAACAAGGCTTACATAAATATTGATTGTAAACAAGGCTTATATAACCTTACAAGTGGGAGGTCATGTCATGCGTACTTTGTTGAATAAATAAGTTGTATTTAAAGTGTTAGAATAAATATAGTTGTTCTGAAAGACCGTGTTCATCTTCTTACAAAATGAAACTACCTGAACAACATGAACAAGCAAAGTGTAAACACCATTCTAAAAAAAAAACCATACTGTTCTCCTACTGCTCTCAATAACTCTATTACAGTGGTTTTGAAACCTATGAAGTTATATCTATTCACAGCACACTATCATGGCCATGTTACATAGCCCTTTGTGGGGCTCTCAAACAATATAATGAAACTCAAAGGAAATATTGTCCCATTGTGGCAAACTTATCTACAAAGGCCAAGCCTATCTCAACGGAAAAGAGAATTATCATAAAACTGGAATGAATTAATATGCTGAGATGAGAGTGAAGTGAGGCAAGTATGTAGCAGCAGTGGAATGCAATGGCAGGGAAAATGGGAGATACCTGAGCACACTTGTGCCCAGCATTTGAAAATGGCTATAAATATGTTCACTCAGTGAAAATAAAATGTGCTGCAGAATGAAAATGCAAAGTAAAACATACCAAATATCAGGAGTGTGGCTAATTAACAAATCAAGATGACAACATAGGTATAAATTCTGTATCAAGTATCATAAATTTACATTAATGTGCACTTTCTGAATAGTCCGATCATAAATAATTGAAATTGTAAAATTGTAAATTATTATTGTAATTCAGAATTGTAAAATCTGGCAAAATGCTGTGTATGTGTAGTACAGTAGAAAATATAAATGTAGAAATTTCTTAAGCTGCTCATAAAATGATCACTTTATAAGTATGTTCTTGAACTATCATTAAAAGAAGAAGGGTTCTTGCACTATTGGGCGCATCTGAAGCTACCAATAACCTAAAGATGAGAAAAATATAATTGTGACAGAATTATGCAAATTTCTACACATAGAAAATTTTAAGTGTATGCAAATAGAAGCATCGTGGTATTAAGAATGACTCTTAGGCTAGAATTCAGTGTCTGAGGATTTTTTGCAAAAAAAAATCTATACTACATGAAATAATGCTCCTTTAACTAAATGCTTCAGGGAAAATTCTTTCTCTACTCTACAGCATATAAAACAATATTTTTTAAAGACAACCGTGGTAGAAGACACTTTACTGGGCATCAAGGAAAAGCTGCTACAGTATATGGACTTCAAGAATATTATTAACATCTCTGTCCAAAGGAAGGATGGACATAAGACCTTCTCCAAATAAATATTTTGCCACTGTCAGTTTTAGCATTTTTTAAATGTTATTTAAGTTATTAAACATCTACCTTGCCAATATCTAACACTGTTTTAGTATTTTTATTGTAATCCTTTCTTTGTAGTCGTTTATAAAATAATTAAAATTATGACAGCACATTTTCATGAAAGAATAAATGAAAAAAATTGGGAGCGGGAGATGATAAAAAAAATTTTTGTGGGCCTACAGGTGGCAAGGTGGGAAACCTGGACCTGAATACACACATTTAAAAATGAGAATGTTAAGCAGACTCGTCTACTTCAGAATAAGGTATAGGCCTAAATTGTTTAATCACAGTGAACTAATAATGACGTTTCATCACTTCAAGGAGCGATGAGTAGTGGTTAAGCTTAATCATCAAACAAACAATATTTTTAGTGATACAACACTATAGCACACCATAATATGTAGTGTATGATGTGAACACAAATTTCTGCAATAAAATATTCAAGCATATAACCATTACAAATAAAAAATTATCCATACAAAACTGTACCACAGAACAAACAAATAAAACAACAGCAAAATTACTTTAGCACATCACGTTTGATGTTCATTACCTCAAAATTCAATTGCAAAAAAATCAATAATGACCGAGTTGTACATTGAATAACATCACAGCTATTCCATACATGGTAGAATTTGGTACAAAACTATATTATAATTTATAAAAAATATGAGTAATATAATTGAAAACAACAATATACAATGAAAATTCTCAACTGTTTTAATACAAACTATCAGAAAAGAATGTTCACTCTAATAACAATATACAAATAACTTCCGGTAACATGGGGGAATGTCACTATTACTCGACCGTGATAAGTGTGCAGCCAGAAAATATGCAAACTACAAGGCGACGTCCCCCTCCCTCTGACCCTTGTCATTCACAACTAGTGGAGGAGGGGAAGAAAGCTCTCAGCTGCTGGCGGGTAGTGTAGCACTGGCCATAACTCATGCCACAATATTTCCAGTGTTCGTACGTTTGCGATTGATAGAAGTGTTTATGCACGCATGAATGATAGGTAGTCCTACAAGGCGTGAAATAAAAGTGGCAGTGGTGTTAGGTGTTTAATAATGGCATCAACTAGTAAGTCAAGTAATAAAATTTTACAGTCAGTGCAGAGAAGTGATAATGAAAAAGCATCCGGACAACTTTTCCATCAGGTATGTCATGCTAATAAATGTGCGGCAACTGCAACAGGTAAATCAAAACAAACAATACACAGAATTAGAAAAGAAGGAAAACAAGCTGACGTGAGTGATGAAAAACCGCATACACCTAAGAAAAAAAGGGGGAAAATTGTAAAAAGATCTGTTTAGATGATGTTGATCTTGGTGTAATTCAAAACACCGTACAGAAGTTTTATACGGTTAAAGGATAAGTATCTGCAATAAAAAAATTGCTAACGGTTTTAAAACGAGAGGAAGATTTTCCTGGAGAAAGGCAGGTTTTGAAACAAACCCTTAAAAAAATTGGGTTTTGCTTCAAAAAGTGCAAAAACAAACAAAACGTTTTAATGGAAAGAAATGACATTGTTGCATGTAGTGGAAGGTATTTAAGGCGAATGAGATAAAATGAGCAAGCTCGTGAAAACAAAAAGACAGTAGTTTATGTTGATGAAACCTGGATCCATCCTACATATAAAGTAAGCACGTGTTGACAAGATAATGGAACAGTAGGTGTTTAGAAGAATGATAGCACAGGACAGAGATGGATAATCATACATGCAGGTTGCGATCAACGTTTCATTCCTGGAGCATTTGTTAAATTCAAATTGAAAACCAAGACTGGGGACTACCCCAATGAAATAAACTTTGCCAAATTTTTTTAATGGGTGGAGGAAAAGCTGTTTCCCAATCTTCCTGCAAGTTGTTTGATTGCACTCTATAACACTTCCTATCATTCGGTACAATTTAACAAGGCACCAACCACAGGTACAAAAGCCAGATATTCGTGTATGGCTGGAAAAAAACAACATTCCATTGTAATAGACATGACAAAAAGTGAACTTGTGCAGCTTGTTCGTTGACGACATCCCCCTGTAAAGTCTTGTATTGACACAATGTTATAACATGTACATGAGGTTGTGCGGTTACCGCCGTACCACTATGAGCTCAATACCATTCAGTTCATAAGAAACATGGTGAAATAGCATGTTGCAGAAAAAAATGTATCTCAAGATGGTGCTAGCATTGAAAAACTCACCATCGATGCTATTAAAAATGCCAGTATAAAAGAGTGGGAGAATGCTATTTAACATGTCCGTAAGACAGAAGCGGAGTATTGGAAAAGTGACCGATGAAGCAGAAGATAGAAAAATTTGTTGTGCATCTTGGTGGCTCGAGCTAGTACAGGCAGTGAAAGTGACAGTAGTAAAAATAGCAATATATGCTCTCAGGTTTTGAAGAAATATGCTATGTTGGTGAGTGAAAACGAAAGAAAAGGTAGTTAAATATGCAATGTCAAAAGTGTGTTAATAGTTGGTTGTGGATTCGGAATACTGGTTATAATGTATTTACACTTGTACCTCATTTTAGACGTGTAGACTATTTATATTAATTAATTTCAAATTCCAACAAGAAACAATAAAATGTGCTAGCAGGAGTGAACTTAGCATTATTGCACTATTTGTTCTCAAGAATTATAATTTGGGTACTCTGTAATCATCGTTAACATGAGTCAGCAAAGTTCCTTGAATGAAAGGTGAGTACGCTAAAATGTATTGTGTGTGTGTGTGTGTGTGTGTGTGTGTGTGTGTATATATATATATATATATATATATATATATATATATATATATATAAGCTTACGTATTTTTGTATCAATGATGAACGTCTGCAGTTTGCACGATACTGTTGCATACACTAATGCAGGGTAGTGTATACGTGACAATTACAACGGTTGTGGTTTTCCCCTACTTGCAAAGTCACCCCTCACGTGCCTCTGCTCGCTACCTGCTGCCATTTCCCTCACCAGCTGCACACTTGTCGCAGTTGAGTAATAATACTTAACTCAGGAATGACATCACAAAATTTCTAAGATTACTAAAAACCTCAGGGAAATGTTTCTTGAACAAGATTTGATACCAAAGTAAAATGTTGCATAAAAATTACATCTCACTTAACTGGAAAATGTGACAATGCTGAAACTCAATAATTAATGCAAAACCTAAAAACACTATAAAATGCTGATTCATGCAGTGTCAGCATTAAGTTCAGTTAAAGGAAAGTAGAAGATTAAAAAAGTTTTTTGATTATGCCATCTTAATATAACAGAACCTAACTCTGGCAGCAGTCAAATCACTGCTTACACTTTTAAAGTGTTTACTGTTTAATGGGATATTTTTTTATCCTTTCTAACATTTTGATGATATTTTTTTTTTTCTGATATTCATTGTGTTTCCCACTACGAAATTCTGTACAGTCTGAAAACACTATTTTTTACATATATTTCACCCATTTCTAGATAAGACACTAAACTAGACAATTACCAAGAGGACTTCATCATCTTCCATTAACTTGAAAAAAATTAACATTCATCTATCATACATACTACTTACGAATATGCTCAAAAAGCAGGTTAGTATAATATAATCACAAACTGCTAAATTTATTTCGGTTAAAATTTTATGCAGTACTGAAAATTCATTCTAAACACTATCATATTTGAAGTGATTTGACTATTTATTTTCTATTGTACGACAAAATTCAAAATCTGAACGTCTTTAAGTAAACAAGTTACTAAGTTTAAAATAGTTTTACAAACAAACTTCAATATATATAGGCCTGTAAAAAGTGCCAAAATGTAATCCGGAAGATAACATCAGTCTTGTGTTGCATCTTGAACATTAATCACATTTTCCCTTTCACATGGGTCTGCATGTGTCTCTTCAACTTTGATCGCTCAAAAAAAGATTTTTTACACCATGTGCATGCAAATGGTCGCTCACCTGTATGAGTTCGTTGGTGAATAACAAGATGTTGTCGTTCATAGTAAGATTTGTTACACTGATCACAGGAAAACTTCTTATTTCCTAAATGAAACAACTTATGCCTGTTCAGTTCTCGTTTTGTATAAAAACAAACACTGCATATGTCACATGGAAATGGCTTCACACCTGTGTGCAAGCTTTCATGACGTTCTAAACCAGATTTTGTGAAGAATGCTACACCACACAAGCTGCATGGATACCGCTTACCTTCAGTATGATGACGCATGTGAGTCCTGAAATTAGACGAAGTAGTGAACGAACGCTCACAGAGCGTGCACGAGTACGGTTTTTCACCAGTATGAGTGCGTTCATGAGCCAGAAGTCCATCCTTTGCTGCAAATGACTTTCCACAGACGTTGCACAAGAATGGCCTAATACCAGTATGAAGTTTTATGTGGTCTCTAAGCCGAGCCATCGTTACGAATGCTTTGTTACATACATCACAAACATGAGATTTAATAGGAGAATGTATTACCTTATGCTGCGTAAGTGCTCCACAGTGTTTGAAAGCCTTGCCACATTCATCACACAGGAAGGAGTTTGCCTCTTTATGAACATGAGTCACCTGGTGTTGCTTCAGATATAGCTCTTTTGAAAATGCTCTATAGCATACAGTACACAGAAATGGGGATTCCCCATCACTAACACTCACAACCTGTTTCAGTTCCCCATTATGATCTTCAGTATGTGTTCTTAAGTGTTTCCCGAGGTCACCAGTCCGAGAGAATGAACTGCCACACATCTTACACAAATATGGACGTTTGTCACTGTGAATCACTGAATGCCGCTTAAGGTACACATGCTTTGTGAATACTTTTGAGCAAACTTTACAACTGAATGTTTTACTTTTACTATTAGAACTATTTTCACTTTTTTCATTCTCTGAATTGTTCACTTTACTGTGGGTCTTCATGTGCCGCAATAAACTACCAGAACGAGCAAAATTACTGTTACATTCAGAACAAGTGTGAAGTTTCTTACAACTGTGAATTAGTTCATGCTTCCTTAGATATGCACGCTTCGCAAATGATTTTGAACAAATTTTACACAAAAATAAATTTATATCCACATTATTTTTATGTACAGTTAGCACTGATTCTATACAGTTAGTTTCCACTTTGGCTGCACCTACCTGAGGACACTTATTTTCTATTCCTCCAACATCATGAGCACAGTCATCTGACTCACTGCTCTCTTGTTCATCAGAATTATATACATTTGGAGAACCTAACATCTCATTTTCTAATATGTTTACTTCACAAAAAAGTTGAACTTTCCCTTCATCAATGGGAATTTGTGACTTGTTTTCAACAGTATTAAGCCTTGAACTGAGAGAACTTTCATGAGCAGTCTTTTCTTCATTGTTTTCCTTGATGTCCACACCCTGAGAAAATGTGAAAATTGAAACAAATATTTTTTCATCACTGTTAAAACTGACTTTTTTCAAATAGGTACTAAAAATAAATACAATATAATGCTTACCTGTGATTTACTAGAATCTTGTAATGAACATTTATGAAGAGTAATATCTGACCTCAAACATAATTTCTTAAAATCATAAAATTGATCAATGAGGTTCATACACTGGCCACAAATTTTTTCTGGATAGCCATCACCTTTAGATACCTGAAATTAATAAAAAAAAAGTGTTGGACATGATTTTATTCACATAATTAGAGAAATTAATGCCATTCAAAATTTTGCACGAGTTTTGTTATCTTTAAAAACTGGATCCATGATTAAGTGAACAGTTTTAACAAGCCTTACTTATAATCTATTTTCATACCATTGTGTTTCCTCTCTACTCAAGTAAATGATAACACATTTCCAAGTGACATTCACCTGTCAAACACAAGTTTTATATTTCACTATTGAAGTAATAACTTAACATTTACTCAGTTAAAAAGCAAGAATATGTGATGACCCTACATAATATTATGTATATTTAATGTATGGCATGCATTGTAATTGATAATGTCCATTTTAAGCACTTCTTGTTTTATATAATTTTTATCATCTCATTGCCTATCAGAATATATCAACTGCATTCATTATAAGATTATGTTGTGTAACGAACAACTGTTAAAACTATGAAGGGAGCAGTCAGCCATTTCCAACTGCAAACGTTTGGCTCAGGCATTGAGGGAAACCCTCGCACCTCCGCCCCTCCTCTTGCTCCCAGCCCTAAGCAATAGAGGGAGGATTTTGTCTTATAAATTAAAACCAATGTAAATATATAAACACTGAAGAGCCAAAAAAACTGGTACACCTGCCTAATATCGTGTAGCCCCCCCACCCTGTACACAGAAGTGCCGCAAGATGACGTGGCATGGACTCGACTAATGTCTGAAGGTATGCAGGAGGCAATTCACACCATGATCCTGCAGGGCAGTCCACAAATCCAATCTGCGCCAATTTTAGAAAGGTTGCACGTCTGTCACGTTTAATGATTCTCGTCAGTCGTCGTTTGTCCCGTTCTTTCACAATCTTTTTCCGGCCACAGCGATGTCGGAGATGTGATGTTTTACCGGATTCCCGATATTCACAGTACACTCGTGAAATGGTCATACGCGAACATCCAAATGTTATCGCTACCTCGGAGATGCTGTGTCCCATCTCTCGTGTGCCGACTATAACACCACGTTCAAACTCACTTAAATGGCAGGTTATCATAACCTGCCATTGTAGCAGCAGTAACCGATCTAGCCGCCGACAGCATCGCGTTACTCTGATTGGTTCCATACCTCTGTTATTTGCATACGCACGCCTATACCAGTGTTTTTGGCTCTTCAGTGTATATGTAAGTGTAATCAGTATTTTGATGTAATTCGGAACATGTTAAATATATGAAATTGAACTACAATAAAAATGTATTGAGTATTGGCAGGGCCACACAACATTCCCAGGGAGGAACCGAACAACTAAAGAAACTCGTGGAGGGGAGCAAAACCCGCCCTGGAGGGGGTGAGGTGATATTGGCAATATTCCCATGCCAAAACGGTGGCAGAAGTTTTTCATCGGCTGGATAGGGAGGACGCATGCAACAGAAACAGTGAACTCTCCAAGAAGCAAGAGAGTGCTGCGATTCCGGCCAGTGTTGAATCAATTAAATATTTGTCACGACGTTATGGTGTACGGCGCGGTACAATCAACCATTCCTGGTTATGTTTCTTGGGGTTGTTAGTACAAGGCAATACGAGACACACTACCATCTATTTATTGACTGTTTGAACTAGCTGAGGCATAACCTACAATAGACCTTGTGATAATTAATAGGCAATAGCAGTAATACCAGGGCATGAGTGGAGTGCCACGACCGGGAAGGACATCGCAAAATTGGCGCCCAACTCCAGACTTTGTAACCGCATGCCATGAGTAAAATCTCGCTTGTATCTGCAGGAAAGGACTGTGCTGAAAACTACATCACATCTTTCCATATGCACAGAGACAAGTGTGCGGACATCACCAAGACAGCGGAAAATGTCAGTAGTGGCGCCTGGCAGCGGCATATGTCAAATACCACATCATCTGTAGGCAACAGGACACTATTGCAGCCACTCATGCCTCGCGCTGTGAGGTTTAATCAGCTGCAGTGGCAGAAGGTAACAGAGAGCCACCGTAGCTTCACGTCTAACAGCGGGAGGATCTGCTTGGAAACACAGGAACCGACGGATCTACAGCTACACATCGTCATCAACACTGGTGGGCTGAGTTTTTTCTAAAGGACTTTCCAGGACCAGAGCAGCAGTGGAGACGTTGAGAAGGCAGGAAGATGAACAGTGCACATCAGTTTAGTGTTCTGAAATATAGTGTTTTGTGTAGCATATCTGATCACCTTGCATGCTAGCATATAAATTAAATAAGGGTGTCATGGAAAATAGAACTAAAGTAGGAGGGAACACAAGACATTTGGGAAAACTTTGTTGCCATAGACAATTAACATAAAATGACAACTGCAGACAATAATTTATCCACTAGAGTATCTATCCAGCAGTCGGCAGTGAGTGATCAGTTCCAGTAACTTATGATGCAAATCACTTTCAAACACAAATGGAGTGGATGGATGTGAGAATGGAGCAGATGGAAAAGGGGTTAGGGCAGAAATTTGTGGATTTGACTAAAGAGTACGCTACCAGGACAAACAATAAGGTGCACCTAGTAGAAGGGATAAGAGGCGAGTCTAATGAAGGAGCTGAGTTGTGACGCGAGATACATTGTGTTGAGGGAACAGCAGATATTGAGAGGCCAAATTCACGGAAAAGATGTAGCATTGTGTGAGATGTTAGAGGCAAGTACTGCGAGCATAAAGGAGACAAGTACGTGTGTAGGAGAAACGCTATAAGAGGTTATCTAGTAACAGGGCCAGACTGCAAACAAAAATAATCTGGGTACTGTGATGGTAGAGAGAGACAAGCTGCCACGTGCGTAGTAGGAAATGAGGCCATAGCGCATAACTGGTTAAGGACAACAACCATGATAAGCGAAACGTGTAATTGCATGATGAGTAGGAATGGCCAACAACAAGACAAAACATTGGAGGGGTGCCTTTGCGAACAGAAGCGAGTACAGCAGCATCAAGATAGCCTTTCAGGGTAGAAAACAGAAGTACTGGGCATCTTGTGGCCGTGAGAAATGGATCTTTAAGGAATAGTGTGGGACATCGTCCAGATGTAGGCAGAGGGTCAACTTTTAATGTCAAAAAAAGAGAACGAAGTGGTGGAGAAGAGATAATCTTTGAAAGGAATGACACCCAGGATCTTTTGTCTTAACCTGTCGAAGGAGACAGCAGTTAAAGTTTGTCAAATGTCGCCAAGCTCCCTCAGTTCAGAATAAAGCATTTAATAATTTAATGTGAGGTAGGTTTTGTGTTAAAGAGTCATACATGATATTATGTATGTTTAATATATGGCAGGCACCTTAATTGATATGTTCATTTTAAGTGCTTGTTGTTTGATACAATTTTAATTATCATCTCATCACCTTTCAGAATATTGCATTATTTTTCAGATTATATCACATGTATTCATTATAAGATTCTGTCGTCTAGCAAACAACTGTAAAAATTATGAAGAGAGCAGCTGGTCATAGCTTGCTCCCGGCCATCTGCTGTAAAGAGAGGACTTTATCTTATAAATTATAACTGAGGAAATATATATACACCCATCGGGTGGGTGGGAACTCGTGAATACAGAATGTAGAATAGAATTCTATGACAAAACATAAGGCGAAAATACCTTCAGGTGAAATTGCATTTGAGGCTTCATTTCTGAGGAAACTGATATGTAATATCTGGAACAAGCAGGAGCAAGTATGTGTGTTAATGTAATGGGACAAGTGTAGTGATATGGGAACACTGACGTAGGTGACGAGGTAGTGTTAAGGTGGAAGAAAGCAATTTTGCGCAGTATTGGCAAACAGCAGTGTCATGGCATGTGAATTGGCAGTGGAGGATCTGTGGCATAGCTACCGCAGTCACCAGACCTCTCTTCACTGGACTTCATTTTGTGACCTTGCCCGACATCTCTGGTGTATCAGCCAGACAACCCGCCCCAGTCGCCTGAGGACATCATCGCACGGCTACATGCTGCTACCACCGCGACTGGCATCCCTATGCTGGGCCGTGTGCAGAGCGCATGCATTACACGTGCCGAAAAATGCATAACAATGCGCGGAGCCAACTTTGAACACCTATTGTAAATGTTTGTAAAGTGCGTGCGTATGTAGTAGTATTAAAGTTCTTTCTTTCATCACATTTCACGTTGTTTGTCTCAGAACCTATGCCTCTAATGCAATTTCACCTGAAGGTATTTTCACCTTACATTTTGCCATGGAATCGTATGCTGCATTCCGTATTCACGAGTTCCCACCCACCCGGAATATGTGTGTGTAATCAGTATTTTGATGTAATTGGGAACATGTTTAATGTAAATGAAATCTTACAATAAATGTGTATTGAGGATTGTAAGGTCCACGCAACATTCTTCGGGTGGAACCGAATAACTAAAGGAACTCGTGGAGGAGAGCAACACCCCTCNGGGGCGGGGGGTGGGGGGGGGCACAAGTTCGTCCGCTGGATAGGGAGGAGTTATGCAAGAGACACTGCGAACTGAGGTCCAGGCCTCTCCGAAAAGCGAGAGAGGTGCTGCAATTCCAGCTGGTGTTGAAGCAATTAAATATTTGTTGTGATGACGTGGTGTATGGCGGCGCTGTACATCACAGAGAAGTAAGTGTTGGTAGCAGACTGCAGCTATAATTGTTTATCAACTTCTCCATTAAGAATTTACAATCAAGCATACCCAATCCTGTTGTGTGGGGTTGTTAGGACTAGGCAATAAAGGACAATTGAATTACCATCTATTTATTTACTGAGCTAGCCGAGGTATAACCCACCTAGACAATAGCCAATACAATAACTAATAGGCAATATCATTGGTACTGGGGTATGAGTAGAATGCTACCACTGGGAGGGACATTGCAAACATACTGTATTTCATATATGTACACTAAATTTTGACAGAAAGTGTGACCAACGTACACACTATGTAAACAATAAATGCTCTTGTTTGCAAAGTATTGTATCATCTGGTGAATTGTTGCAAGATGTTATGATGTTATGTTGGTGGTGATGATTATAAAAGAAAATAGTACTCAGAACTAAAAGTTGTAGTTCAAAACTTAATGATTGATGGGAATGTTTATTAAACCAATTCTTATAAACTTTGAATAAGTTCATTAAACAAATTCTGGTCCAACTAGCATGACTGTTGAGCACAATTAAATTTTCAAAACCTCTGGGCATATAATTATCCAAAAGAAAATATTTACAGTTTCTCTTCACTTCAAGAAATTATTATGATGATTTCAACTGTTAGAAATTTATGTGGACCTTTGGATCATACTATTCAGTACAGGATTACTCTCTGAAGATCTCACGGCAATGGAGTCACAAGCGACCCCCTTGGACATATTCTTGATGGCTTGAAATCCACTAATAAATTAAAACTGACACTTTTTAGGCCTCTTCTTTTGCCTGCGCACATTTATAAAATTGATGATGGCTCTTCTCCATCACCCCCCTACCTTATGATGGGCGATCTTACAAAAAATGTTAATAAAATTTTTAGGAGTTAGTCCTACATGACCGGACCGCTATCAAGTCTAGAGAGAGTCACTGGGCTTACAAAAGTGTAACACTATTCTGCTTAACAAAACCAAGGAATAAACAGCTTCCTGATAAGGAAAATTTATCAGTTAAGAAGTTTACATAAGTGACCTCCTAGGAATTTAGCTTATCAATATGCAATGATATGGTTTGACAAGGAGAAATCACCCAAATTAAGAAACAGTAATTGTATATATCTGTGAAATTAAAATGTTCAATTAATTAAAATTCAGAAAATTAGTGACAGTTAATTAAAATGAAATCATGATACATATTCTACTATCATTCTGAATGTAAACAAACAAGAAAATATTAAACTGACAGAATAAACATTGAAATATACTTATAATATTTACCAATATAAGTGTCAACATGAAATGTAAACAAATAGCAATATTATGTGTCTATAGCTGAAACTTGAAAAACTTTTTAATCTTAAAATGTGAAATTATACTGACTTTCAAAAACTAGTTGGGAAATTGAGTTATGTTTAATTTTTAATGATATCTAAGTATTAAGCTTTCTGATAGTTTATATGAAGCTATAATTAGAGTAGTAGTTCTATAACAAAGTATTAAATAGTAAGGAAGTAATAAGACAATACAAGAATTTGATGGTTTAATAATGATGTTCTTTGATTTTTGTCACTGGTTTAACACTCAATGTCACTGGAATAACATTGTATGTCAGAATAAGAACAAGAATACTTTATTGTCCTTCAACATTCACAAATTGTCACAAATTCATCACTGGACTAACAAAGTATATTTCTCTAAATTTAATAATTATGTTTTAAATGCAAAAGAAGCTATGTAAGAATGCTTTTTAAGATGTATATTATGTTTATAATTCATGTTCAAAAGGACAAAAGTTTAAAATAGAGTTCATGTTTTTAAAAAATCATGCTTGGAATGCTACTTATCTTGAAAATTACCCAAATACTGGTAATTATTCAGAGTAGTGGGTTTTCTGAAGGAAACGTCCTAGACCAACAAAAGTAGCATTAATGGGTTCTGTATGGCTCACCTTGTTAATATTCAGGAGGGGGTCATGTTAAAATAAGAATAACCTATTTTAAAAAATTGATATTCTTTTGGTGTGTTTTGCGGTTCCTTTAAATCCCTCATATCCTAAATTCGTAGTTTAATGTAAAACCCTACAATCTTAGGTTAGTGTAAAAACCTACAATCATAGGTTGGTGTAAAACCCTACAATCCTAAGTTAGTTTAAAACACAAAAATCCTAGGTTAGTTTAAAACCCTGCAATCCTAGGTTAGATTAACACCCTGCAATCCTAGGTTAGATTAAAACCCAACAATACTAGGTTAGTTTAAAAAATGTAAAATAGTGATTCGCTCATCGTGGGGTTAGGTTCGGTTAGGTTAGGTGGGCACATGTTACGAAATTAGTCGTACGTTAATGATCCTAGTATATTCGTGTTCTGCGTAATTAGTAGAGTAGAAATATACCACTTTTCGGGGGGTTTTTTTTCCCCCAAAAGCCCCTAAACTGCATAATTACCGATGGATTGACGGACAACAGATTGTTTTGAATCGCTTTAATTTTAAGGACGAAAACATAGCGGATGACTGACGGACGCGACGGATGTTTATGAGTCCAGCTTAACTATCTATAGTAGAATATTCCATGTCGTTGTTATGCAATTTATTTTTATGCATTTCTCGCATGTCATACTTTTTTTACGTATGTCTGAAATGTACGAAATATGTCTTTCTATTGTGACAACACTTATATCCTAGAGCAATATTATGCTCACAAATAGGATCGAAAAGTGAATAATCAAAATCAGAATTCACATACATGACGTACTTACTTCGACAGACACGCAATATATCATTTTGTCTGCGACAGATACTTCACTGCATGTCTCGCATTCACTTAAGAAAATAGGAATTTCTCCAACTCGAGACAAACACAGCCGGCAACTTTCAGGCTTTTTCTCATTCATTTCCAAAACATTAGATTAAGCATACATACAAAACTATGCTTGATTGTACAAAAATATAGCACACATACAACAGAAAAAAAACAACAAAAATTGCGTAGTTACACGATTTAAAAAAACCATATATATGTTACTCTAAACAAAACCATGCCCTAATATTGACCAATATGCAGTTTTGTTTGTTGACAAACAATATTAGGAAGTATTCACTACTGTAACTAAAAACAAAATTTCGAGGGTGTACCAAATCCGGAAAAGGATAAGAACACATGTGGTCCCAAAGAAGTGCGCTAAGGTAGTTACGAGAAATTACTATTATAACAAAAACGCCAAATATTACAAAATTATTTTCAAAAAGGAAAACAACATTACAATACTTGCAGCAAAATATTTTAATTTCTAAAATATGTTAAGAATTAATATATTTGGGGGTTCTATTCATATTGAACATGTTAATTAAAATTTTGTCTGCATACTGAAAATATAATAGAAAAATTTTAACAGATGTATTTTCTAATCCACAGATGGGACTAAAAAATTAATTCATCAACTTCTCATTAACAGACATCGACAACAAGAGCCCCCACCAACCTCTCATATGTCTTGCGAGGCCATTCCGTCACGAGACAAGCAAATGAGATTCCCATAACGTGTTTCAGTGGGTTTACAAAACTAGTTTGCAGCCTGGGAGACTTTGTAAAATCATTGAGCTGGTGGCTTGCCACAGTGTTTATGTTTCAACTGGGCTCCGTGTCAATTTATAGAGTGATGTGGTGCATGTTTAGGGCAGGGGAGGAATAGGCAAAGTACTAGTCTCAATTCAACTTACGTACAATTTGACTGGATATTTGTCCACCAAAATAATCCATTACCTCCTGTTCTCGAAGATCTTGTAGCACGAGTTTGGGGTCGTGTGGTTGAACACTCCTATGGCCATCCTCTCCTGTTCCTTCATTTCGAATCGCTGTAATATTGAGTGTTTTCGAATTGTCTCAGCATTGTGTCATACCTAACCTTGTGATGTTCAAACAGTAATGAACTTGTGTAAGTACAGAATGTATAACATACGTAAGGAGCTGTAAGCAGCTACTCCCACTGCGGACAAAATATTAATATAATAAAATACATTAGAATAGTAATGTTAGTTGGAGGGGGAGGGGTTCAGTTCCCTAAGCAATAGTGGAGCAACTAAGACATGAAATGATTATGCACTCAGAAGGGTCTAAATGATTCAAATCAATAAATCACATAGTCCCTCGTACACAAAAGCCAAACAGTTCTTCTGTGCGAAATCCAACCCCACTCACAAAAGTATGTCGGTATCTGACTCAGTAAAGTTACCTATGTGTTATGTAAATGAAATAAATTACTTGCAGAAAATTCTTGGGGCAAAAATGAGCTTGCAGGAGTTGGGACAATGGTAATCCTGGGGTAAAAAGAAGAGTTACTTTAAATGTTCCAATTCAAACAAGAAAGTTATTTCACACTGTGATCAGACAAAAAGTTGCAAACCCAGGAGCCCCTACGTAGAGTGCCTAACCCCGGCTGCTTAGAGAGGTGGATGCTTGTTGTCACTGGAGTGGGCAAAGATGGTCGTCGTATGCTGGAATGCTATAATCCATTCACTGTATCTTCGATACTTTTGAAAAGAACCTTTGAAAAATCACCCTAAGAGTTACACGTTCAATTAGTTATAAAAAAATTATATATGGAAAAAGGTTTTGTCTTGCTTTTAGCACTGAAGCACTATATAAATTGGTTGTTTTNTAGTGTTGCGGCCGTGTTGTCGTTAGTGCGTGCACATCTAGTCTTCGTGTTAATCACAACACTCACCCCAGTGTGCCATATGTCTTCTAGTAGGCTACGCCAGTGACATTGCGATTACATTGTGCTTATCTGTTTAGTATTCGTTCGTTAGTTTTGAAGTACGGAATACCGCGCATGATGGATTCGAAGAAAAAGTGTCGTCAGTACTCAGCTGAGTATTTGAAATACGGTTTTAGTGTGTCACCAAAAAATGTGCAGTTTCCACATTGTCTTTTGTGTGATAAAACATTTAGTAGCAATGAAGCCATGAAGCCTTCGCGGATGAAAGAACATTTATCAAGAGTGCACAGTGACAAAATGAATAAAGACGTCAGTTATTTTCAAGAGCTCAAAGCTAAAGCAGAAAAACGTACCAATGTAAGTGAACTATTTAAAAAACGAGTAACCAATCTTGACAAAGGTCTTCTTGCTTCTTACGAGGTAGCATTATTGATCGCTAAATGTGGCAAACCACACACGATTGGCGNTTTAAAAGAATGAAAAGGAATCGATTTGTGGTCAATAACTGGTAATCAATTATTTTCGAAAGCTTTTTGTGGAGCATAAGAGATAGCAGCACATTAGCGTTGGTTCTTGAGTACCAAATGTTACCCGTGACTTACAAGTCTTTGCGCCGCACGTAGTGTTGTTTTGATGTTGTTGCAGTGAAGAAGTGCGACAGTTTCTTAATGGAAAAGCGATGTACCTACACTGCAGGTTTCAAAATGAAAGTGATTTTGTTCGCTGAAGAGTTTGTAAATTGAGCCGCGGGCCTTGAATTCGTAGTAAATGAAACGTTAGTTCGGAGCTGGAGGAATTTTTCTCACTTATAAGTCGCACCCCGAGTTTTCAATAAAATTTTTTAAATAAAATGTGCGACTTATATGCGATAAAACACGGTACCATTTATCACAGTGAAATCTTTAACCTGAGTGCTACTTCCAAAAGTTTATTATGTAAAATTTAACTTTTTCCTAACCCCAAACATGTAAATAAATCTTATTACAATAAGCAAACTTTAATTAAATTATATAATTAACCGTTCCGATATATACTTCCATTTACCTTTTTTATGTATTACAATATTTCGCTAAATTGATTAGAATATTTTAGACATTTGGAGAATTTTATTAAAGTATATGACAGTAAAGATTACATGGCATTGTTTCTCTTCAAAAATAAATTTTGGTAGTTCCCACATGGACACTGTTAAAAAATATTTGACAGTTCCCACGTGGCTCTGTTTTTGTTTACAAAACATTTGACAGGTGTCACATGGCAATGTTTTGTTTGCATACTGCGGAAGGATACATAATCGGCTCCCTGAAAGTAGATCTTTAGCAGGGCTTCAGAAAATCTTGAAGTTACCGTGAATACATTATAGAAAGTATTTCAAACTAAAAATTTCTAAACTTTAAAAACTAAAAAATAAAGAAAATTGCACATGTACTGCAATTATGTGTATGTATAGGCACTATTTCGGAATAAAGGCAATCACAGAATTATAAGTGTTTCTATAAGGAGGGAAGTACGATGATGACATCGTGTATGAATGTAGGATGTGCAAGATTTTTGGTGGGAAAACACTCACTGGTCCAAATACATCTTGCTGATACTTACTGGCTGCTCTGATGAATGATGTGGCGGGTCGTGGTCGACTACCAAGGTGGCTCACACTCCCCTAGTTCTCCGCGTCTTTGCTAATGAAGTAGTAATGTAACATTAGGCTGCTAGCCATGGGCAATTCGTGGTCGGCCCAATACCACCACAGGTGCTCGTTGTGAGTTATGAATTTGGTTGATACTTTCATTGAACTAAATGGATAGTTGAGAGGCCACTCCACATACCATTTACGTGTCAACTTTAGTATTGTGGTGTTGCCAAACCTGTTAAAGTTTGTATTGTGATGTTGGCGAACATGTTAACCTTAGTGTTATGTTTTTGTTCTCGGAGAGATTATAATTTTTTTTTTGTTTCATTCCGTTGTGTCCACAACTATTTATTTATTTACTAAATAAATTAGCAGGCCTTGCCTCCTAAACCATCTGCCAGACAAACCACAATATTTCGGCTTAGAATCCGCTTTCACAAAACCAAACCCGCAACGAAGCACCTCGGTCTTCGCAGCGGTTAATAACAAGTCCTGAATTTTAAAATTCCGGGTTTTTTAGGGATCACTCCTCTCCCTTCCCCCCACAGGCAGGGAAGGAGAGGAAACAGTTAATGGGTACCAGGTCCCCTGGCGCTACCCAGGGGTCCTTTAACAAGATGACTGCTTGCTTAGCATCAGAGCAACACTTTAATCTACAGCCAGGCGGGACAGGCTAGCTGTCCCCAATCTGGGTGCTCAGAAATTACATACAATAGGGAGGACAAGGGCTTGTACTTCCCCCGCGCTGAGGGAGTAGCATCCCGGTGGTGCACAATGGCGATTCCATTGTGTTTTAATAAAGCAGTGAAAGTGATGTGGCTAGGGATGCAACATCACTCATAAAAACATCGCTGTTGAAACATCTATGTTTTTCAAAAGTGAAACATCGATATCTAAGACTGCAGAAAACTCAAAGCTTACTAAGCATTTTGATGTTCATCATCAAGTATGAGATGGTACTGTTGTGTTACAATATGTTGATTCGATAGAAACCCCTGCAGATATTTTTACGAAACCTGTTAAGAAAGATTTGTTTTTATCCATTTAAGAACCTTAAGAATTTATTACATTTTGGTTTTTTAATTTAAACAGTTTTGTGGAAGGGTGTTAACTTTTGTATTGGGATGATGGCAAACCTGTTAAAGTTTGTATTGTGATTTTGGCGAACTTGTTAACTTTAGTGTTGTGTTTTTGTTCTCGGAGAGGCAGTGTTTTATTACAAACCTGGCAGAGAACGATTATTGAACACTACACACTGACACAAATGAACACTTTTAGTTATTAGCACTGAAAATAAATACACATGAAAGAAACCCGAGTGTGCTGGTTGGTGGGTCCAGCTCCCGAGATGATGATAAGTAGCCAGGCCTGAAATCAAAAGGCAATAAAGTAAAGTTTGCTGTAGTTTTATTCTGCCTTGATGCAGTCTTGTGCCACATTTACGTAGCTCATGTAGTTTGAAGTGGATCCAACACACAAAAAAAACTCATCGGTGAACTGCATGGGAAAAAGTGAGCACGTGCTCTTACACACTTACATGGTGATTAAGCTCCTATGGCTAAAAGAGACTGAGGGTGATGGAGAGGTGCTTTTCCCCAAGCTGAAGGAAGTTACGTACTTAAATGTACCATAAAAAAATGTTAAAAACTATCGTCCATTGCGAATATTGCAAAAAGTCGTTGAAGTGTCTGGTAGGCACTGACCGCGCATCCTACTCTGATAGATGCCCGCTCCAGGCTGGCTACTAGCCATGAAGATGCCGGAATTCAGGAAAATGTAAGAGAAATTCATATTTACTGATTAGAGACTGTTTTGGCCCTTATATGACAATGTGAAAGAAGGGAAGCTCCCTTAACTAATTTGAATTGTACATGTCCTCTAACAAAAATGAAATAACCCTTGACATTTATAATTACAAAAAAAATGTGACACGGCACAATTTCGTGGCATCAAGCTTACAGTTGATATTGCTCAGCGACTGTCTGTCCCAGTCTGAAAACGCTTTTGCTGGTTGCCTCTGGTAACATATATCCTCTTAAATCTGCATGATAATATTTAAACTCGATTAAAATAAATGCCCCTGGTCAATTGATATCATAGGGTTCATGACTTACATTGGTATGGATGAAGCCCAAATCCAAGTCGGAAGTCGTTTGACTTCGCATGTGACGTAACTTTTTATTATGTTCTAAACACTGTGTGCTTGAAGTATGAACTGGGATAAATGGAATTGATTGAAATGCTGCGTTTTTTGAAGCATTGGTACATGTTGCACTGAGGTGGCACACATTAGTGTTGGCTGGTCGTACATACCAGGATCAGGGGTGCTATGATGATGCCTGGTGGTGCCTTCATGCATGCAACGCACTGATGGTGTAATGTTGCATAGGAGCACGTGTGTGGGTGGGTAAGGATCTGAACCATGGTACTGTCCTGGTGTCGTCAACATAGTTAAAGTGGGACAATTAGCTGACTCGCGCTGTGTTGAGTTAAGAGGGTGCCTTCCCAAACACCGACGAGGTATTGCTGCTGACGGACGCCCGATGTTCGTGTCGTCAGCATGGTGCTCAGCCGTGTCTACTGGTGTTGTGTATGCCCCAACGAACAGTCACAGAGGTCCGTAAGGTGGGACTGGTGTGAGATGATTGTCATGTTTTGCTGTATGAACTGTTGAATGTTTTAACGGATGTTATAAATATATGTGTGTGGGTATTCAAAGGAAAAATTTATTTGGTATTATTTTAAACCATATAATTGGAAAATCAATCGTTAGAATGACCAATTCAGATTGGGCTGCATGTCTTATTAACCACAAATCCTACACAGGTAGGCCTACATGATTCTGTTGCTAACATGCTGGAGGGGCTGCAAGGGCCCACATATAGAAGGCAGTCTGCATTCCATGGTCAGCATTCTTTGTAATGTAGGGATGTCCAGCATGTAATGCACACAGCAAGCAGTTTGACAGTGGTGGTCAATAGAAACGTATGCATTCTAGAGTTATATTCCCGTAAAGACAAAGAATGTGTGACCGTCGCTTGTCCTTCGAGACAGAAACATTAATTAAATTAGTTAGAAAAAAATTTATTTTGTATGATTTAAGCGACAATGATTATAAAAATCGCCAGAAGAAAGCTTAAGCATGGTTTGAAAAAGTGACGGAAATGGGAAAATGTGTGATGGTGTTTCAATAAAATAAGTAGTAAATAAATAATGTCACTGTATAAAAGTTGTATGGTTAAACACGATTAACTGTTCCCTAACTGTATGTGCTGTCAAATTGCTCATGCAGTTTGTTTGTTGAAATGATCCGAAAGCCTGTGCCGTTCTTAAAGGAAGTATAGCTTCGTCATAATTTATAACTAGTTCACCTTTCACTTTAAGAAAGTTGTGCAAACAACACGCCATTTTGTTGACATCGACCATGGTGTCAACATTAATTTCAAATGTTCTTAAAATTTACCTGCATGTTAAAATCAAAATGCTAAATGTGCTCTTCACAACACGTCTCGCACTAAAGTCTCTGATTAAATTTTCGGATGCTTTCATCGCGAATAGCCACATCTGTTTGTAAAAGTCTCTTCAAATATTTTTCCAGTTTAAAACCTTTATCGCCGATAAAATCGTGAGGCATAAGTTGTTCTTTACCTGGTAATGGTTTTCGTCCAATTATATTCAGTTGATTGTCAACTACCTTTGCATACATAGAAGATCGTTGAAAATTCGTGCTGTCACTATCTGTTCTGTAGCTTCCAACATAATTAATTATACATTTGTAATCAGGATCTACAGTGTCAAGTAACACAATAGAGAATAACTGTTTATAGCACAAATGTAACGACCCAGTATTCGATGGACTTTTTATGTTAACATGCTTGTTCTCAATTCTACCGAGGAAATTTGGAAAACCCAATCAATACCTTATGCAATCCAACATTTCTTCTGTGGGGTATGTCAAGTGTAATGGTTGTAATACTTTCCACATAGCTTGACTAACTTCCTTTACTATTCAACCCAATGTTGTAAATTACATTCAATGTGAATGACCAATTGTTTTATAGTCATCCCCTATAACAATGAGCCTAAAATAAAATATTAATTTCATAGTATTATTATAAGTTATTGTACAAGATTTTGTGTAATGTTATGTATCCTAACAAAGAATGCATTTGCACTTCGTTTTTAATAGTGCACTAAATTCAATATGTGTATGTATATCTAAAAAAAAAAAAATTAATTATAAATTTGGTTTATTATTTTGAAGGCAATCATTAGATGTCCAAATGGAAAAGTTTGAGGGAAAATTACATCTACTTCAAGAAAACGATTGAAACTATCTCATTCAAGCTCATAAGATGTACAATAATTGGGAAGTGGGCGGAGCAAAAGAGGTTTGTGGACGAAAACTCAAAAACACATTCTCTTATTATTCTTAATTTTCTTCTCGTGTGGTCGCAGAAAATGGAGCTCTGTCTAAAAAAAAAAAAATTCAAACACACCAGACCCAAGTGATAAAGTGCTGGAATACCTTAAAATGAAGAACAGACAGAAATTAAAATTTGATTGAGTGGATTATTTCTCCTTAAGCTATATTGGAATGTTCCAACGAATTCCAAGCAGAATACAAAGTATTTTTTAATTGGAGAAAGCAACTTTGTTTGCCTGTACGAATTACAATATGAAGCAGATAGAGGTAGTATTAGTACCCCTCAAATGGCACAACAAACTGTGCAAAGTGTATGTGAAGTTCCCAGTACTACTCGGGACTCACCATACAGTGTATTGTCCATTTCATATACTGATCATGGGAGACCACAGTTGGTCACTCCAAGTGTTACTCCATATTGTACAGCTGATGCTCAACGTGTTCCACCAAATATCACGGACCAAATACCATCTTCTTGTTTTGCTCGACTAATACGGCAGTCTTTTAGCACAGTATTTGAATTGTCACATACAAATCTGGAATCGTTGGCAGGTCCTTTGTTTGTCACATCTGCACTTCAAAGAATACAGTCGGCTACTCAAAATATAATACACTTTTATGAAACAATAGCAGCAACAATTGACAACAGTAGTGATGCTTAACATAATGATTATGCACAGATGTACACACAAATTTAAGATATATTACAATGCACATATTATCTAAACAAACAATTTGTCTAACTACTCATGTTAGCTGCATAGTATGAAACCACATTTTTAAGCACTAGTATATAGTCGCTTACCTTAGAAATACTGCCAGTCTTTCTTTTGCAGTTATAGCCTGTCTCCAATTCGTATCCTATTTTTCTGTGTCACCTTTTATTAGATTGTACAATTCGTTAAAGTAATTTGTTAATATGCGAAAATACATTTTTTTAAATACCTCATCATTTACTGATTGGGGAAACTTAACATTGAAGTCTCCTTGTTCTTCTCGTGTTGTGTAAAACAAATGCACCCAGCACTTCCGCTTCTTTTTAAACACCTCTAGGCTCCACAACGGTAATGCTTCATCTTCGGAAGAGGAACTATTGAGCGCATGTTTCATGTACAATGTTTGCTACGAAATGGATCGCTGTGGTATTGGCCGTTACTTGTGTATTTTAATAACTCTGTTGAACATCGACATTCGGTTGAACGTAGACCACCACATCACCCTATATCTGTGCTGGCTCAAATAAGAAAAGGATAGTTGGACTTTCGACAGCAGAAGTTGAATACATGGCACTGATGGAAGCTGCCAAGGAAGTCATACATCGGAAATAATTTATAAATGACGTAGGTCTCAATCAGAACCAAGTTGCCCAAAACTGGTCAGTGAACTCTATTGTCATTTCAAAACCTAAACACATTGCAGTAAAGGAACACCTCATATGGGAAATAGTTCAATGCGGCGACATTGTAATCAAATGTAGAAAACCAGCTATGGAAGCAGGCCTATTCACAAAAGCACTGAGTAGCATCAAGAACAATAACTTCATGAACTGTCTAGGTATTATTACCTCTGTTGCTAGTGAAGTTTGGAATAAAATCACACACACACAAACACACACGAAACACTACACTTTTCACATAAAGTTTTTTCAAAATTTAAAAATGGCCAAAAAAAATTTAATTTCACATGCACTGCAACAAGTATGTGTAAATAGAAGCATTATTTTGACGAGAATCTTGGTGTAATAAATAAACAAAAAAAATTACACTTTTTCAAATTTCAAAAATTTCGGAAATCCTTAAATTTTTTAAAATGCCAATTTCAGTTTAGTGCATGGGAGGAAGGAGGAAGTGTGCTGGTCTCATGGCTTTTTATGTATGTTTTGTTGGGATATTTGCTCTCCAAAACAACTCGTTGCTAACTGCTCTCGAAGGTCTTGTAGTATGAGTTGTAGGCCGTGTGATCAACCACCTCTGTGGCCATACTCCCCTGTTTTTACATGTCTAATTGCTATGAGATATGGGTGTTCGAATTGCAGATGACTTGTAAAGCACCTTACCTTGTAATGTTCAAAACCAAAGATAACTTGTGCAAGTCCAAAACTGATAATTTATATGAATTTGTTAGTGGCCTCTCCATATGTCGACAAAACGTTAAAAAAACACATTTACACTTGTAATGCTGGAAGGGAGACCCGCTCCCTAAGTAGTTGTGAAGCGAATAAGACCTGAAGGGCTGTATATTCAGAGCCAAATTAAACATGGTCTATACTATAGTTATGGTTTATTTCGCCATTTTTAACTCCTCTGGCTCTTTCGTATTCAAAAGGCAATATTAGAGGTGACTATTGGTTTACAGTAAAATAGGTAAGGTAGTATTTCAAGGCCTGGTCATAATTCTTGGATGTAACTAAGCTGGTAATAAACATGGTGGTGACATATTTTAGGATTTATAGATATTAAAATTGTTATGTAAATAATACTTTTGACTAAATACGTTATTGAGAATGTCTGTGTTTTCACTTAACGAAATATCAATTCAATTATTAATTCACAAGTATGCTGAAACTGGGAACATAACTAACAACAATTATAAAACATCTAATTAGTAAATACGGTTTTGCTGCAGTTTTTAGTGCTAGTTCAAATGTATGGGTATTAAGGTGATAGCTCGTTTGTTATTATTTGCCACCACACTGTCAAATCAAATTCCAGACGATAAAAACTAAAACCAGCAGATGATTTAACTATTCTCTAATCACGTCACTGGGGGAAATGTTTTTATTTACATGTGTTAATAAAGTTTTATTTGTTCCATATTGTCTATGTATATTATTATAACCGCTACAGTGCTTCCGCCTCACTTTCAGGCTAGCTGAAATTCACAAATATGTTGACAGCTCCAAAATATTGTTTTTGTGAAAAAAAAAAATTATGTGTCTAAAACATTTCATTTCTTGAAAGTGATATGTCAAAATTATCCCATATGACTCATTAGAGTATTAAGTCCTTAAATGGCTGTTTATTTTCTGTTACAAAAACTCGTTCATTAAATCAATAAAAATAATAGTTTTTTTGTCCCAGTCGTCCGATCTCATTAGGTACTCTTTTCACACTATCCTTCAATCATTAAAAAAAAAAGATACAAAACATAGTCACATAAAACTACATGTACATATTATTACATAAAATACAAATAGGAAAACGAAAACTATCCATGTTTTAATAATTGCCATGGCAACCCACAGTTTTGCCGTGGTGCCAAGCCTTATCCGAATCTTTAACTGTTACTAGTATTTACATATGCCTAATTTTTTATAGGCCTTTCATGTTCATCATTTGTCTGTTTAAAAAAAATCGATCAAATATTTAGGTAATTGTTAATATTTATTTAACAATTATCGCCCATTTTCACATTGTTGGGTTTATAAACCATGTATGCCATTTAAGCCCTTATTGTAAGATTCGTTTTAAAAATTTTACAATATATTCATTAACACATGTTTTTATCTCGCAACTAATAAGATTCTTTATACCATGTGAATTAACTTTCAATGGTAAACTAGTGAGAATATTTTGATGGTGTATAATTTGGTGATCCTTGCATCCACGAGCTCCTTTTGTCCACTCTGGCTGCCATAGTCTAGACAACTAAACCAACCTCACCGGGCCGCACCAACATCAGGCCGTGAGTGCGTAATGCAGGACGACAAGAACAGAACTTGCACCTTCTTGCCGATAAGGATTACGTAGCTCAAGAGACCGCCCTACTCATTTATTACAAGAGGTAACTCTTTTAATAAATAGGTAGTCGATCCTAAACTGTGTTTATCCCAAAGCCACAGCCGTTTGGCGGACTGGCAATTTGTCGTTGCGTCGTAGTAGCTCACGTCGTGACATAATACATGACGCACCACCAAGAGGCATCGAACTGGCTTCTAGGCCGAAACTGAAGTGATATGTTCTCCAAAGTGTCGCCAGTAGTGTGCAGCATTTTTACAAACACAGTCACCTCATTCACAGCTACAGCCAGGGGTGTGTTTTATTGTGTTAACAGCAATCGAGAATGGCATTCCACACCCATTTGCCCAGGTGGACTCATCCATCCCTTCAGGAGACAGCCACCTGGCAACACTGTAGTCAGTGAAATTCTAACATGATATTGCACGTGAAATGCAACCACATTTACGAGAAATTGTAGCAATGTATTAATGTTTATTTATATAAGAGCAATTATATTTCACAAAGGAGATTGCCTATAAAGACCTCCATCCTTGCAACATATCATTTAGTGTGATGACACGCCCCATCAACTTAACAACTTCAACCTTAACAGACATTTGTTAAACAACGTGGGTGTCACAAATGTGTTCATTTAATTTATACAATTTTTCACCATTGCAATCACATCACCCTCGATACCACCATTTAGGCTGTAATCACTTCACTGCAATATTAACTTAATCAACCAGAACATTAGCTATCTTTATTTTAAGTACCGAGGAGAAAGCCACCCACCCTCTCACCAGAGTGTTTAACGCTATCACGTATCAATGTAATACCACATTTATTTCATGCTAAAGTCACCGGCAGGCCGTAAGTGCTGGGTCCGTTTTCTTGCATTATGCACATATAGTCAAGCACAGTGAATAAACAGCTTTACAAAGTTCAATGGGTGTTGATTCATTGTGGTACCACCTGCAATTTCTAGTATATTTCAGGTGTACGAGACGGCCTACAGTCTCGCCATGAAGTATAAATACAGTTGACTCGCGATAGTCCGACACTTAACAATCCGACATGCTCGGTAGTCCGACGCGCCTGTTAGTTGAGTCACCCGAGCTTCATTTTGAGCGCTTTCTTTACCTTACTGTTTGCCGTTCCTGTCGTGACAGGAAACACCCTCCTGTCCCTCCGCATGCCTACTCAGTTGCTTGTTTAGACATCCAAAAACAGTTTCGTCGCAGATGTGTTAGTGCATTGTTGCAGTACGTATTTTTGTTTAAAGAGTGATATTATAGTGTTGTGAGTTGTTCAGTTATACCGTATAGTGTAGTGTTGTAATGGCGACCACAAATTCAAAACGTAAGCATAAAATATTAATATATCTGATAAATGGGAAATTATTAAGATATATGAACGTGGTGAAACTCCAACGTCGATATGTACTTCGTATGATATAGGGCGAGCTATAGTTTATGATATCTTGAAAAATAGAGAAAAAATTGAAAACTATATGAAGTCTGTTGATGAAAAGCCTATTAAAAGAAAAACCCTTAAAATGAGTGAGTTTCCTCAAGTCGAGGACGTTCTTTACACCTGGTTCAAACAACAAAGAAGCAGACATGCACCCATTTCAGGAGACATTAAAAAAAGACCAATTTTTTATAATGAAATTACAAAAAAAATCTACTTCCGTGCAAGTGATGGTTGGTTTGAAAACTTCAAATGCGCCATGGTATTCGATTCCTACAGATGAGCGGAGAGAAATTGCCTGCTGACGAGTCTGAGATTTCTGAATTCATCCAGAAACTGAATGTAAAAATCTTTGAATTAGGCCAAACACCTGAACAAGTTTATAATGCCAATGAGACGGCCTTAAATTGGCAGCAACTTCCATGTAAGGCGTTTATCACTCAAGAGGAAAACCATGCTTCTGGAAGAAAACTTCAAAAAGAATGGATTACTCTGATGGTATGTGCTAATGCTTCAGGAAGTCATATGTTAAAACTATTGGTTGTGGGGAAATCAGAATCTCCCCGTGCATTTAAACACATTAAGGTTGAATCTCTGCCAGTTATGTACATGAGTCAAAGTTGAGCGTGGGTCACTAAAGAAGTTTTTCATGAATGGTACACTAACAGTTTTGTCCCACAAGTAAAACAACACTTGAACGAGAAAAAGTTGCCAGTGAAGGCCATTATCTTATTGGACAATGCACTAGGACATCTTGACAAGGAAGAATTGAGAGTTAAGACAGCTGATAGCTATATAGAGGCTTTGTACTTGCAAAAAAATACAACCGCTCTCATTCAGCCGATGGACCAAAATGTTCTCAAGACTCTCAAGGCACATTACAAGAAGCACCTACTTACGGATATCGTAAGTCAACCTAACGCAGATATCACATCCCTCTTGAGACAATTCAACTTCAAGGATGCCATTGTCAATGCAGCATTAGCTTGGCATCAAGTAAAATCTCTTACGTTAATAAAATCTTGGAAAAATATTTGGCCAGAAAATCCACTTCTTCCAAAGAAAGATGACAACAAATCTCAAGACAACAATAACGACTCTGAACCAATTTTGGAGGCTGCACTTGCAATTTGCAATGAAACACGATCCAGGAGGCCTCGGAAACAAGATTCACTGTCAACTGCGATGAAGCTTCATCAGCTGCAAACACTTTGTTATGATGGTGTGAGGAGAGAGGATCTGACTACGAGCAAATATTAATGTTACAAGACATTCAAGAACAAGCATTGACTGACAGTTTACGTAAGAAGAAACAGAAGACTATCCCAGATTTATTTAAAGTGTAAATACATTATCATATGTATGCCTTTCATTTAAAAATTTTGTTTTGTTTTTGTACTGTATAATATGTAATTCATGTTTTTAATACACACACATAAATGTTTTCTCAACTTCTTTGTTCTCACCTTGTAAAATTAATTGTTTTCATAGCCTATTGTCCTAAATGGTTCAAGAACAAGCATTGACTGACAGTTTACGTAAGAAGAAACAGAAGACTATCCCAGATTTCTTCAAAGTGTAAATACATTATCTTATGTATGCCTTTCATTAAAAATTTTGTTTTGTTTTTGTACTGTATAACATGTAATTCATGTTTTTAATACACACACGTAAATGTTTTCTCAACTTCTTTGTTCTCACCTTGTAAAATTAATTGTTTTCATAGCCTATTGACATAAATGGTTCAACATACAAAAATGACTTAATTCATGTAACTTACTGCTACTCATACAGTTTTAAAAAACCACTTTTGGTAATCCAGACACTTTTAGTATTCCAACACCCTCTCGGTGCCATACCTGTCGGATTATCAAGGGTCAACTGTATTGTAACGGTAAGTTATCGACCATATCATCCAAACTGACAGAGGACATCCAGGGCCCCCTGGATCGTCGATCGAACGACCCTGATCATTAACTCTCCACTGGGTTATGGTGCCGGGCAATTCAATACTCAACCAGTCCTGAATAACCTCAACAATGTCAAATTTAGCTATATATAAATATATATATCCTATTAAAGGTATTTCATGCAGGTAAATTAATTAACATAGTTTATTATATCTTGGTTTAGACAAATATTGAATTTTGGCGACGTATTACTTGAGCAGTTTTAAATATTTGAAGTACTTGTAGGATTTGTGTTATAGGTCCCTGGTGTAATCTGTATACCAATTACTGTGTGCTTGTTTATCATTAATGTATTACTAATTGAGTCGTTAATTCATACCATTGACTCATTGAAACGAGACTCCTGGCAGAATCAGCAGGAAAATGACCCGAGCACAAACTGTAAATGATATTTATATACCCATCACAAACATTTTTAAACAGCTTTTTCAAGTAGTGTAGCTGATATTTATGGTATAATTATTAGAAACTATAAACGGAAACAGTTTTACAAGTTTCTAGATATGCGTACATTAATTTAATTGAATTCAGCGTTTGATTGCTCGTCTCTGGCCTTTTGAGATCATAATCTATCAAAAAGTTTTTGAACAATATTGTTAAAATTTATAAATCAAACCCATTACACCTGTAATTTTTATCTTTTAATTCTTAAGTTTTCTATCTCGTAAAACGATGCTTCGTTTAATTTGTTTAAATGATTGCGTGGTTGGTACGAAGGTATCCGTCACACCAGACCGCACTACCGTCGCTTGTCTTTCCAGAATCGGTTAGCCTTCCAGTATTCTTTAATCGTATTTGTTTGAAATAATCGGGTGACGGCCGAATCGTCCGATGTCGGTACCACTTTCACCGTACCCTTAATCCCACCAGTTTCGTCGATATCATGCCGCGGTCAGAATGAATCGAAGACGAGAATCGCCTCTTTCTTCACTTAGTGTAGCTATTGTGCTGCACTCTGGAGACGTCTAAAGCAATAATAAGGAAGCTTTCTACGGCCGTGACCATAAATAAAATCCATTCTGCTCATTTTTATTTTAGGATTTTAACTTACAATTGAATATCCTAAGATTCTAATTATACGTGATAAAATTAATGATTTGACATTACAATTACTTTAACCCGATAGTGACAAATTGTTTTTCCCCCTTCGTAGTGAAATTTCGCATGCGTATGGTGGTTACATCGAGTGGCAATTTTAAAATAAAACAAGTCATACTCTTAGTGTGAGCGTATACGAAATGTACGTTTGGCAATATATAAAATGTACTATCAGATAATATTCTATCAATTTTGTATTTTGAAATCAATATCGTATTCAAGACCAGTAGCACTTAAGGAGTGGATATAAAACAAATCCTTAATATGTACTCTATACTCCACCTAATTATTTTTTAGTGCCTACCGTCACGTTGGATTAAAAAATGTGCGCCATACTCCGTTTTTTTTTGTTTGTTTAGTACATAAGCCTTGGACAAGTCTTATAAACTGCATAATTTAAGGTTTCGTAAAGGACATGTGGTTATACATGTCAGACTGTCAACACTCCTCCCCCCCCCCCTTCCAGTAGACCATCATTTTAATACTTACCCTAGTGTGTACTTTTCTATTTTTTGGCTCGGTAATCTTGGATTCTTACTTAAAATTCAAAGTTTTTTAAAAATAGGGTAATTTTCTAGTTTAGGGGCTTTTCTGAAAATAAGAAAAAAAACTCCAGAAAGTGGTATATTTCGACTCTACTAATAACGTAGAACACGAATATACTAGGGGCATTAACGTACGACGAATTTCCTAACATGTACCCACCTAACCTAACAGAACCTAACTCCACGATGGGTGAATCACTATTTTACGTTTTTAAACTAACCTAGGATTGTACGGCTCTAAACTAACCTAGGATTGTAAGGTTGTACAGTAATATAAGATTATACAATATTAAAAAAATCTCCGATCAACACCCTACAATCACAGACTACATGGGAACCCTATAATCCTACGTTATTTTAAATAACTACAATCCTAGGTTAGTTAAAATCGCTACAATCCTAGGTTAGTTTAAAAATGTAAAATAGTGATTCACCCATCGTGGGGTTAGGTTCTGTTCGGTTAGGTGGGCACATATTATACAATTAGTCATACGTTAACGACGCTACTATAGTCGTGTTCTGCGTTACCTACGAATACTCCAAGGTTAGTATAGAAAGAATGTGAAATTGTGCTGTATAAACGTCCGGAAAAAGCCTTGTTTGACTTACGTAATATAACTACATTTGCACGTTAAGCTACCGGATAGGATTTGTGGGTTTCACACTAAACTACGAATTTAGGATTTTAGGGATTTAAAGGAACGTAAAACCCACACAAATAATATAAATGCACTCACCAATGTAGGCGGGTTGTACATACTCTTGTCAATGGCCCATTCAACGTCAGATCACTAGATGAAATCACAGTTTTCACGAAGCACCACATACGCGAATATAACGCACTGAAACACTCATTTACAGCCGAATATATATACAGAAGCACTCGTTAATAGGCTAATATAACGCAGAAACGTAGTCTTGCTTGCTTTTTTTCCGTCTTAAATCACGAACGAAGCACCATCGAACTGACCACGACCGCTGCCTGCATGCATACTAACGTATGACTCGTGATGTCTTATGCGCCCGGCAGATTGCGTGAATATGCTATGCGTAGCCATTATTAATGGCGGCAGACGTTAACAGGCGTAAACATCAACTTTCGCGATTTCTTTAAATATGTTCTACTTATTTTAACATTACGCCGTCTTGAATATCAACAAGGTAAGCTATGCAGAACCCGTTAATGCAACTTTTGTTGGCATAAAACGTTTCATTCAAAACGTAAACAAACTGTCAGAAACAGTCACCTCACAAACTTGTTCAATTTTTTAAAATATGTTGTACTTATTTTAAAGCTATGCCCCCAATATATTCGTGTTCTACGTTATTAGTAGAGTCGAAATATACCACTTTCTGGAGTTTTTTTTCTTATTTTCAGAACAGCCCCTAATCTAGAAAATTACCAAAAATAGTTTTGTGGTTAAATTTAAATGCATTTTATGTCCATTTTGTGAGACCACACTTCCAAAATATTCAAACCCACCCCACTACTGCCTTTACTGAGCTGTTGTATGTATTTCAAAACACAGGATTCCCACCACTTGTGTGGCCATTGTAGTAAAATGATCCTTGCTATAGAGGCCTGGCAGGTGCAGTGTAAAAATGGTTAATAAAATCTGCTAAATATTTTAGGTTTGTTCAGCCTTCTGTGAAACGGAAAAAACACTTCACAGGAATGGAAAATTCTTCAGTTCATTAAAAATACATAGGTATGTTATGGAGTTATGTCATGAAACACAAAACAATAATTAAAATTATGCAATACAAAACACAAATGATCAAATTTTGGAACAACCTGTTAATTCAGATAAAAATTACACTTTCCGTTAGTTGTAGCCACTACCGTAGATCTCTCAGAAAATCTAATTGCAGGCATTATTACAACCATAGGTACGTCTGGGAGCTATTCACAGGAAACAAAAAGAAGTTGACCTAAAATTGTTAGGTTACAATTTAAAGGCATTTCACATAACACTATAATATTAATCAACTTTTCAATTTGGCATTCTTTATGAACTCTTTTACAGCCACAACCTAAGTGCACAAGTACGCACAGCAAGTAAGCTACTTCATGTAGGTACTTACTAAGTATTGAGTGTCTGTAGCATGGAATTCTGACAGTGCTAGTATATACGTGTTGATGTCACCCCTGATTTTATATTTTGATACTATAGACAAATTTAATTCAGGTATACATTAGGGTGTGTCTAAGTTGTATGTATTCAAGTTATTCAATTTTTTGGAATTCCCATTTTGTGGAAATAAGTCTGGGACACACGTCCCATTAGCGCCTTTCGGTGGGGCATATATGTCCCATTAGGTTGCTAAGTATATCAGACAATTTTTTTATGAATGTTTATTTTGATATAACCAAACATAATAAGAGCATGAAAGATGTTCACAAAACAAAATGTATTACATTTACATTGTCCATTTCACATTTAGTAAACAAAAAGTAATACAAAATTTTTTTCAGTAACGTCCGAACATTGTTTTTCCTTTTAATTTCTTCCCTCTAGCAACTCTTCTCATACTTGATAAACTTACTAAATGTAACAATATAAAAAATACATACTGTATTTTACAAACAAAATCACATCCAGTAAAAAAAATGCAACAAAAAATTTACAGTAATGTATTTTTGACCATACTAATATTGTCTTAATTTCAACTCATCTCTCTAGTAACACTCCTGATACTTGATCAGCTTGCTAAATGTAACAATATAAAAAACACATACTGTATATAAAAATCACAACTACTTGCACATTTTGCAAATAGGAATATTTTGCCATTTGAATGGAATGGAATAAACACAACTATTTTCTGAGAATTATGTCTATAATATGTTTCCTATTTACATTGATATTTACTCCTATATAGTAATAGCCCACACTTCATAGCGAATAACATATTACAGCGCTGCTGTTATATTAGGTGTGATACGGAGTGAAACAATTTTTGCAGAGAGCCATTGACACATCTGGCAAAGTGTTTTTGTTCTGTTTCAATCTTCTTCTTTGAACAATGATAACATCTCATCCTTGTATTCCCTTCAACTGGAAGGTGGTCACCTATATTCAACATAGTTTTGAATCTTTTCGATGGACGACCGTTGGATTTTTTTACGTTTTCTTTGAGCCCTTTCTTTCCCGCAAGCAATCATGCCTTCAGCTAAACCGACAAGAAACTGTAGAAATGGAATATCATTTCCGCTGACCTCTTTGAAAACAATCCACGCATTTACAGCGGAAATTATTAGAAGCCTGTAAAAGACTTTCTTCCATCATTTTGCAGAGTTTCTGTCATCTGGTCAGCAATATCTGCCCCTCCCATAAACATATTATAGAAAGCTACTACAGCGGGGTATTCAACCTCAATTTGGGTTCCATTTTTTTTAGTTTGTTTCACAGTTGTTTTGGTATTGCTGTGACAGTTACTAAAAAATAATACTTCTTTAGTGTCATGCCAAATTACCTGATGTATTTATTACAGTATCAACTGCTTCATTAGGCAAAGTGTCTATCAGACGTACTGAAGTAAAAAACCTGTCAAAACATAAAACTGTATCTGGGTTAGAAATAGTTTCTGCCAACTTAGCAACTACCTTCTCTCCTGGTGTGCCATCAGTATGTATGGTCTCTTTGCCAAAATAAACATTGAAATCATAAGTGTAACCAGTCACAGAGTCGCATCTTAGCCATAACTTGATGCCTCTTTTTGCTGACTTTAGTTGCCTGTGCTGTTTTAGCACTGATCCCCCCTTGAATATGGTCATGGACTCATCAATGCTTTGTACAGCACTATCTGTTCTACATATCTGAAATGTAGTATTCAAACAGGGAGTTAATTCTTCTACATAGTACAATTTACTGACACTGTGGTTTTTTTGCTTCATTGCAATAAAGCTTAGAGAACAACAACATGACCCTTTGACGGCATATAATGAGAAAAATGAGGAAGCTTGTTGTAGGACATGACAAATGAACAACCTAAAGCTATCATGATTTCACCCTTATCTGTCTTTGCAATTTTCTTTTTCGATGCCAATTCAAGAATTTCTAACCTCTTATTTGTGCACTGAGCAATAAATATAAACAAACTTTTTGGAAACAGTTTCAAAAAAGTGCAATTCTGAAGAGTCACGATTCAAGTCTGCTAAAATGGCACAGTCCCGCAAAGGTGGAATAGACTTTCTTGGCTCAAAGTCATCTTTCACATTAGACCATATAACATTATCATTGCTATTTAATGGCACATTGCCACTGTTTTTTTTTACCCAATATTTTATATGTACTAACACCAACTAATTTGGGTGCAGGCAGCCTGCTAGCTGTTAGTGAACCAGCTGACCGTTTCTTTAAAACTTGTTCATTTTCTACTTCCTAGAAGACAATGAAGAAGATTCCATTTCTTCACTATTTGAATCAACTGAACCTTCCTGCCTGTAATCTGGGTCATCTTCTTCATTGGCTGAGATGTCGTCATCACCTAAATCTGAATCTTTCATAAGTAGCTCATTTATTTCTTCAGGAGTGAGTCAAACTCTCCTGTAAAAGAATTATGAAATTGCTTTCAATAGGACTGATGGGACAATACGGACCCAATCAAAGTACCTACTGGGAAAAATGTGTCCCACATGCAAACATTACAACAATTTATAATCTGTAATTAATCAAAGTTGCATAATTTTATAATGCAATGATACTAGATATCAGTATGCAACACAAATAACATTTATTTTGCTTTGCTCACTTCTATATTGATCAGAAGCCATGATGTTGCTTTCTTGATGTGTCACACCTTTACGCTCTGTTTGATAACACCGGCCATATTACTTCCTGAGCAGTTCTGTCATACCACGAATATTGAGTAACCCCAGAATTACGGATAAGTATTATTTACCTTGTACTGTGCACCAAAACCGTCCCAGGAGGAATTTATAAACTTCTGCTGGGACATATGTATCCCGCTAGTATTGAAAGAGATATACGTGGTGATGTCACAGGCGAGGTCAAGTATGGATGTTTGTATACTTGGAGAGAATTCCCATACAGCCTTAATTAGATGTATGGTTCTGTGGCAAAATCCTGCTGCTTCCTTCTTTTATTTTATATTTTATAAATTATATTTCCTTTTTAATTAATATGAATAAAAACAGAGAGAAATTACTTAAGTGTGTTAGTAATGCCTTGTAAGAAATAGTTTTTATGAAAAATATTATTACAATTAGAGCAAACAAACGTGGTACATTGTCCCTTTGGTGACATTTTCTAGACTTAGATAAGCTTTATTTACATGTGGCAGAGGAATAGCCTGAAAGTAGAACTTTAGGCAGGGCTGCAGAGAAATTGAAATAAACGTGACTAGACTATATTCAAGTTGTTTATGGATTTCAAATTGCTTTAGCATACAGGAGTTATAATTTGACAGAACACTACAAAGCCTGTAAGTAGGTACATCTGAAAGCACAAGTTCAGTATATGTGAATGGAGGCTTATAAGTGTTATACAAATGACTAACTAACTAAAACCATTCCAAGATTCTCACTTGCGTCTTTAGTGTAACTTTTACACATTTTCACTAGACAATTATTCAACGCGTCCTTCCATCTCTTTATCACAGTTCACTCACGCCGCCCAACATTTTGTACCAACTGGTCAATGTTTATAGTCACAACACAACCTTACAAATCAAAATTGCCCTTTTCAACAATTAGTTCATAAAACAAAACCACTGCACGGATATTAATGCTGATACAATGTGTGCGCACAGTAAAAATGTAGACCTACCAAACATATTTCTATACAACAGCAGTTTTGAGAATTAAATTAACTCTGCACACTATCTGAAGCATTGCTTTTAAAGAGTGAAGAAAACAGTAAGGACGACTTACAATGGCAAGAAATGTGTGGGATAAAATTTCATAAAATAAGAGCAGACAGAATGAAATCTTAAGCAATAATTGTTGTTCCTGAAATGTGTTTCACACCTGAATGATATTGAAACAAATCTAACAAGACAACCTGAAATGCTCCACAACAATCACGTAGGTTTAAGAGAGAAACTGAACTAGAACCAGCTAAATTACACAACAAGGAAGGGAACAAACTAGGTGTTAATGCTTTACCTGCAGAGGAGAGAACTACCAAGATATGAGAAATGTGGTATAAAATACTACAAAATATCAGGAGAAAAAGTACAAGTTCTTAAATATTTGGATCTAACAGCAATTACATTATATTTTATGTACAACGATCTACATTTTAAACGATGTGCCTTGAAATTATTATTATCTCTGTTGTGTGATCTCTGCTTACAAAGATTTTATATTTGGCACTGTCTTTTTTTACAGAGAATTAAATCACTTTTATTTGTGGTGCTGTTAGCTGCTATGTTCTCTTATTGGCTGTTCACAGTAAAGTGAAAACTTTTTAAATCAACCTTAAAAAAAAAATCATTTGCCATTACATAAATGCGTAAGATGCAACTATACACACCGACATGCAGGCTCCCAGTTGACTTGGTACAATAAGTACAATAGTTTTTAAATCTTAACATTGTATTGCAAGTATAATGTTTAAAAATAAAGTTGGCATTTTTTTTTGCTTTATATATTAGAGTACAAATTGACACATTAGTAGCTTTAAGGTTCCTAACATTTTCATGTTTTCACTTAACTGGCTCGTGAATAGGCATTAACCCAAGGCAATGTAGATATTATAGTCTGTTCACGGTTTCTTCACACACTTTGAATCAAACCTTTGAAAAAGTTTCCTATGTATAAGGTGTTAGGTGGTTTCCTAGACATACCATGTATCACAAGCGTTTTATACACGAGTTAACATAAAAATACCTTATTTTTTGTTCAATTAAACTTTTACTTATGTTCTATCTATAAATTGTAGCACTGCATTTATCATTTTATTAATGTGAATAAAAGCAGGGAGAAAAAAAGTGTGTTGTTAACACCTAGTAAGAAATAGTTCTTATGCAAAACAATATTACACAGTATGTGCATGAATCCAGTATATTGTCCCTTTGGTGTTATTTTCTAGACCTAGTCAAGCTTTGGTAGCATCAGGCGGAGGAGTATCCTGGAAGGAGAACTTTAGAGGGCTTCAGAAAAGTTGGAAGCAACCTTGAACAGCCTATATACGGCAGAAGGATACACAATGAGTAAAATAGATCTTAAGTAGGACTTTCAAAAGTGCTGAATTATCTGTGATCAACCTATAGTAGTGTTGTCCTCAATCTCTTGTGTTGTGTAAGTGCATTCCTGACAAGGTGGTTGGGTCAGTGCCAGCAATAACTAATGTGTTCAATTCTTAGTGGACGTGAATACCAGCCCACAATGTCCTGAGCTTATTTCAGCTAAGTAACCTAATTATAAATTTAGAGATTTTGTGCACAGTATATTGAGAACATTTAAATACAACAAAAATCAAATGCCAATTTCCACAAAACAAACGAATATTGTTTTAACTAAGAAGTCAAAAAGGTACCCGTATTTTACAACAAGTCTTGGGTATAATTCAGGAACTCTTGTTTAAGTGTCAGGGTATTTACTTAAAAACGGCAACTTTATTGAACACAACTGTAAAAGTTACGATTACCTTAAGAACAATGTTAAAGTCAAGGGTTAGACCTAGACGTCCAAAATTTCAGTAATTAATCATATTTCATAAATTGTGTCTTACATGGTAAAATATTAATTATATATGTAGTTGAAATGAAGAACTGTGTCATTTATGGTTTTAATTGCTTAGGAAAAATTCCTAAGATCAACTGGAACAAAGGGGATAGGAAGTAAGCATTGAGCTAGGTCAAAGTTGTTGCAAGTGGGATGGGTGTTAGCAATTTGGCCTCAGAACTTTCTGGGGCAATAGGTAATAGGTGGCATTTATAAATAATGTGCACCATTTATCCATGCAATGGATGCTTTGACTGACTCAAAATTCTGTTGCTCCCAGGGGGCGGTTGACATCTTTGCTGTTATCTTCTTCATCAAACATCTAAATACTAGCATAGAAGTAAGCCAGTTATAGGCCATTCACGGTTACTTCACCATTTCCTGTACCTCTGTTGCCAAGAAGGCACCTCTGTGCATCGACTGCAGTTGATCTTGAGTGGTCCAGGGCACTGTCAACCCTGTAACCAGCATCCGCATGTGCGAGTACCACCAGCAAACACAGACAGAACAATTTCCCAAACCAAGGCAGCAAAATTTTCAGGAATGAAGGTGTGCGAAAAGAGCACCATTGTGAAGGCACTAGTCTGGTGACAATTCAGTGTGCAAATTGCACCAAAATGTAGCTCAATGTATTCTGAGCCCCATGAAAAAGTAGCAGAATACTTAAAATCATTTCTTATACAAATATTGCTGATGAGCATTGAAGGATTTATTCCCTTCTTCAAACTACTGATATTTCACTAAGGCAATATTATATACAAAGACTGAAAATAATGTAATAAATTGTTTTAATGAATATTTCAATGAATAAAACCTACAAAATGACACAAAGGATATTTTCAGTCCAAGTTATCATCATTTCTAGTCTTCATCTTCTGCTTCTCTCTCAGACGTTATCGTTGGCAAACTCAGTATCTTCTCATAAAACACCCTCTTCTCTTCCAGAATATATATAACAATTTTCTGGCTGCATCTCATTTCATTTCATCAAGTGTTACCCTTCCTTTTCATTCAAGGCTCTTCACTTAACTTAATGAGTACCATTTTATTTACACGTGTTTTTATCTTAACATAGTTATTCATACCACACTAATAAGCCAGACTAGTTTAGGCTTCGAAACTTTAAAAAAAAATAAAATGTAAGGAAAAACACGCACTGTATTTATACTATTTATTCTTACAGATCCAGGTAGAGTGATGGCTACTGAAAGTAAAAGAAGAAAGAAGTTTGTTGCACCTCTGCTGCCAGCGATGCTGGTCAAAGAGAAAGTGAAAAGTAAGTTATTTCTGATTGTACTTTAAATTTTCACTAAGCATCAAAGCTGATGAAGTAATAGATATATGTACTCATCCTTATAAAAGATGTATGTTTGCAATTGGCAAATCTATTAAGTTCTACTTCGGCTATCTCTGGAAGTTTGTGTTGTATCAGCTCAAGTTGAAATTAAATTACAACACATCAATAATGAGTTTTGAATATTTTACCATTATTATAAGTCAAGAGAACTACGGTACTTATTTTTTATGTTGAGGTACAGCCATTTACACAGTATATTCTTAAAGAGAGCACCCTTCTCATAACTGAGAAAAAAGTTCAGAACTTGCATTGTTAGAAGAAATACACAAAAATATCCGGAGGAAAGTGTCTATACTCAGATAATTAGTGGTTAGACTCTTGCTTCTAATAGTTTTAGTAAATTTCCAGGTGATTCTTTATCTAGTTTTATTTCTTTGAGGAACTCCTGGGAAGGACACACACTTCGATTAATTCATTATCCACATCATCGAGATATGCTTCAACAGCTTTCCTGACATTTTCTCTAATATCATAAAGTGTCATAGAAGATAATTGAATAAGAAAGCTAAATCTTAAGTAGAAATTTGAATATACAGATATTCTGCATGAAAACTCCACAACCAGTATACCAATGGTAAACAAAAATGTGTTTATCTTGATATCTTTACTGCAGTCAAAAATTGTGCCACTGTCTCTATTGATCTTGATCTCATCACACTGCTGTTCCTCCTTTTGACTCTTTTTCTTTCATCTTCATACTCTTCACATCCAAATATTTTTTTATTCCCTTCACGTTCATAAAAGTCAATTGTCTCAGAGCTCTTCCACATAACTCTTTAGCGAACTATACATCNCCAATGGTAAACAAAAATGTGTTTATCTTGATATCTTTCCTGCAGTCAAAAATTGTGCCACTGTCTCTATTGATCTCATCACACTGCTGTCTTCTCCTTTTGCTTCTTTTTCTTTCATCTTCATACTCTACACATCCAAATATATTTTTTATTCCCTTCACGTTCATAAAAGTCAATTGTCTCAGAGCTCTTCCACATAACTCTTTAGCGAACTATACATCAGGACTATGTCATTCAAATTAGTAGTAATATTTTGAAGACCCTTGCTCACTTTATCAAAGTGCTCCAGAATCTCAGTCCAAAATTTGGTTATTATCCCGGTCTCCACCGTAGCAAATATAGCACACAAACCTTCAGTCTCAGCTCGTGTTGCCAGTTTTTCACAAGTGTTGTTGGCAATTTTTGTGGCAGCTGAATGAAAAGCATGGTAGGATGTTGTCAGTGCTCTGCATGCATCATGTAATGCAGACCACCATGTTGTTGACAAAGACTTTGGCAGTAACTTGATATCAGCATTACTTGTTAATTTCACTTTGGAGAATTTCCCATCTGCCTGTCGACTCACTGAAGAAAACATACAGGATGAGTATAAAAGAATACCCCTACTTTAAAGGTCTATAATATCAAAACTAAACAACCTACAACCTTAATTGACCAATCAAATGAACCATGGAACAGTGAAATTTGCTTATCATACATTCATAAATGTTCAATGTGACCACCATGAGTGGCCCGAACGACATCTACGCGATAATCAAATTCATTCCACGCTCTTATCAGCATGCACGGTGTTACGGTTTGTATGGGGTTCGTAACCCTCAGTTTGAGGTGGTGAGGGTGTAGCGAGTTCGCATTTGACACGTCAATGTGAAGGGAATGATCTGATATTTCCTTTATGGTGCGCCACCCCATTGGCAGCTAACTGTTCGCGGATACCTGAACGAGACGTTGCTGCAACGCTGGATTGTTCGAGGAGCAGCTGGTGACCAGGCTCTTCATTACTGGCCCCCAAGAAGCCCGATTCATCCCCCATGCAATTTTTTTCAATGGGGGTACATAAAGGATCAAGTGTTTCGTCCACCATTGCCGGCTAACATTGACAACCTCAAAACGAGAATTATGGACGCCATCCCAACCGTAACACCGTACATGCTGACAAGAGTNCAACCGTAACACCGTACATGCTGACAAGAGTGTGGAACGAGTTTGATTATCGCGTAGACGTCGTTCGGGCCACTTGTGGTGGTCACTTTGAACATTTATGAATGTATGGTAAACCAACTTCACGGTTCCAAGATTCATTTGATTGGCCAATCACGGTTGTAGGTTGTTTGGTTTTGATATTATAGACCTCCAAGTTGGGGTATTATTTTATACTCATCCTGTACACTTTTTGCACGAACATAAAATAAACAGTCATTTTTAAACATCATGAAGCAACTGACGCTGCTACTAGATTAGAAGAATGTGCTGCGCGTGGTATGAAAAGTACCAGCAGATTTTGCGATTTGATTTTGGCTTGTAGTCCACCGTAAGCACCTGCCATGTTACGAGCGTTGTCATAAGACTGTGATTTGCAGTCTTTAATGTCAATTTTATAATCTGAAAGAACTTTCAGTACAGTTATTTCTAAACTGTGAGCATTGTGGCCAGTCTGGGGTATAAACATGACAAATCTTTCCACCGGGTTGCCACTCTCTAAAACTATTTGTACAATGAATGCAAGTTGATCACAGTGAGTAATATCAGCAGAATAATCTACAGAAATCGAGTAATATTTACTGGCCTTCAGTTCAGCAAATATTTAATTCTCTAAATGTTGTAGAATTAACGGAATGAATTTATTACATGTTTTTAGGAAAGTAACTAACATAGCCTTTTTCTGGTTTACCTAAGTCACTAAATGAGTCTTTAAAAAAAGGATCATATTCTGAAATCAAATTAAGTAGTCTGGGGAAGTTCCCGTTGTCGTTTGAGCCAGCAGTTTCATTGAACCCTCGAAAGCTAATACCCTCTTCCCAAGAAATTTGATAATGCTTATGAGTCTATGCAAAATCTGTTTCCAGTAAAAAGCACCTTTCATCTATATCTATTGCTTATGAAGCTTAGAATCTACTTTACCAAACACTGTTTCTCTAAAGGCATAAGTTTTCACATTATTTCTATGCTAATGGCTTCGCTCATGTTCACTGGAACAATTTTCATGTTTCCAACCATTATTCAGGATTATTAAAACAGGATGGTGCATGGATAAATTAGCTTTACTTTTGTACCATCATTTAAAAATAATCCTGTATTAAAAACTTTTTATTAATAAAAAATTATTTTAACATAATAATTTTCTTTCTCATATCCCTATCAGCCTTGCCATAATTCAATGCAAAGCTCTCAGTTTGTTTGAAGATTGGAAAAAAACAGCTTGGTGAGTCAGCTGCTAATGCTCCAGAGTTTAAAGCGAGCAAAGGCTGGTTCGACAAGTTTAAGTCAAGGGCAGGACTGCACAACATAACATTTACAGGGGAATCTGCCAGTGCAGATACTGAAGCTGCCGAAAAATTTATAAAAACTTTTGAGAACATTGTTGACGAGGGAAATTACTCATCTCACCAAATTTTTAATGTTGATGAGA